>CM068369.1:533347313-533774362 GCA_034769895.1 Magicicada septendecula | reverse complement strand
CGCCGCGCGAAGCATTTAACCCAGCATTTGCGGAGATTGACATAGTCACCAAGCTTGCCTACCATTTTAATCATAACATTAGAGTAGCTGTATTCACGCAAGGTATTCGCACGGTAGACGAACTCCTCATTCTAATGTTCCCAAAGTGAGACGGTTTTTGATTTTGGTGGGTGGCGGTATAATCCCGATTTTCGCCGAATAATGAAGGCAGAATACGCGAGAACAATACCAGCAACCTGACCAGAGACCGAGTACTAGTTCTACTCCACCCCAAACATCGTCAAAACCCCCAGATAAGACCTTTGAATACAAAGGCAAACAAAATATGGCTAGATCAAAAAGGGCAATATAAGGGTAACGACGGGGCCCCGATTAGAGCTATGCAAACGGTTGAGGGTAGCTAGAACCGATACAATAGAGCAAGACAGCGATACTCCTAGTAATAAAGACCCCAACGAGAGGAGAAAGGAATCGTAAGTTTCCAAAAAACTTGGAAACGGGCGCCTCCAGGGGGGAAGCGCCATAAATCATGCTAAAACCTATCGCCAATTAAAGTAGGTAAAAATAAGAAAAATGCTAGGTTTAGAAAAGTGATTTTTATACAGAAATTTGTACGCCAGTTGACAAAGTATTTCAACCGGAAGTCAAGGAACCGTGGTTGGCTGTCAACACAATGCAACAATGGGCACCGACAAACGCATGTCCGGTACAACAGGAAAAGTGACGACGACGTTCCCACACAGTCAGCGTGGGAAGACGTAGAAATCATATCCGGGGACGCGTACGAATTCGACGAGTACATAGCGGAATATTGTCGAGCCACCCATAGAAATGCATACGATATACTGGATGCACTTTAAAGATAATAATAATTGTATTATAATAATTAAAATTAAAATATATAATTTGTGTTCTATAATATTATTAATAATAATTATAGATAACTTGTGTATTAATAATAATGTTTTTCTATAGCGGTAAATAATAAGCGTATACAACTGAGTGAACGAGCTCGCGGCAGGAAATAGCTACGTCACGCGATAACGACTGCTGACCCACATTTGAAACTAGGTCAAGCAATTAGACGCGCGCCCGGCGATAACGGTTTTAAATACTGTCAGCAAATTCCTTTGCACATGTGCCATTGTTTATAAACAAAGGGTACTACTCGTTTTAAAAACATTAATACAAATAAGTTGCAAATATGATAGTTTAATACATGTATTTAGAGTTAAATTGTATATAATGCAATAATATTAACAATTGTGTACGTGTCTTCAGAATAAGTAATACAATGTATAGTTAATAAGAATAATGATTACAGAATATGTGTGTAATGATTAAGAAAAAAAAATAACTGTAATTATTACATTCATTTTTTTTTAAAGCGGGTGTGGGAAATATATAACGGAACCAAATATTAACTATTTGGGGTTATATGTTTACCGCATACTGAAACCAATATTTAAATAAAAATTAACAGTCAAAACTCCATTTGAATGTAGCGCATTGAAAATAATGCTGTGTAAAACAACGCACACGTGGTCATTATGTAATCAGTTCGCTGTACAAGGAAGCGACCACATCCAAACTGTTAATTATTAATATCTCGGAACTAATAAATAAAGGCGAAATCTAACATAGCCAAAATGTTTGCCGAGATATTAATAATGACGTGTGCAAATTTGATGCAATATAATTAACGAATGTAAGAGTTAATTAAAATAATTGAATAACTTCTGTAATAATAGAGTTACAGTAAAGAGATTTTACTATGTTATAAAGATAATAATTTCTGACAGATTGTATATTTTAGATTTCACACAACTTGATTTGCAACCAAGTTATTGCAAAATTAAATAAGTACAGGATATCCGTAGCGACAAATTGGTTCCGCCGGATAATTATATTACAGAATAATTCTATTCTTCGTCTGTGGGAACCAGACTTCATTCTCACGGACCAAGGAATTCTAAATTTTATGTGGTAGGGAGAGTGTTTCGACCAATGAAATCATTTCAAGCAGCCCCGGCTACTGCGGTGTTTTCTGGTTGAAAAATCACTCTTCTGTCAGTACTCACGAAGTTAAGACGTAGTCCTTCGATCGTCTAGTAGCCAAAGTGGTGAAGATCAACAAGAAGACTCTACGTGGTCAACACACACGCAATTACGAACACACTAAGTACAGATCATCTGTATAGCTCGTAATTGTTGCGTAAAGGCGAGATACTCTTCAGGACATCAACCAAGCTTATTGTGTACTACCAGTTAGTCATAAGCACGCAAGAGATCCACCCGACTTCAAGACCAGACTTCAAGAATACAGCAGAGAGGCCGTCTAAATCATTGGTGAACAGCTGACGAGCAGAGCAACCACCCGAACGAAGCACACACACACACACGCTGACGTGCAATGTGCGAATCGACGAGGGACAGGAAGCACTTCCAGCAGACAACAGCAGACGTTAAAATATTCACAAACAGCAAGGAAGCAGAGTGTTGCCGAATTTTGAACTCCACGACCGAATCCAGCAGTTCTAAGCAGATTACTTTCTCTAACCAAGGACTCCGAATCGACGAGGGACAAATCGGGACGACATCCTCTTCAGTAACAGGAAAGCAAAATCCACTTATTTATTTTTCAGATCAAATTTTCTATTTTTCAATTAAAACATTGTAATTCAAATAATTCAGGTGCCAAACAAAAAGCAAAGACTCTAGTAATTAAAAAGTAAATTCGTTGTGATAATCTGTATAGCAGTTAAGGCTTTAGTAAGTTATAGTTAAGAAATAGAAGTAGTATAAAAGCGCTATACAAATCTTAACTGACAATCTAATCTTAGATCATACTGCAGTAGATCAGAAGTAGAATCACTAGAAATGAAATAACGTGAACTAGACTGTCACGTCTAATTTATTTTAATTAATTATTTTAATTAATTTCAGAGTTTTATATTTTGTTTCATGAACACTTAGATTCAAATTAATTAAATAAATTTAAGTAAATTCAAATCAATTAATAAAGTCAAATTTAAATTGCAATTAACTCGCAAAGAACGAGTTCAGTTTCTTTCAACTATTAATCAATCGAAAAACATCGATTCATTGTATAGACTATAAGAAAATTCATAAGATTATAACCATTCTATTCTTGTGTGTTGTTGGTGTAATAAACAACGTTTTATTACCCCATATAACAGTGTTTTATTGTTGTACGATAAAGCCTACCAGTCTCCACAAAACTCTCCCCCTTTAAAGTAACCCATTATGTGTGTTGTTGTAATAATTTGAGATTACTAGCTTGCGAACTTCAAATCCAAAATCCACACGCCCTAGTCGGAAGAATCTGCAAGATCAGACAGCAGGTGGGTACTCACACACAACATTACATTACAATAACGCATAGTAGTGTAGTTATAAATGTCGGCCAACGTGGGGCCCGACAAACGTACACCAAATTGAATTCACGTTCCGAACAAGAGTTATAAATGGCTTGCCCGGAACGTGGGGCTCGATCAAATTAAATTAAATTAATTAAATTCAATTTAAATTTAATTTTCACTTAAAAAAAACTTTGCTGTTTTAATTCGTAAACAGCTGGCGTCCAACTAAACAATCCCCAAAGAGTTTTGTGACTGGTGTTTGTACAACAGCAAAGTTATTGTGTGTATTTGAAACTGTTCTGTGTATTTTAAATTGTGTATATTTGACATTGTTGTCTATTTAAAATGGATATGGATAAAATACTTAAACAAATACAACAAATGAACGAAAATATTAACGCGAAATTCGAGAAAACAAATGCCGAATTAACCGCTAATATGAACGCGAAATTTGAACAAATAACAGCCAATGCTGACATAAATATCGCAGAATCAAAATCTAATATCGAGGCGCAAAGAGTTAGTATAACCGAAAAATTAGATCAAAGTAATGCTGACATAACGCCGAGATTAAGCAAAGCAATAAACAAACCACCGCGAAAATAGACGAAAGCGGTAAACGAGTTAAACCGCTAAAGTCGTTGAAATCGTTGAGAGTAATAAACAATTAACGGAGAAGGTCGCAGAGATCGGTGAAAGAGTAAATACGGTCGATACTAAAATCAATGAACGGTTTAAGGTTTTTGAGACCACTATGCAAAAATCGTTTATTGAACAAGTAACACGTATGGAGGGCCGGTTCAAGGATCACATAAGCCGCTGTGAAAAGCAAACACTAGACGTCTCTAGGAAGGTCGAATCCCTAGAGGTAAAAATTCACGCGGACGTGACCGAAACGCAACGACGAGTAGATAAATTAGACGCTTCAATTGTAGAGACGCGATCTAACATTGACTCTAATAAAGAGAGTGTTTTACAAACGTTAAGCGACGAGATTTTGAAAGTACGACAGGAGGTACGAAGGAGGTCTGCTCCAAATATTTTGGTACAAGGTCCTGTCGACGAGAAAAATCGCGTGTATTTTACGGGGAAAATAAACGAAAACCCCATTGAATTTTTATTAGCGTGTGAGAGTGAAATGGCTAGAGTAGGTTCCCGACTAGAAGATCAAGACAAAATACAGTGGGTGGTGAACGCGATGCGTGATTCGGCGCGTAAGTGGTATAACATTGTACGCGATAGAGTGTCCACATACGCGGAGTTCAAACAAAATTTGAAAGCCGGTACTGGAACTCGCATACCCAACGACTTCTGCGCAATGAACTGGAATATGGCCGTTTTGATAAGAAAATGGGTATTACCGCCGAAAATTATATAATCCAGCAGGTCGGACGCGCGAAGCATTTAACCCCAGCATTGCGGAGATTGACATAGTCACCAAGCTTGCCTACCATTTTAATCATAACATTAGAGTAGCTGTATTCACGCAAGGTATTCGCACGGTAGACGAACTCCTCATTCTAGTGTCCCAAAGTGAGACGGTTTTTGATTTTGGTGGGTGGCGGTATAATCCCGATTTTCGCCGAAATAATGAAGGGCAGAATACGCGAGAACAATACCAGCAACCTGACCAGAGACCGAGTACTAGTTCTACTCACCCCAAACATCGTCAAAACCCCCAGATAAGACCTTTGAATACAAAGGCAAACAAAATATGGCTAGATCAAAAGGGCAATATAAGGGTAACGACGGGGCCCCGATTAGAGCTATGCAAACGGTTGAGGTAGCTAGAACCGATACAATAGAGCAAGACAGCGATACTCCTAGTAATAAAGACCCCAACGAGAGGAGAAAGAATCGTAAGTTTCCAAAAACTTGGAAACGGGCGCCTCCAGGGGGGAAGCGCCATAAATCATGCTAAAACCTATCGCAATAAAGTAGGTAAAAATAAGAAAAATGCTAGGTTTAAGAAAAGTGATTTTTATACAGAAATTTGTACGCCAGTGACAAAGTATTTCAACCGGAAGTCAAGGAACCGTGGTTGGCTGTCAACACAATGCAACAATGGCACCGACAAACGCATGTCGGTACAACAGGAAAGTGACGACGACGTTCCCAACACAGTCAGCGTGGGAAGACGTAGAAATCATATCCGGGACGCGTACGAATTCGACGAGTACATAGCGGAATATTGTCGAGCCACCCATAGAAATGCATACGATATACTGGATGCACTTTAAAGATAATAATAATTGTATTATAATAATTAAAATTAAAATATATAATTTGTGTTCTATAATATTATTAATAATAATTATAGATAACTTGTGTATTAATAATAATGTTTTTCTATAGCGGTAAATAATAAGCGTATACAACTGAGTGAACGAGCTCGCGGCAGGAAATAGCTACGTCACGCGATAACGACTGCTGACCCACATTTGAAACTAGGTCAAGCAATTAGACGCGCGCCGGCGATAACGGTTTTAAATACTGTCAGCAAATTCCTTTGCACATGTGCCATTGTTTATAAACAAAGGGTACTACTCGTTTTAAAAACATTAATACAAATAAGTTGCAAATATGATAGTTTAATACATGTATTTAGACCGGGGGGCGGGAGGGCTGGGGTTCTTTGGTTCCGGGGGGGAAGAATTGGTGGTGCGGGCCCGTAGTCTGTATTTTTGTCTTCTGGGTACCCGTCTAGGTGTGAGACTATAATTAGATGTTCTATAATTATTTTTTTGTGGGGAGGTGTAGGGTGGGGCTTTTTCCATCGCTTCCAGGCGGGGGGGGGTTTTTTTGTTGGGGTGATAGGGGGTTTGTAGGGGGGCGGGGTGAATGGAGTGGGGGGGGTAGGCGGGTGGTGAATAGCCGCCTAAGGGGGGGGGGGCAATTGCTCTTACCAAGCAGGGGGGGGGGTGCTAGGTAGGCTGGTTGGCGTGGGGGGAGGTGGGGAAGGTTTACTGGTGTTAGGTGGGCGTGGGGGCACTGTATTTTGGTATGGGGGGGAGGTGGTGCCCGCTTGGGCCTATAGTGGGTTTAAATTGTATATAATGCAATAATATTAACAATTGTGTACGTGTCTTCAGAATAAGTAATACAATGTATAGTTAATAAGAATAATGATTACAGAATATGTGTGTAATGATTAAGAAAAAAAAATAACTGTAATTATTACATTCATTTTTTTTTTAAAGCGGGTGTGGGAATATATAACGGAACCAAATATTAACTATTTGGGGTTATATGTTTACCGCATACTGAAACCATATTTAAATAAAAATTAACAGTCAAAACTCCATTTGAATGTAGCGCATTGAAAATAATGCTGTGTAAAACAACGCACACGTGGTCATTATGTAATCAGTTCGCTGTACAAGGAAGCGACCACATCCAAACTGTTAATTATTAATATCTCGGAAACTAATAAATAAAGGCGAAATCTAAACATAGCCAAAATGTTTGCCGAGATATTAATAATGACGTGTGCAAATTTGATGCAATATAATTAACGAATGTAAGAGTTAATTAAAATAATTGAATAACTTCTGTAATAATAGAGTTACAGTAAAGAGATTTTACTATGTTATAAAGATAATAATTTCTGACAGATTGTATATTTTAGATTTCACACAACTTGATTTGCAACCAAGTTATTGCAAATTAAATAAGTACAGGATATCCGTAGCGACAAATTGGTTCCGCCGGATAATTATATTACAGAATAATTCTATTCTTCGTCTGTGGGAACCAGACTTCATTCTCACGGACCAAGGGAATTCTAAATTTTATGTGGTAGGGAGAGTGTTTCGACCAATGAAATCATTTCAAGCAGCCCGGCTACTGCGGTGTTTTCTGGTTGAAAAATCACTCTTCTGTCAGTACTCACGAAGTTAAGACGTAGTCCTTCGATCGTCTAGTAGCCAAAGTGGTGAAGATCAACAAGAAGACTCTACGTGGTCAACACACACGCAATTACGAACACACTAAGTACAGATCATCTGTATAGCTCGTAATTGTTGCGTAAAGGCGAGATACTCTTCAGGACATCAACCAAGCTTATTGTGTACTACCAGTTAGTCATAAGCACGCAAGAGATCCACCCGACTTCAAGACCAGACTTCAAGAATACAGCAGAGAGGCCGTCTAAATCATTGGTGAACAGCTGACGAGCAGAGCAACCACCCGAACGAAGCACACACAGACACACGCTGACGTGCAATGTGCGAATCGACGAGGGACAGGAAGCACTTCCAGCAGACAACAGCAGACGTTAAAATATTCACAAACAGCAAGGAAGCAGAGTGTTGCCGAATTTTGAACTCCACGACCGAATCCAGCAGTTCTAAGCAGATTACTTTCTCTAACCAAGGACTCGAATCGACGAGGGACAAATCGGGACGACATCCTCTTCAGTAACAGGAAAGCAAAATCCACTTATTTATTTTTCAGATCAAATTTTCTATTGTTCAATTAAAACATTGTAATTCAAATAATTCAGGTGCCAAACAAAAAGCAAAGACTCTAGTAATTAAAAAGTAAATTCGTTGTGATAATCTGTATAGCAGTTTAAGGCTTTAGTAAGTTATAGTTAAGAAATAGAAGTAGTATAAAAAGCGCTATACAAATCTTAACTGACAATCTAATCTTAGATCATACTGCAGTAGATCAGAAGTAGAATCACTAGAAATGAAATAACGTGAACTAGACTGTCACGTCTAATTTATTTTAATTAATTATTTTAATTAATTTCAGAGTTTTATATTTTGTTTCATGAACACTTAGATTCAAATTAATTAAATAAATTTAAGTAAATTCAAATCAATTAATAAAGTCAAATTTAAATTGCAATTAACTCGCAAAGAACGAGTTCAGTTTCTTTCAACTATTAATCAATCGAAAAACATCGATTCATTGTATAGACTATAAGAAAATTCATAAGATTATAACCATTCTATTCTTGTGTGTTGTTGGTGTAATAAACAACGTTTTATTACCCCATATAACAGTGTTTTATTGTTGTACGATAAAGCCTACCAGTCTCACAAAACTCTCCCACTTTAAAGTAACCCATTATGTGTGTTGTTGTAATAATTTGAGATTACTAGCTTGCGAACTTCAAATCCAAAATCCACACGCCCTAGTCGGAAGAATCTGCAAGATCAGACAGCAGGTGGGTACTCACACACAACATTACATTACAATAACGCATAGTAGTGTAGTTATAAATGTCGGCAACGTGGGGCCCGACAAACGTACACCAAATTGAATTCACGTTCCGAACAAGAGTTATAAATGGCTTGCCCGGAACGTGGGGCTCGATCAAATTAAATTAAATTAATTAAATTCAATTTAAATTTAATTTTCACTTTAAAAAAAACTTTGCTGTTTTAATTCGTAAAACAGCTGGCGTCCAACTAAACAATCCCCAAAGAGTTTTGTGACTGGTGTTTGTACAACAGCAAAGTTATTGTGTGTATTTGAAACTGTTCTGTGTATTTTAAATTGTGTATATTTGACATTGTTGTCTATTTAAAATGGATATGGATAAAATACTTAAACAAATACAACAAATGAACGAAAATATTAACGCGAAATTCGAGAAAACAAATGCCGAATTAACCGCTAATATGAACGCGAATTTGAACAAATAACAGCCAATGCTGACATAAATATCGCAGAATCAAAATCTAATATCGAGGCGCAAAGAGTTAGTATAACCGAAAAATTAGATCAAAGTAATGCTGACATAAACGCCGAGATTAAGCAAAGCAATAAACAAACCACCGCGAAAATAGACGAAAGCGTAAACGAGTTAACCGCTAAAGTCGTTGAAATCGTTGAGAGTAATAAACAATTAACGGAGAAGGTCGCAGAGATCGGTGAAAGAGTAAATACGGTCGATACTAAAATCAATGAACGGTTTAAGGTTTTTGAGACCACTATGCAAAAATCGTTTATTGAACAAGTAACACGTATGGAGGGCCGGTTCAAGGATCACATAAGCCGCTGTGAAAAGCAAACACTAGACGTCTCTAGGAAGGTCGAATCCCTAGAGGTAAAAATTCACGCGGACGTGACCGAAACGCAACGACGAGTAGATAAATTAGACGCTTCAATTGTAGAGACGCGATCTAACATTGACTCTAATAAAGAGAGTTGTTTTACAAACGTTAAGCGACGAGATTTTGAAAGTACGACAGGAGGTACGAAGGAGGTCTGCTCCAAATATTTTGGTACAAGGTCCTGTCGACGAGAAAAATCGCGTGTATTTTACGGGGGAAAATAACGAAAACCCCATTGAATTTTTATTAGCGTGTGAGAGTGAAATGGCTAGAGTAGGTTCCCGACTAGAAGATCAAGACAAAATACAGTGGGTGGTGAACGCGATGCGTGATTCGGCGCGTAAGTGGTATAACATTGTACGCGATAGAGTGTCCACATACGCGGAGTTCAACAAAAATTTGAAAGCCGGTACTGGAACTCGCATACCCAACGACTTCTGCGCAATGAACTGGAATATGCCGTTTTGATAAGAAAATGGGTATTACCGCCGAAAATTATATAATCCAGCAGGTCGGACGCGCGAAGCATTTAACCCCAGCATTTGCGGAGATTGACATAGTCACCAAGCTTGCCTACCATTTTAATCATAACATTAGAGTAGCTGTATTCACGCAAGGTATTCGCACGGTAGACGAACTCCTCATTCTAGTGTCCCAAAGTGAGACGGTTTTTGATTTTGGTGGGTGGCGGTATAATCCGATTTTCGCCGAAATAATGAAGGGCAGAATACGCGAGAACAATACCAGCAACCTGACCAGAGACCGAGTACTAGTTCTACTCCACCCCAAACATCGTCAAAACCCCCAGATAAGACCTTTGAATACAAAGGCAAACAAAATATGGCTAGATCAAAAGGGCAATATAAGGGTAACGACGGGGCCCCGATTAGAGCTATGCAAACGGTTGAGGTAGCTAGAACCGATACAATAGAGCAAGACAGCGATACTCCTAGTAATAAAGACCCCAACGAGAGGAGAAAGAATCGTAAGTTTCCAAAAAACTTGGAAACGGGCGCCTCCAGGGGGGAAGCGCCATAAATCATGCTAAAACCTATCGCAATAAAGTAGGTAAAAATAAGAAAAATGCTAGGTTTAAGAAAAGTGATTTTTATACAGAAATTTGTACGCCAGTTGACAAAGTATTTCAACCGGAAGTCAAGGAACCGTGGTTGGCTGTCAACACAATGCAACAATGGGCACCGACAAACGCATGTCCGGTACAACAGGAAAGTGACGACGACGTTCCCACACAGTCAGCGTGGGAAGACGTAGAAATCATATCCGGGGACGCGTACGAATTCGACGAGTACATAGCGGAATATTGTCGAGCCACCCATAGAAATGCATACGATATACTGGATGCACTTTAAAGATAATAATAATTGTATTATAATAATTAAAATTAAAATATATAATTTGTGTTCTATAATATTATTAATAATAATTATAGATAACTTGTGTATTAATAATAATGTTTTTCTATAGCGGTAAATAATAAGCGTATACAACTGAGTGAACGAGCTCGCGGCAGGAAATAGCTACGTCACGCGATAACGACTGCTGACCCACATTTGAAACTAGGTCAAGCAATTAGACGCGCGCCCGGCGATAACGGTTTTAAATACTGTCAGCAAATTCCTTTGCACATGTGCCATTGTTTATAAACAAAGGGTACTACTCGTTTTAAAAACATTAATACAAATAAGTTGCAAATATGATAGTTTAATACATGTATTTAGAGTTAAATTGTATATAATGCAATAATATTAACAATTGTGTACGTGTCTTCAGAATAAGTAATACAATGTATAGTTAATAAGAATAATGATTACAGAATATGTGTGTAATGATTAAGAAAAAAAAATAACTGTAATTATTACATTCATTTTTTTTTTAAAGCGGGTGTGGGAATATATAACGGAACCAAATATTAACTATTTGGGGTTATATGTTTACCGCATACTGAAACCATATTTAAATAAAAATTAACAGTCAAAACTCCATTTGAATGTAGCGCATTGAAAATAATGCTGTGTAAAACAACGCACACGTGGTCATTATGTAATCAGTTCGCTGTACAAGGAAGCGACCACATCCAAACTGTTAATTATTAATATCTCGGAAACTAATAAATAAAGGCGAAATCTAACATAGCCAAAATGTTTGCCGAGATATTAATAATGACGTGTGCAAATTTGATGCAATATAATTAACGAATGTAAGAGTTAATTAAAATAATTGAATAACTTCTGTAATAATAGAGTTACAGTAAAGAGATTTTACTATGTTATAAAGATAATAATTTCTGACAGATTGTATATTTTAGATTTCACACAACTTGATTTGCAACCAAGTTATTGCAAAATTAAATAAGTACAGGATATCCGTAGCGACAAATTGGTTCCGCCGGATAATTATATTACAGAATAATTCTATTCTTCGTCTGTGGGAACCAGACTTCATTCTCACGGACCAAGGGAATTCTAAATTTTATGTGGTAGGGAGAGTGTTTCGACCAATGAAATCATTTCAAGCAGCCCCGGCTACTGCGGTGTTTTCTGGTTGAAAAATCACTCTTCTGTCAGTACTCACGAAGTTAAGACGTAGTCCTTCGATCGTCTAGTAGCCAAAGTGGTGAAGATCAACAAGAAGACTCTACGTGGTCAACACACACGCAATTACGAACACACTAAGTACAGATCATCTGTATAGCTCGTAATTGTTGCGTAAAGGCGAGATACTCTTCAGGACATCAACCAAGCTTATTGTGTACTACCAGTTAGTCATAAGCACGCAAGAGATCCACCCGACTTCAAGACCAGACTTCAAGAATACAGCAGAGAGGCCGTCTAAATCATTGGTGAACAGCTGACGAGCAGAGCAACCACCCGAACGAAGCACACACAGACACACGCTGACGTGCAATGTGCGAATCGACGAGGGACAGGAAGCACTTCCAGCAGACAACAGCAGACGTTAAAATATTCACAAACAGCAAGGAAGCAGAGTGTTGCCGAATTTTGAACTCCACGACCGAATCCAGCAGTTCTAAGCAGATTACTTTCTCTAACCAAGGACTCGAATCGACGAGGGACAAATCGGGACGACATCCTCTTCAGTAACAGGAAAGCAAAATCCACTTATTTATTTTTCAGATCAAATTTTCTATTTTTCAATTAAAACATTGTAATTCAAATAATTCAGGTGCCAAACAAAAAGCAAAGACTCTAGTAATTAAAAAGTAAATTCGTTGTGATAATCTGTATAGCAGTTTAAGGCTTTAGTAAGTTATAGTTAAGAAATAGAAGTAGTATAAAAGCGCTATACAAATCTTAACTGACAATCTAATCTTAGATCATACTGCAGTAGATCAGAAGTAGAATCACTAGAAATGAAATAACGTGAACTAGACTGTCACGTCTAATTTATTTTAATTAATTATTTTAATTAATTTCAGAGTTTTATATTTTGTTTCATGAACACTTAGATTCAAATTAATTAAATAAATTTAAGTAAATTCAAATCAATTAATAAAGTCAAATTTAAATTGCAATTAACTCGCAAAGAACGAGTTCAGTTTCTTTCAACTATTAATCAATCGAAAAACATCGATTCATTGTATAGACTATAAGAAAATTCATAAGATTATAACCATTCTATTCTTGTGTGTTGTTGGTGTAATAAACAACGTTTTATTACCCCATATAACAGTGTTTTATTGTTGTACGATAAAGCCTACCAGTCTCACAAAACTCTCCCACTTTAAAGTAACCCATTATGTGTGTTGGTGTAATAATTTGAGATTACTAGCTTGCGAACTTCAAATCCAAAATCCACACGCCCTAGTCGGAAGAATCTGCAAGATCAGACAGCAGGTGGGTACTCACACACAACATTACATTACAATAACGCATAGTAGTGTAGTTATAAATGTCGGCCAACGTGGGGCCCGACAAACGTACACCAAATTGAATTCACGTTCCGAACAAGAGTTATAAATGGCTTGCCCGGAACGTGGGGCTCGATCAAATTAAATTAAATTAATTAAATTCAATTTAAATTTAATTTTCACTTTAAAAAAAACTTTGCTGTTTTAATTCGTAAAACAGCTGGCGTCCAACTAAACAATCCCCAAAGAGTTTTGTGACTGGTGTTTGTACAACAGCAAAGTTATTGTGTGTATTTGAAACTGTTCTGTGTATTTTAAATTGTGTATATTTGACATTGTTGTCTATTTAAAATGGATATGGATAAAATACTTAAACAAATACAACAAATGAACGAAAATATTAACGCGAAATTCGAGAAAACAAATGCCGAATTAACCGCTAATATGAACGCGAAATTTGAACAAATAACAGCCAATGCTGACATAAATATCGCAGAATCAAAATCTAATATCGAGGCGCAAAGAGTTAGTATAACCGAAAAATTAGATCAAAGTAATGCTGACATAAACGCCGAGATTAAGCAAAGCAATAAACAAACCACCGCGAAAATAGACGAAAGCGTAAACGAGTTAACCGCTAAAGTCGTTGAAATCGTTGAGAGTAATAAACAATTAACGGAGAAGGTCGCAGAGATCGGTGAAAGAGTAAATACGGTCGATACTAAAATCAATGAACGGTTTAAGGTTTTTGAGACCACTATGCAAAAATCGTTTATTGAACAAGTAACACGTATGGAGGGCCGGTTCAAGGATCACATAAGCCGCTGTGAAAAGCAAACACTAGACGTCTCTAGGAAGGTCGAATCCCTAGAGGTAAAAATTCACGCGGACGTGACCGAAACGCAACGACGAGTAGATAAATTAGACGCTTCAATTGTAGAGACGCGATCTAACATTGACTCTAATAAAGAGAGTGTTTTACAAACGTTAAGCGACGAGATTTTGAAAGTACGACAGGAGGTACGAAGGAGGTCTGCTCCAAATATTTTGGTACAAGGTCCTGTCGACGAGAAAAATCGCGTGTATTTTACGGGGGAAAATAACGAAAACCCCATTGAATTTTTATTAGCGTGTGAGAGTGAAATGGCTAGAGTAGGTTCCCGACTAGAAGATCAAGACAAAATACAGTGGGTGGTGAACGCGATGCGTGATTCGGCGCGTAAGTGGTATAACATTGTACGCGATAGAGTGTCCACATACGCGGAGTTCAAACAAAAATTTGAAAGCCGGTACTGGAACTCGCATACCCAACGACTTCTGCGCAATGAACTGGAATATGGCCGTTTTGATAAGAAAATGGGTATTACCGCCGAAAATTATATAATCCAGCAGGTCGGACGCGCGAAGCATTTAACCCCAGCATTTGCGGAGATTGACATAGTCACCAAGCTTGCCTACCATTTTAATCATAACATTAGAGTAGCTGTATTCACGCAAGGTATTCGCACGGTAGACGAACTCCTCATTCTAGTGTCCCAAAGTGAGACGGTTTTTGATTTTGGTGGGTGGCGGTATAATCCCGATTTTCGCCGAAATAATGAAGGGCAGAATACGCGAGAACAATACCAGCAACCTGACCAGAGACCGAGTACTAGTTCTACTCCACCCCAAACATCGTCAAAACCCCCAGATAAGACCTTTGAATACAAAGGCAAACAAAATATGGCTAGATCAAAAGGGCAATATAAGGGTAACGACGGGGCCCCGATTAGAGCTATGCAAACGGTTGAGGTAGCTAGAACCGATACAATAGAGCAAGACAGCGATACTCCTAGTAATAAAGACCCCAACGAGAGGAGAAAGAATCGTAAGTTTCCAAAAAACTTGGAAACGGGCGCCTCCAGGGGGGAAGCGCCATAAATCATGCTAAAACCTATCGCAATAAAGTAGGTAAAAATAAGAAAAATGCTAGGTTTAAGAAAAGTGATTTTTATACAGAAATTTGTACGCCAGTTGACAAAGTATTTCAACCGGAAGTCAAGGAACCGTGGTTGGCTGTCAACACAATGCAACAATGGGCACCGACAAACGCATGTCCGGTACAACAGGAAAGTGACGACGACGTTCCCACACAGTCAGCGTGGGAAGACGTAGAAATCATATCCGGGGACGCGTACGAATTCGATGAGTACATAGCGGAATATTGTCGAGCCACCCATAGAAATGCATACGATATACTGGATGCACTTTAAAGATAATAATAATTGTATTATAATAATTAAAATTAAAATATATAATTTGTGTTCTATAATATTATTAATAATAATTATAGATAACTTGTGTATTAATAATAATGTTTTTCTATAGCGGTAAATAATAAGCGTATACAACTGAGTGAACGAGCTCGCGGCAGGAAATAGCTACGTCACGCGATAACGACTGCTGACCCACATTTGAAACTAGGTCAAGCAATTAGACGCGCGCCCGGCGATAACGGTTTTAAATACTGTCAGCAAATTCCTTTGCACATGTGCCATTGTTTATAAACAAAGGGTACTACTCGTTTTAAAAACATTAATACAAATAAGTTGCAAATATGATAGTTTAATACATGTATTTAGAGTTAAATTGTATATAATGCAATAATATTAACAATTGTGTACGTGTCTTCAGAATAAGTAATACAATGTATAGTTAATAAGAATAATGATTACAGAATATGTGTGTAATGATTAAGAAAAAAAAAATAACTGTAATTATTACATTCATTTTTTTTTTAAAGCGGGTGTGGGAATATATAACGGAACCAAATATTAACTATTTGGGGTTATATGTTTACCGCATACTGAAACCATATTTAAATAAAAATTAACAGTCAAAACTCCATTTGAATGTAGCGCATTGAAAATAATGCTGTGTAAAACAACGCACACGTGGTCATTATGTAATCAGTTCGCTGTACAAGGAAGCGACCACATCCAAACTGTTAATTATTAATATCTCGGAAACTAATAAATAAAGGCGAAATCTAACATAGCCAAAATGTTTGCCGAGATATTAATAATGACGTGTGCAAATTTGATGCAATATAATTAACGAATGTAAGAGTTAATTAAAATAATTGAATAACTTCTGTAATAATAGAGTTACAGTAAAGAGATTTTACTATGTTATAAAGATAATAATTTCTGACAGATTGTATATTTTAGATTTCACACAACTTGATTTGCAACCAAGTTATTGCAAAATTAAATAAGTACAGGATATCCGTAGCGACAAATTGGTTCCGCCGGATAATTATATTACAGAATAATTCTATTCTTCGTCTGTGGGAACCAGACTTCATTCTCACGGACCAAGGGAATTCTAAATTTTATGTGGTAGGGAGAGTGTTTCGACCAATGAAATCATTTCAAGCAGCCCCGGCTACTGCGGTGTTTTCTGGTTGAAAAATCACTCTTCTGTCAGTACTCACGAAGTTAAGACGTAGTCCTTCGATCGTCTAGTAGCCAAAGTGGTGAAGATCAACAAGAAGACTCTACGTGGTCAACACACACGCAATTACGAACACACTAAGTACAGATCATCTGTATAGCTCGTAATTGTTGCGTAAAGGCGAGATACTCTTCAGGACATCAACCAAGCTTATTGTGTACTACCAGTTAGTCATAAGCACGCAAGAGATCCACCCGACTTCAAGACCAGACTTCAAGAATACAGCAGAGAGGCCGTCTAAATCATTGGTGAACAGCTGACGAGCAGAGCAACCACCCGAACGAAGCACACACAGACACACGCTGACGTGCAATGTGCGAATCGACGAGGGACAGGAAGCACTTCCAGCAGACAACAGCAGACGTTAAAATATTCACAAACAGCAAGGAAGCAGAGTGTTGCCGAATTTTGAACTCCACGACCGAATCCAGCAGTTCTAAGCAGATTACTTTCTCTAACCAAGGACTCGAATCGACGAGGGACAAATCGGGACGACATCCTCTTCAGTAACAGGAAAGCAAAATCCACTTATTTATTTTTCAGATCAAATTTTCTATTTTTCAATTAAAACATTGTAATTCAAATAATTCAGGTGCCAAACAAAAAGCAAAGACTCTAGTAATTAAAAAGTAAATTCGTTGTGATAATCTGTATAGCAGTTTAAGGCTTTAGTAAGTTATAGTTAAGAAATAGAAGTAGTATAAAAGCGCTATACAAATCTTAACTGACAATCTAATCTTAGATCATACTGCAGTAGATCAGAAGTAGAATCACTAGAAATGAAATAACGTGAACTAGACTGTCACGTCTAATTTATTTTAATTAATTATTTTAATTAATTTCAGAGTTTTATATTTTGTTTCATGAACACTTAGATTCAAATTAATTAAATAAATTTAAGTAAATTCAAATCAATTAATAAAGTCAAATTTAAATTGCAATTAACTCGCAAAGAACGAGTTCAGTTTCTTTCAACTATTAATCAATCGAAAAACATCGATTCATTGTATAGACTATAAGAAAATTCATAAGATTATAACCATTCTATTCTTGTGTGTTGTTGGTGTAATAAACAACGTTTTATTACCCCATATAACAGTGTTTTATTGTTGTACGATAAAGCCTACCAGTCTCACAAAACTCTCCCCCTTTAAAGTAACCCATTATGTGTGTTGTTGTAATAATTTGAGATTACTAGCTTGCGAACTTCAAATCCAAAATCCACACGCCCTAGTCGGAAGAATCTGCAAGATCAGACAGCAGGTGGGTACTCACACACAACATTACATTACAATAACGCATAGTAGTGTAGTTATAAATGTCGGCCAACGTGGGGCCCGACAAACGTACACCAAATTGAATTCACGTTCCGAACAAGAGTTATAAATGGCTTGCCCGGAACGTGGGGCTCGATCAAATTAAATTAAATTAATTAAATTCAATTTAAATTTAATTTTCACTTTAAAAAAAACTTTGCTGTTTTAATTCGTAAAACAGCTGGCGTCCAACTAAACAATCCCCAAAGAGTTTTGTGACTGGTGTTTGTACAACAGCAAAGTTATTGTGTGTATTTGAAACTGTTCTGTGTATTTTAAATTGTGTATATTTGACATTGTTGTCTATTTAAAATGGATATGGATAAAATACTTAAACAAATACAACAAATGAACGAAAATATTAACGCGAAATTCGAGAAAACAAATGCCGAATTAACCGCTAATATGAACGCGAAATTTGAACAAATAACAGCCAATGCTGACATAAATATCGCAGAATCAAAATCTAATATCGAGGCGCAAAGAGTTAGTATAACCGAAAAATTAGATCAAAGTAATGCTGACATAAACGCCGAGATTAAGCAAAGCAATAAACAAACCACCGCGAAAATAGACGAAAGCGTAAACGAGTTAACCGCTAAAGTCGTTGAAATCGTTGAGAGTAATAAACAATTAACGGAGAAGGTCGCAGAGATCGGTGAAAGAGTAAATACGGTCGATACTAAAATCAATGAACGGTTTAAGGTTTTTGAGACCACTATGCAAAAATCGTTTATTGAACAAGTAACACGTATGGAGGGCCGGTTCAAGGATCACATAAGCCGCTGTGAAAAGCAAACACTAGACGTCTCTAGGAAGGTCGAATCCCTAGAGGTAAAAATTCACGCGGACGTGACCGAAACGCAACGACGAGTAGATAAATTAGACGCTTCAATTGTAGAGACGCGATCTAACATTGACTCTAATAAAGAGAGTGTTTTACAAACGTTAAGCGACGAGATTTTGAAAGTACGACAGGAGGTACGAAGGAGGTCTGCTCCAAATATTTTGGTACAAGGTCCTGTCGACGAGAAAAATCGCGTGTATTTTACGGGGGAAAATAACGAAAACCCCATTGAATTTTTATTAGCGTGTGAGAGTGAAATGGCTAGAGTAGGTTCCCGACTAGAAGATCAAGACAAAATACAGTGGGTGGTGAACGCGATGCGTGATTCGGCGCGTAAGTGGTATAACATTGTACGCGATAGTGTCCACATACGCGGAGTTCAAACAAAAATTTGAAAGCCGGTACTGGAACTCGCATACCCAACGACTTCTGCGCAATGAACTGGAATATGGCCGTTTTGATAAGAAAATGGGTATTACCGCCGAAAATTATATAATCCAGCAGGTCGGACGCGCGAAGCATTTAACCCCAGCATTTGCGGAGATTGACATAGTCACCAAGCTTGCCTACCATTTTAATCATAACATTAGAGTAGCTGTATTCACGCAAGGTATTCGCACGGTAGACGAACTCCTCATTCTAGTGTCCCAAAGTGAGACGGTTTTTGATTTTGGTGGGTGGCGGTATAATCCCGATTTTCGCCGAAATAATGAAGGGCAGAATACGCGAGAACAATACCAGCAACCTGACCAGAGACCGAGTACTAGTTCTACTCCACCCCAAACATCGTCAAAACCCCCAGATAAGACCTTTGAATACAAAGGCAAACAAAATATGGCTAGATCAAAAGGGCAATATAAGGGTAACGACGGGGCCCCGATTAGAGCTATGCAAACGGTTGAGGTAGCTAGAACCGATACAATAGAGCAAGACAGCGATACTCCTAGTAATAAAGACCCCAACGAGAGGAGAAAGAATCGTAAGTTTCCAAAAAACTTGGAAACGGGCGCCTCCAGGGGGGAAGCGCCATAAATCATGCTAAAACCTATCGCAATAAAGTAGGTAAAAATAAGAAAAATGCTAGGTTTAAGAAAAGTGATTTTTATACAGAAATTTGTACGCCAGTTGACAAAGTATTTCAACCGGAAGTCAAGGAACCGTGGTTGGCTGTCAACACAATGCAACAATGGGCACCGACAAACGCATGTCCGGTACAACAGGAAAGTGACGACGACGTTCCCACACAGTCAGCGTGGGAAGACGTAGAAATCATATCCGGGGACGCGTACGAATTCGACGAGTACATAGCGGAATATTGTCGAGCCACCCATAGAAATGCATACGATATACTGGATGCACTTTAAAGATAATAATAATTGTATTATAATAATTAAAATTAAAATATATAATTTGTGTTCTATAATATTATTAATAATAATTATAGATAACTTGTGTATTAATAATAATGTTTTTCTATAGCGGTAAATAATAAGCGTATACAACTGAGTGAACGAGCTCGCGGCAGGAAATAGCTACGTCACGCGATAACGACTGCTGACCCACATTTGAAACTAGGTCAAGCAATTAGACGCGCGCCCGGCGATAACGGTTTTAAATACTGTCAGCAAATTCCTTTGCACATGTGCCATTGTTTTTAAACAAAGGGTACTACTCGTTTTAAAAACATTAATACAAATAAGTTGCAAATATGATAGTTTAATACATGTATTTAGAGTTAAATTGTATATAATGCAATAATATTAACAATTGTGTACGTGTCTTCAGAATAAGTAATACAATGTATAGTTAATAAGAATAATGATTACAGAATATGTGTGTAATGATTAAGAAAAAAAAAATAACTGTAATTATTACATTCATTTTTTTTTTAAAGCGGGTGTGGGAATATATAACGGAACCAAATATTAACTATTTGGGGTTATATGTTTACCGCATACTGAAACCATATTTAAATAAAAATTAACAGTCAAAACTCCATTTGAATGTAGCGCATTGAAAATAATGCTGTGTAAAACAACGCACACGTGGTCATTATGTAATCAGTTCGCTGTACAAGGAAGCGACCACATCCAAACTGTTAATTATTAATATCTCGGAAACTAATAAATAAAGGCGAAATCTAACATAGCCAAAATGTTTGCCGAGATATTAATAATGACGTGTGCAAATTTGATGCAATATAATTAACGAATGTAAGAGTTAATTAAAATAATTGAATAACTTCTGTAATAATAGAGTTACAGTAAAGAGATTTTACTATGTTATAAAGATAATAATTTCTGACAGATTGTATATTTTAGATTTCACACAACTTGATTTGCAACCAAGTTATTGCAAAATTAAATAAGTACAGGATATCCGTAGCGACAAATTGGTTCCGCCGGATAATTATATTACAGAATAATTCTATTCTTCGTCTGTGGGAACCAGACTTCATTCTCACGGACCAAGGGAATTCTAAATTTTATGTGGTAGGGAGAGTGTTTCGACCAATGAAATCATTTCAAGCAGCCCCGGCTACTGCGGTGTTTTCTGGTTGAAAAATCACTCTTCTGTCAGTACTCACGAAGTTAAGACGTAGTCCTTCGATCGTCTAGTAGCCAAAGTGGTGAAGATCAACAAGAAGACTCTACGTGGTCAACACACACGCAATTACGAACACACTAAGTACAGATCATCTTTATAGCTCGTAATTGTTGCGTAAAGGCGAGATACTCTTCAGGACATCAACCAAGCTTATTGTGTACTACCAGTTAGTCATAAGCACGCAAGAGATCCACCCGACTTCAAGACCAGACTTCAAGAATACAGCAGAGAGGCCGTCTAAATCATTGGTGAACAGCTGACGAGCAGAGCAACCACCCGAACGAAGCACACACACACACACGCTGACGTGCAATGTGCGAATCGACGAGGGACAGGAAGCACTTCCAGCAGACAACAGCAGACGTTAAAATATTCACAAACAGCAAGGAAGCAGAGTGTTGCCGAATTTTGAACTCCACGACCGAATCCAGCAGTTCTAAGCAGATTACTTTCTCTAACCAAGGACTCGAATCGACGAGGGACAAATCGGGACGACATCCTCTTCAGTAACAGGAAAGCAAAATCCACTTATTTATTTTTCAGATCAAATTTTCTATTTTTCAATTAAAACATTGTAATTCAAATAATTCAGGTGCCAAACAAAAAGCAAAGACTCTAGTAATTAAAAAGTAAATTCGTTGTGATAATCTGTATAGCAGTTTAAGGCTTTAGTAAGTTATAGTTAAGAAATAGAAGTAGTATAAAAGCGCTATACAAATCTTAACTGACAATCTAATCTTAGATCATACTGCAGTAGATCAGAAGTAGAATCACTAGAAATGAAATAACGTGAACTAGACTGTCACGTCTAATTTATTTTAATTAATTATTTTAATTAATTTCAGAGTTTTATATTTTGTTTCATGAACACTTAGATTCAAATTAATTAAATAAATTTAAGTAAATTCAAATCAATTAATAAAGTCAAATTTAAATTGCAATTAACTCGCAAAGAACGAGTTCAGTTTCTTTCAACTATTAATCAATCGAAAAACATCGATTCATTGTATAGACTATAAGAAAATTCATAAGATTATAACCATTCTATTCTTGTGTGTTGTTGGTGTAATAAACAACGTTTTATTACCCCATATAACAGTGTTTTATTGTTGTACGATAAAGCCTACCAGTCTCACAAAACTCTCCCCCTTTAAAGTAACCCATTATGTGTGTTGTTGTAATAATTTGAGATTACTAGCTTGCGAACTTCAAATCCAAAATCCACACGCCCTAGTCGGAAGAATCTGCAAGATCAGACAGCAGGTGGGTACTCACACACAACATTACATTACAATAACGCATAGTAGTGTAGTTATAAATGTCGGCCAACGTGGGGCCCGACAAACGTAAACCAAATTGAATTCACGTTCCGAACAAGAGTTATAAATGGCTTGCCCGGAACGTGGGGCTCGATCAAATTAAATTAAATTAATTAAATTCAATTTAAATTTAATTTTCACTTTAAAAAAAACTTTGCTGTTTTAATTCGTAAAACAGCTGGCGTCCAACTAAACAATCCCCAAAGAGTTTTGTGACTGGTGTTTGTACAACAGCAAAGTTATTGTGTGTATTTGAAACTGTTCTGTGTATTTTAAATTGTGTATATTTGACATTGTTGTCTATTTAAAATGGATATGGATAAAATACTTAAACAAATACAACAAATGAACGAAAATATTAACGCGAAATTCGAGAAAACAAATGCCGAATTAACCGCTAATATGAACGCGAAATTTGAACAAATAACAGCCAATGCTGACATAAATATCGCAGAATCAAAATCTAATATCGAGGCGCAAAGAGTTAGTATAACCGAAAAATTAGATCAAAGTAATGCTGACATAAACGCCGAGATTAAGCAAAGCAATAAACAAATCACCGCGAAAATAGACGAAAGCGTAAACGAGTTAACCGCTAAAGTCGTTGAAATCGTTGAGAGTAATAAACAATTAACGGAGAAGGTCGCAGAGATCGGTGAAAGAGTAAATACGGTCGATACTAAAATCAATGAACGGTTTAAGGTTTTTGAGACCACTATGCAAAAATCGTTTATTGAACAAGTAACACGTATGGAG
This sequence comes from Magicicada septendecula, assembly GCA_034769895.1. NCBI lineage: Eukaryota > Metazoa > Arthropoda > Insecta > Hemiptera > Cicadidae > Magicicada > Magicicada septendecula. The sequence goes on along the minus strand of CM068369.1, from coordinate 533,750,682 downwards.
GGCCGGTTCAAGGATCACATAAGCCGCTGTGAAAAGCAAACACTAGACGTCTCTAGGAAGGTCGAATCCCTAGAGGTAAAAATTCACGCGGACGTGACCGAAACGCAACGACGAGTAGATAAATTAGACGCTTCAATTGTAGAGACGCGATCTAACATTGACTCTAATAAAGAGAGTGTTTTACAAACGTTAAGCGACGAGATTTTGAAAGTACGACAGGAGGTACGAAGGAGGTCTGCTCCAAATATTTTGGTACAAGGTCCTGTCGACGAGAAAAATCGCGTGTATTTTACGGGGGAAAATAACGAAAACCCCATTGAATTTTTATTAGCGTGTGAGAGTGAAATGGCTAGAGTAGGTTCCCGACTAGAAGATCAAGACAAAATACAGTGGGTGGTGAACGCGATGCGTGATTCGGCGCGTAAGTGGTATAACATTGTACGCGATAGAGTGTCCACATACGCGGAGTTCAAACAAAAATTTGAAAGCCGGTACTGGAACTCGCATACCCAACGACTTCTGCGCAATGAACTGGAATATGGCCGTTTTGATAAGAAAATGGGTATTACCGCCGAAAATTATATAATCCAGCAGGTCGGACGCGCGAAGCATTTAACCCCAGCATTTGCGGAGATTGACATAGTCACCAAGCTTGCCTACCATTTTAATCATAACATTAGAGTAGCTGTATTCACGCAAGGTATTCGCACGGTAGACGAACTCCTCATTCTAGTGTCCCAAAGTGAGACGGTTTTTGATTTTGGTGGGTGGCGGTATAATCCCGATTTTCGCCGAAATAATGAAGGGCAGAATACGCGAGAACAATACCAGCAACCTGACCAGAGACCGAGTACTAGTTCTACTCCACCCCAAACATCGTCAAAACCCCCAGATAAGACCTTTGAATACAAAGGCAAACAAAATATGGCTAGATCAAAAGGGCAATATAAGGGTAACGACGGGGCCCCGATTAGAGCTATGCAAACGGTTGAGGTAGCTAGAACCGATACAATAGAGCAAGACAGCGATACTCCTAGTAATAAAGACCCCAACGAGAGGAGAAAGAATCGTAAGTTTCCAAAAAACTTGGAAACGGGCGCCTCCAGGGGGGAAGCGCCATAAATCATGCTAAAACCTATCGCAATAAAGTAGGTAAAAATAAGAAAAATGCTAGGTTTAAGAAAAGTGATTTTTATACAGAAATTTGTACGCCAGTTGACAAAGTATTTCAACCGGAAGTCAAGGAACCGTGGTTGGCTGTCAACACAATGCAACAATGGGCACCGACAAACGCATGTCCGGTACAACAGGAAAGTGACGACGACGTTCCCACACAGTCAGCGTGGGAAGATGTAGAAATCATATCCGGGGACGCGTACGAATTCGATGAGTACATAGCGGAATATTGTCGAGCCACCCATAGAAATGCATACGATATACTGGATGCACTTTAAAGATAATAATAATTGTATTATAATAATTAAAATTAAAATATATAATTTGTGTTCTATAATATTATTAATAATAATTATAGATAACTTGTGTATTAATAATAATGTTTTTCTATAGCGGTAAATAATAAGCGTATACAACTGAGTGAACGAGCTCGCGGCAGGAAATAGCTACGTCACGCGATAACGACTGCTGACCCACATTTGAAACTAGGTCAAGCAATTAGACGCGCGCCCGGCGATAACGGTTTTAAATACTGTCAGCAAATTCCTTTGCACATGTGCCATTGTTTATAAACAAAGGGTACTACTCGTTTTAAAAACATTAATACAAATAAGTTGCAAATATGATAGTTTAATACATGTATTTAGAGTTAAATTGTATATAATGCAATAATATTAACAATTGTGTACGTGTCTTCAGAATAAGTAATACAATGTATAGTTAATAAGAATAATGATTACAGAATATGTGTGTAATGATTAAGAAAAAAAAAATAACTGTAATTATTACATTCATTTTTTTTTTAAAGCGGGTGTGGGAATATATAACGGAACCAAATATTAACTATTTGGGGTTATATGTTTACCGCATACTGAAACCATATTTAAATAAAAATTAACAGTCAAAACTCCATTTGAATGTAGCGCATTGAAAATAATGCTGTGTAAAACAACGCACACGTGGTCATTATGTAATCAGTTCGCTGTACAAGGAAGCGACCACATCCAAACTGTTAATTATTAATATCTCGGAAACTAATAAATAAAGGCGAAATCTAACATAGCCAAAATGTTTGCCGAGATATTAATAATGACGTGTGCAAATTTGATGCAATATAATTAACGAATGTAAGAGTTAATTAAAATAATTGAATAACTTCTGTAATAATAGAGTTACAGTAAAGAGATTTTACTATGTTATAAAGATAATAATTTCTGACAGATTGTATATTTAAGATTTCACACAACTTGATTTGCAACCAAGTTATTGCAAAATTAAATAAGTACAGGATATCCGTAGCGACAAATTGGTTCCGCCGGATAATTATATTACAGAATAATTCTATTCTTCGTCTGTGGCAACCAGACTTCATTCTCACGGACCAAGGGAATTCTAAATTTTATGTGGTAGGGAGAGTGTTTCGACCAATGAAATCATTTCAAGCAGCCCCGGCTACTGCGGTGTTTTCTGGTTGAAAAATCACTCTTCTGTCAGTACTCACGAAGTTAAGACGTAGTCCTTCGATCGTCTAGTAGCCAAAGTGGTGAAGATCAACAAGAAGACTCTACGTGGTCAACACACACGCAATTACGAACACACTAAGTACAGATCATCTGTATAGCTCGTAATTGTTGCGTAAAGGCGAGATACTCTTCAGGACATCAACCAAGCTTATTGTGTACTACCAGTTAGTCATAAGCACGCAAGAGATCCACCCGACTTCAAGACCAGACTTCAAGAATACAGCAGAGAGGCCGTCTAAATCATTGGTGAACAGCTGACGAGCAGAGCAACCACCCGAACGAAGCACACACACACACACGCTGACGTGCAATGTGCGAATCGACGAGGGACAGGAAGCACTTCCAGCAGACAACAGCAGACGTTAAAATATTCACAAACAGCAAGGAAGCAGAGTGTTGCCGAATTTTGAACTCCACGACCGAATCCAGCAGTTCTAAGCAGATTACTTTCTCTAACCAAGGACTCGAATCGACGAGGGACAAATCGGGACGACATCCTCTTCAGTAACAGGAAAGCAAAATCCACTTATTTATTTTTCAGATCAAATTTTCTATTTTTCAATTAAAACATTGTAATTCAAATAATTCAGGTGCCAAACAAAAAGCAAAGACTCTAGTAATTAAAAAGTAAATTCGTTGTGATAATCTGTATAGCAGTTTAAGGCTTTAGTAAGTTATAGTTAAGAAATAGAAGTAGTATAAAAGCGCTATACAAATCTTAACTGACAATCTAATCTTAGATCATACTGCAGTAGATCAGAAGTAGAATCACTAGAAATGAAATAACGTGAACTAGACTGTCACGTCTAATTTATTTTAATTAATTATTTTAATTAATTTCAGAGTTTTATATTTTGTTTCATGAACACTTAGATTCAAATTAATTAAATAAATTTAAGTAAATTCAAATCAATTAATAAAGTCAAATTTAAATTGCAATTAACTCGCAAAGAACGAGTTCAGTTTCTTTCAACTATTAATCAATCGAAAAACATCGATTCATTGTATAGACTATAAGAAAATTCATAAGATTATAACCATTCTATTCTTGTGTGTTGTTGGTGTAATAAACAACGTTTTATTACCCCATATAACAGTGTTTATTGTTGTACGATAAAGCCTACCAGTCTCACAAAACTCTCCCCCTTTAAAGTAACCCATTATGTGTGTTGTTGTAATAATTTGAGATTACTAGCTTGCGAACTTCAAATCCAAAATCCACACGCCCTAGTCGGAAGAATCTGCAAGATCAGACAGCAGGTGGGTACTCACACACAACATTACATTACAATAACGCATAGTAGTGTAGTTATAAATGTCGGCCAACGTGGGGCCCGACAAACGTACACCAAATTGAATTCACGTTCCGAACAAGAGTTATAAATGGCTTGCCCGGAACGTGGGGCTCGATCAAATTAAATTAAATTAATTAAATTCAATTTAAATTTAATTTTCACTTTAAAAAAAACTTTGCTGTTTTAATTCGTAAAACAGCTGGCGTCCAACTAAACAATCCCCAAAGAGTTTTGTGACTGGTGTTTGTACAACAGCAAAGTTATTGTGTGTATTTGAAACTGTTCTGTGTATTTTAAATTGTGTATATTTGACATTGTTGTCTATTTAAAATGGATATGGATAAAATACTTAAACAAATACAACAAATGAACGAAAATATTAACGCGAAATTCGAGAAAACAAATGCCGAATTAACCGCTAATATGAACGCGAAATTTGAACAAATAACAGCCAATGCTGACATAAATATCGCAGAATCAAAATCTAATATCGAGGCGCAAAGAGTTAGTATAACCGAAAAATTAGATCAAAGTAATGCTGACATAAACGCCGAGATTAAGCAAAGCAATAAACAAACCACCGCGAAAATAGACGAAAGCGTAAACGAGTTAACCGCTAAAGTCGTTGAAATCGTTGAGAGTAATAAACAATTAACGGAGAAGGTCGCAGAGATCGGTGAAAGAGTAAATACGGTCGATACTAAAATCAATGAACGGTTTAAGGTTTTTGAGACCACTATGCAAAAATCGTTTATTGAACAAGTAACACGTATGGAGGGCCGGTTCAAGGATCACATAAGCCGCTGTGAAAAGCAAACACTAGACGTCTCTAGGAAGGTCGAATCCCTAGAGGTAAAAATTCACGCGGACGTGACCGAAACGCAACGACGAGTAGATAAATTAGACGCTTCAATTGTAGAGACGCGATCTAACATTGACTCTAATAAAGAGAGTGTTTTACAAACGTTAAGCGACGAGATTTTGAAAGTACGACAGGAGGTACGAAGGAGGTCTGCTCCAAATATTTTGGTACAAGGTCCTGTCGACGAGAAAAATCGCGTGTATTTTACGGGGGAAAATAACGAGAACCCCATTGAATTTTTATTAGCGTGTGAGAGTGAAATGGCTAGAGTAGGTTCCCGACTAGAAGATCAAGACAAAATACAGTGGGTGGTGAACGCGATGCGTGATTCGGCGCGTAAGTGGTATAACATTGTACGCGATAGAGTGTCCACATACGCGGAGTTCAAACAAAAATTTGAAAGCCGGTACTGGAACTCGCATACCCAACGACTTCTGCGCAATGAACTGGAATATGGCCGTTTTGATAAGAAAATGGGTATTACCGCCGAAAATTATATAATCCAGCAGGTCGGACGCGCGAAGCATTTAACCCCAGCATTTGCGGAGATTGACATAGTCACCAAGCTTGCCTACCATTTTAATCATAACATTAGAGTAGCTGTATTCACGCAAGGTATTCGCACGGTAGACGAACTCCTCATTCTAGTGTCCCAAAGTGAGACGGTTTTTGATTTTGGTGGGTGGCGGTATAATCCCGATTTTCGCCGAAATAATGAAGGGCAGAATACGCGAGAACAATACCAGCAACCTGACCAGAGACCGAGTACTAGTTCTACTCCACCCCAAACATCGTCAAAACCCCCAGATAAGACCTTTGAATACAAAGGCAAACAAAATATTGCTAGATCAAAAGGGCAATATAAGGGTAACGACGGGGCCCCGATTAGAGCTATGCAAACGGTTGAGGTAGCTAGAACCGATACAATAGAGCAAGACAGCGATACTCCTAGTAATAAAGACCCCAACGAGAGGAGAAAGAATCGTAAGTTTCCAAAAAACTTGGAAACGGGCGCCTCCAGGGGGGAAGCGCCATAAATCATGCTAAAACCTATCGCAATAAAGTAGGTAAAAATAAGAAAAATGCTAGGTTTAAGAAAAGTGATTTTTATACAGAAATTTGTACGCCAGTTGACAAAGTATTTCAACCGGAAGTCAAGGAACCGTGGTTGGCTGTCAACACAATGCAACAATGGGCACCGACAAACGCATGTCCGGTACAACAGGAAAGTGACGACGACGTTCCCACACAGTCAGCGTGGGAAGATGTAGAAATCATATCCGGGGACGCGTACGAATTCGACGAGTACATAGCGGAATATTGTCGAGCCACCCATAGAAATGCATACGATATACTGGATGCACTTTAAAGATAATAATAATTGTATTATAATAATTAAAATTAAAATATATAATTTGTGTTCTATAATATTATTAATAATAATTATAGATAACTTGTGTATTAATAATAATGTTTTTCTATAGCGGTAAATAATAAGCGTATACAACTGAGTGAACGAGCTCGCGGCAGGAAATAGCTACGTCACGCGATAACGACTGCTGACCCACATTTGAAACTAGGTCAAGCAATTAGACGCGCGCCCGGCGATAACGGTTTTAAATACTGTCAGCAAATTCCTTTGCACATGTGCCATTGTTTATAAACAAAGGGTACTACTCGTTTTAAAAACATTAATACAAATAAGTTGCAAATATGATAGTTTAATACATGTATTTAGAGTTAAATTGTATATAATGCAATAATATTAACAATTGTGTACGTGTCTTCAGAATAAGTAATACAATGTATAGTTAATAAGAATAATGATTACAGAATATGTGTGTAATGATTAAGAAAAAAAAAATAACTGTAATTATTACATTCATTTTTTTTTTAAAGCGGGTGTGGGAATATATAACGGAACCAAATATTAACTATTTGGGGTTATATGTTTACCGCATACTGAAACCATATTTAAATAAAAATTAACAGTCAAAACTCCATTTGAATGTAGCGCATTGAAAATAATGCTGTGTAAAACAACGCACACGTGGTCATTATGTAATCAGTTCGCTGTACAAGGAAGCGACCACATCCAAACTGTTAATTATTAATATCTCGGAAACTAATAAATAAAGGCGAAATCTAACATAGCCAAAATGTTTGCCGAGATATTAATAATGACGTGTGCAAATTTGATGCAATATAATTAACGAATGTAAGAGTTAATTAAAATAATTGAATAACTTCTGTAATAATAGAGTTACAGCAAAGAGATTTTACTATGTTATAAAGATAATAATTTCTGACAGATTGTATATTTAAGATTTCACACAACTTGATTTGCAACCAAGTTATTGCAAAATTAAATAAGTACAGGATATCCGTAGCGACAAATTGGTTCCGCCGGATAATTATATTACAGAATAATTCTATTCTTCGTCTGTGGGAACCAGACTTCATTCTCACGGACCAAGGGAATTCTAAATTTTATGTGGTAGGGAGAGTGTTTCGACCAATGAAATCATTTCAAGCAGCCCCGGCTACTGCGGTGTTTTCTGGTTGAAAAATCACTCTTCTGTCAGTACTCACGAAGTTAAGACGTAGTCCTTCGATCGTCTAGTAGCCAAAGTGGTGAAGATCAACAAGAAGACTCTACGTGGTCAACACACACGCAATTACGAACACACTAAGTACAGATCATCTGTATAGCTCGTAATTGTTGCGTAAAGGCGAGATACTCTTCAGGACATCAACCAAGCTTATTGTGTACTACCAGTTAGTCATAAGCACGCAAGAGATCCACCCGACTTCAAGACCAGACTTCAAGAATACAGCAGAGAGGCCGTCTAAATCATTGGTGAACAGCTGACGAGCAGAGCAACCACCCGAACGAAGCACACACACACACACGCTGACGTGCAATGTGCGAATCGACGAGGGACAGGAAGCACTTCCAGCAGACAACAGCAGACGTTAAAATATTCACAAACAGCAAGGAAGCAGAGTGTTGCCGAATTTTGAACTCCACGACCGAATCCAGCAGTTCTAAGCAGATTACTTTCTCTAACCAAGGACTCGAATCGACGAGGGACAAATCGGGACGACATCCTCTTCAGTAACAGGAAAGCAAAATCCACTTATTTATTTTTCAGATCAAATTTTCTATTTTTCAATTAAAACATTGTAATTCAAATAATTCAGGTGCCAAACAAAAAGCAAAGACTCTAGTAATTAAAAAGTAAATTCGTTGTGATAATCTGTATAGCAGTTTAAGGCTTTAGTAAGTTATAGTTAAGAAATAGAAGTAGTATAAAAGCGCTATACAAATCTTAACTGACAATCTAATCTTAGATCATACTGCAGTAGATCAGAAGTAGAATCACTAGAAATGAAATAACGTGAACTAGACTGTCACGTCTAATTTATTTTAATTAATTATTTTAATTAATTTCAGAGTTTTATATTTTGTTTCATGAACACTTAGATTCAAATTAATTAAATAAATTTAAGTAAATTCAAATCAATTAATAAAGTCGAATTTAAATTGCAATTAACTCGCAAAGAACGAGTTCAGTTTCTTTCAACTATTAATCAATCGAAAAACATCGATTCATTGTATAGACTATAAGAAAATTCATAAGATTATAACCATTCTATTCTTGTGTGTTGTTGGTGTAATAAACAACGTTTTATTACCCCATATAACAGTTTTTTATTGTTGTACGATAAAGCCTACCAGTCTCACAAAACTCTCCCCCTTTAAAGTAACCCATTATGTGTGTTGTTGTAATAATTTGAGATTACTAGCTTGCGAACTTCAAATCCAAAATCCACACGCCCTAGTCGGAAGAATATGCAAGATCAGACAGCAGGTGGGTACTCACACACAACATTACATTACAATAACGCATAGTAGTGTAGTTATAAATGTCGGCCAACGTGGGGCCCGACAAACGTACACCAAATTGAATTCACGTTCCGAACAAGATTTATAAATGGCTTGCCCGGAACGTGGGGCTCGATCAAATTAAATTAAATTAATTAAATTCAATTTAAAATTAATTTTCACTTTAAAAAAAACTTTGCTGTTTTAATTCATAAAACAGCTGGCGTCCAACTAAACAATCCCCAAAGAGTTTTGTGACTGGTGTTTGTACAACAGCAAAGTTATTGTGTGTATTTGAAACTGTTCTGTGTATTTTAAATTGTGTATATTTGACATTGTTGTCTATTTAAAATGGATATGGATAAAATACTTAAACAAATACAACAAATGAACGAAAATATTAACGCGAAATTCGAGAAAACAAATGCCGAATTAACCGCTAATATGAACGCGAAATTTGAACAAATAACTGCCAATGCTGACATAAATATCGCAGAATTAAAATCTAATATCGAGGCGCAAAGAGTTAGTATAACCGAAAAATTAGATCAAAGTAATGCTGACATAAACGCCGAGATTAAGCAAAGCAATAAACAAACCACCGCGAAAATAGACGAAAGCGTAAACGAGTTAACCGCTAAAGTCGTTGAAATCGTTGAGAGTAATAAACAATTAACGGAGAAGGTCGCAGAGATAGGTGAAAGAGTAAATACGGTCGATACTAAAATCAATGAACGGTTTAAGGTTTTTGAGACCACTATGCAAAAATCGTTTATTGAACAAGTAACACGTATGGAGGGCCGGTTCAAGGATCACATAAGCCGCTGTGAAAAGCAAACACTAGACGTCTCTAGGAAGGTCGAATCCCTAGAGGTAAAAATTCACGCGGACGTGACCGAAACGCAACGACGAGTAGATAAATTAGACGCTTCAATTGTAGAGACGCGATCTAACATTGACTCTAATAAAGAGAGTGTTTTACAAACGTTAAGCGACGAGATTTTGAAAGTACGACAGGAGGTACGAAGGAGGTCTGCTCCAAATATTTTGGTACAAGGTCCTGTCGACGAGAAAAATCGCGTGTATTTTACGGGGGAAAATAACGAAAACCCCATTGAATTTTTATTAGCGTGTGAGAGTGAAATGGCTAGAGTAGAGTAGTAGAGGGAAAGTGGTGATTCTACCCACGATGAGGGGGGTAGAGGACATGATTTATGGCTCTGACGTCACCGCCTCTACCCCCCTCATCGTTGGCAGAATCACCACCGTGGTAGAATTGGCTCTGACGTCACAGATTCATGACATCACAGATCCCTCTACCCCCCTCATCGTTGGCAGAATCACCACCGTGGTAGAGGGAATGCGACGAGGTGTTGACGGGTTCCGAAATTTCGAGACGGCATTGGTGATGGGTACCGTTACACGAAAAGTTTGGGTTACTTGACGGTTCCCGAAATTTGGTGATGAATGACGACACCGTGACAGGTCCTATTGGATATTAATTCATCGTTGGCAGAATCATCACCGTGGTAGAGGGAATGCGACGAGGCGTTGACGGGTTCCGAAATTTCGAGACGGCATTGGTGATGGGTACCGTTACACGAAAAGTTTGGGTTACTTGACGGTTCCCGAAATTTAGTGGAGAGACCGGTCTCACCGGGATTTGAACCCGGTTCACAAAACCGACATGCTATAGAAAACACTTCCGGGTTCCAGTTCATGACATCACACAGAGGCCGTGGCAGCTGGTGTCCGAATGTTAAAACACTTCCGGGTTCCAGTTCATAACGTCACACAGAGGCCCTAGTCGATGGTCTCCGTGCATGTCCAAAATTTGGTAGCCGAAAACAATGTGTAGCGGATGGGTGGGGGTACCCGGAATTCGGTGGTTGACGAGGTCCTGGACGAGCCGTCACGGAGACAATGGTACCGTTACCCGAAATTTTTGATGTTCGAAATTTGGTACACAAAATATTTAAATCAACGGATGGGGGGGTACGCCCTAAAACAAGTCCTGCATCACGTCACACAGAGGACCTGCTCTCCGAGCGTTCCATATGTGTCACTGTCCATAGAGGGCGTGGTGTCCAATATTTGACACCCGAAATGTTTAAATCAACGGATGGGGGTACCTCGAAATTTTTGTATCTGAAATTTAGTACTCGAAATGTTTAAAACAACGGAGGGGGTACCCCGAAATTTTGGAGTGTCCGAAATTATGTTAAAACACTGTCGTCCGACAACGGGTGGGGGTACCCCGAAATTTTGTGGTGTCTGAAATTTAACCTGCATGTCTAGAGGACGTGATGTCTGAAATTTGACACCCGAAATGTACGCCCACATGACGCATGTGTTCGAAAGTAGCAATGGGTATATGTTATGTCATTGGTGTCAGTGGCTTGTGGTTCCTATTTGATATTAATTTGTACATAAAAATAAATTATAGCCCTCCCGTTACCCGAAATTTTTGGTGTCCGAAATTTGGTACACGAAATATTTAAATCAACGGATGGGGGTACCCGAAATTTGAAAGGTGGGTACGCCCTAAAACAAGTCCTGCATGTCTGAAACACTTCCGGGTTCAGGTTCAGCACTGTGCCGACACAGAGGCCGTGGTTTCTGCAAGGCGAGGCGGTGTGGTGTATAATAAGGTACCGTTAAGCGAAATTTGGGTCATCGGGTACCCCCACACTCCGCTTAGCTCTGGACGGGAGGGTAGTGTACCGATACGCGAAATTGGTCGGTTAAAATTTGCTAACAGGAACACTTCATTTTTAACTTGACAAGAGCTACACAGCGCACTTTTGATTTGTATACGTCAATCACAGCTATCGCATTTCAACATCGAAATTAAAGAACTCCAGGCACAACGCCTGTACCTAATACTAGTAAAACCTTTTCGCTTAATCCCTTTATAGACAACACGGGGATATTACGCGTGTGCGGACGCCTTCAACAGTCTCAGCTCAACTATAATAGTAAACACCAGATAATACTTCACCCGCAGTCTCATCTTACTAGACTAAATATAGAAAATGAGCATATTCGACTACTCCATGCCGGAGTACAATTAACGCAGTGCTCTCAACGTCAAAGATATTGGATCATCAATGACAAATCTTACATACGCTCCGTGATACACAAATGCCTCACTTGTTTTCGATTTCGCGCAACTGGCTCGAGCCAGCTTTTAGGACCCTCTTCCAGAGTCACTCCCTCTAAGCCATTTTCCCAATGTGCCGTCGACTATGCCGGTCCCATATTTCTACGTCAGGGCGGGCAGCGGTCCAAATCATTCACAAAGGCTTACATTTCACTCTTCATTTGCATGGCCACTAAGGCAATTCACCTTGAATTGGTATCAGATCTGACTGCAGACGCCTTTATAGCTGCTTTAAAACGCTTCATAGCTCCCAGGGGCATCCCTGCACAAATAGTTTCCGGTAACGGTACAAATTTCCGTCGTGCTGGCACTATATTACACGATTTGTACAAACTTTTTCAACAAGACGAATTTCAACAATCCACTCAGGACTTCGGCAGTTCACAGGAGGTCAAGTGGTCTTTAATACCTCCGTCAGCACCTCATTTCGGTGGTCTATGGGAGAGCGGAGTAAAAGCGTTAAATTTCATTTACGGCGCGTTATCGGCAGTACGCTTCTCAACTTTGAAGAGCTTTACACTGTTTTGACTCAAATAGAGTCATGTCTGAATTCACGTTCCTTGTTCGCCATTTCAAGTGATTCCGGGGATCCCGAGCCCTTGACTCCAGCACATTTCTTAGTTGGTTCTCCACTTACTGCGCTCCCGGAACCCGACTATTCGGATATAAAAATGGATCGCTTGGGGAGATGACAGCTTCTGCAGAGATTCACCCACTCTATATGGAAGAGTTGGTCAAGAGATTATCTGCATCAGCTGCAACAACGAAATAAATGGAGAAAACATTCAAAAAATTTGTCTCCAGAACAACTCGTCCTCATTTCAGAAGACAATACCCCACCTCTGCAGTGGAAACGTGGTATTGTCACCCAAATCTATATGGGGCAGGATTCATTAGTACGCGTAGCGGATGTCCGCACCACAAACGGCATCCTGCGTAGGCCTATCCACAAACTGTGTCCACTTCCCGTGGCATCAGACTAATTGGTTTTTCAGTGCTTCATGCCCGGGACATTTCCGGATGAGCACATGCTCTACGTACTACTAAGTACAATGTTAAATGTACTTATTTATACATTTATATTTATATTTATGCCAAATTAATCCACGCTATTTATATGTGCATTAGTAAACAATTTAAGTGTTCTTTTTTCGTCAGTGTGATGTCAGTTATTGTGTACTGTTTGGTGCAGTGTTTATAATTATCATGAATTTTTTGGGTATATTTCTATTGTGCTATTATTATCATGAATTTTTTGGGTATACTTCTGTTGGGCTATTATTATAATGAATTTTTTGGGTATATTTCTATTGTTTTATTATGTAACCTTGCTTATTATGCACTTATTGTCATGTTATTATTATTGAATTCTTTGGATTTCTATTAGTTATTGTGTAATGCTACTTACTATGTGTTATTCATTGCATGTATCATTGTCATTGAATTTGGGTATATTGTTATTATTATTATGTGTCATCAGACATTCTAGCATTTGTATTTTATTATTATATATTGTTCGATGAGTATTGATCAATATTGTATTTATATTTATGTATATTGTATTGAATATTGTATTTGTATTGATGCTATCATCTTTCGATGCACCAATATTCATTATACTATGTATTATCACACATTTCAGGTTTGTAACTTGTTAATGGATACTTGCATTTTTTCATGTAACTATACTGTAACCTATGTCAAAATCACCCGATTTTGGGCGGGCAGTATGTTAAATCTTTGTATCTGTTTATATACCCGCGCGCATTCGGCCCGCGCAATTACGTCACGCTCAATGTACAGGTTGCTAATCGCGAGCTGCGATGTTAGTTAGTTAAAACTCAGCTTTCATCCGATCAGTACTCTTTTCCATTTGCTAGCCGCGGCTATGTAAAATTTAAGAATGTAACTTCTTTATACAATTTTTCTTTCTTCTATCGGTATTTATCTGGGCAATGTACGCCATACGTAATTGGATAGGCCATGCGCTTCATTATATAATTATTCAATAAATGGCTAGTTAACTCAGATTCATACAGTCCACTTCTTCATTTAAAAACACATTTCCGATTCCTATACCAGCAGCACTTCGCATGAAAAATACTAACTCTAGAAATATTCGAGAGCGTTGAGCATGCAGCAGACATGTTTATTGCGGTATCGTAAAGCGGGTTTGATTTAAAATTTAAATGATCGATTAGTACGAAGTCACGACAGTGTACGTCATTGTACGCCCTATATATCTCAAATTCTTCCATCGTGCAATTTTTTGGCCTCAGGTTCGTTGTCCGTGAGTCAATACTAATTTCTGACCATTGAATCTTTTAGAGGACGATGAAACGAAGAGAATGGTACCTTATTCGAGGTTCTAGGGCTATTTTTTAGCCATTCTATGCTTAAAATAACGCTTATTATCACTGAATAATCGTACAAATTTTTTGACCCCAGTTTCGTTGTCAGTGAGTCAATACTAATTTTTGACCATTGAATCTTGTAGAGGACGATGAGAGGAAGAGAATGGTAACTTATTCGAGGTACGAGGTCAGTTTTTACCCGTTCTATGCTTAAAATAACGCTTATTATCACTAAATAATCGTACATTTTTTTGACCTTAGTTCGTTGTCCTTGAGTCAATACTAATTTTTGACCATTGAATCTTGTAGAAGACGATGAGATGAAGAGAATGGTACCTTATGCGAGGTTCGAGGTCTATTTTTTAGTCTTTTTATGCTTAGAATAACGCTTTTAATCACTAAATAATCGTTCACTTTTTTGGTTTTTGCCCCTCAGGTTCGTTGTCCTTGAGTCAATACTAATTTTTGTCTATTTCTACGTGTTGATCGTCACCTTCCACTTCCTTAGCCAAACCAACTGCCTCTGTGGCTTTGTGTTCTCAAATTGTAGGAACAGTGAGCTTCAATGTTGCATAGCGTCGTCTGCGAAGAAGGAAAACGCTTCTTGGGGATACTCCTACACCTCTTCGTTTACACGATGTACGTACATAGCGGAGCCAAAGATGAAAGCCTGCTGTACGCCGGCGGGGTGGATTGGAATTTAGAACAGGACCCGTCGACGCTCACCCTGACGGTTCGGCCGTTAAAGTAGACAGTAGAATATACTCAAAAGAAGAAGGGATAGGAGAGGAACTAGCTATCAAGGCAGGTATTCGTTCCGGACTTTGTCAAAAGTCTCTTGCTCAAGTCCAGCAAAGACAGCGCCCGTAGACTCTATCTTGTTGGTAGCATCCAAAAAATTACATAATAACGGGAAGAATGCCTTTTTTTCCAAGTGATTGAATTTGTCCCTGAACTGCTCAACATTTGTCTGCTGCTCCAAGGAAAAAAAAGTTCTTTGTCATCGTTGTTGATGATGAGGTTATACTGCTGCACGGCTATTCGTACAAGTGTTGAACAAAGAAAATCACTGCCCCAAGATCAACGTTATCGTTAGCGTTAGCGTTCTTAGGTTAGCGTTCTTAGCGTTAGCGTTTGTAGCGTTCTTAGAGTCAGCTTTCTAAGCGTTAGCATTAACTTTAGCGTTCGCGTTAGCGTTAGCGTTCTTAGCGTTGGCGTACTTACTGTTTACGTTTTCCGTTTTAGCGTTAGCCGAATCATGCAAATCATTCATCACTAACACTTGAGCTTCAATGTTGCATAGCGTCGTCTGCGAAGAAGGAAAACGCTTCTTGGGGATACTTCTACACCTCTTCGTTTACACGATGTACGTACATAGCGGAGCCAAAGATGAAAGCCTGCTGTACGCCGGCGGGGTGGATTGGAATTTAGAACAGGACCCGTCGACGCTCACCCTGACGGTTCGGCCGTTAAAGTAGACAGTAGAATATACTCAAAAGAAGAAGGGATAGGAGAGGAACTAGCTATCAAGGAAGGTATTCGTTCCGGACTTTGTCAAAAGTCTCTTGCTCAAGTCCAGCAAAGACAGCGCCCGTAGACTCTATCTTGTTGATAGCATCCAAAAAATTACATAATAACGGGAAGAATGCCTTTTTTTCCAAGTGATTGAATTTGTCCCTGAACTGCTCAACATTTGTCTGCTGCTCCAAGGAAAAAAAAGTTCTTTGTCATCGTTGTTGATGATGAGGTTATACTGCTGCACGGCTATTCGTACAAGCGTTGAACAAAGAAAATCACTGCCCCAAGATCAACGTTATCGTTAGCGTTAGCGTTCTTAGGTTAGCGTTCTTAGCGTTAGCGTTTGTAGCGTTCTTAGAGTCAGCTTTCTAAGCGTTAGCATTAACTTTAGCGTTCGCGTTAGCGTTAGCGTTCTTAGCGTTGGCGTACTTACTGTTTACGTTTTCCGTTTTAGCGTTAGCCGAATCATGCAAATCATTCATCACTAACATTATTACTAACAGATCAACGTTATCGTTAGCGTTAGCGTTTGTAGCGTTCTTAGGGTCATCTTTCTTAGCATTAGCGTTAACTTTAGCGTTTGCGTTAACGTTTACGTTCTCAGCGTTGACGTTCTTAGTGTTATCGTTACCGTTTTAGCGTTAGCCGAATCATGCAAAACATCGTCAACGGGAAGAATGCCTTTTTTTCCAAGTGATTGAATTTGTTCCTGAACTGCTCAACATTTGTCTGCTGCTCCAAGGAAAAAAAAGTTCTTTGTCATCGTTGTTGATGATGAGGTTATACTGCTGCACGGCTATTCCTACAAGTGTTGAACAAAGAAAATCACTGCCCCAAGATCAACGTTATCGTTAGCGTTAGCGTTCTTAGGTTAGCGTTCTTAGCGTTGGCGTACTTACTGTTTACGTTTTCCGTTTTAGCGTTAGCCGAATCACACAAATCATTCATCACTAACACTATTACTACCAGATCAACGTTATCGTTAGCGTTAGCGTTTGTAGCGTTCTTAGAGTCAGCTTTCTAAGCGTTAGGATTAACTTTAGCGTTTGCGTTAGCGTTAACGTTCTTAGCGTTGGCGTACTTACTGTTTACGTTTTCCGTTTTAGCGTTAGCCGAATCATGCAAATCATTCATCACTAACACTATTACTACCAGATCAACGTTATCCTTAGCGTTAGCGTTTGTAGCGTTCTTAGGGTCATCTTTCTTAGCATTAGCGTTAACTTTAGCGTTTGCGTTAACGTTTACGTTCTCAGCGTTGACGTTCTTAGTGTTATCGTTACCGTTTTAGCGTTAGCCGAATCATGCAAAACATCGTCAACGGGAAGAATGCCTTTTTTTCCAAGTGATTGAATTTGTTCCTGAACTGCTCAACATTTGTCTGCTGCTCCAAGGAAAAAAAAGTTCTTTGTCATCGTTGTTGATGATGAGGTTATACTGCTGCACGGCTATTCCTACAAGTGTTGAACAAAGAAAATCACTGCCCCAAGATCAACGTTATCGTTAGCGTTAGCGTTCTTAGGTTAGCGTTCTTAGCGTTGGCGTACTTACTGTTTACGTTTTCCGTTTTAGCGTTAGCCGAATCACACAAATCATTCATCACTAACACTATTACTACCAGATCAACGTTATCGTTAGCGTTAGCGTTTGTAGCGTTCTTAGAGTCAGCTTTCTAAGCGTTAGGATTAACTTTAGCGTTTGCGTTAGCGTTAACGTTCTTAGCGTTGGCGTACTTACTGTTTACGTTTTCCGTTTTAGCGTTAGCCGAATCATGCAAATCATTCATAACTAACACTATTACTACTAGATCAACGTTATCGTTAGCGTTAGCGTTTTTTAGCGTTCTTAGGGTCATCTTTCTTAGCATTAGCATTAACTTTAGCGTTTGCGTTAACGTTTACGTTCTCAGCGTTGACGTTTTTAGTGTTATCGTTACCGTTTTAGCGTTAGCCGAATCATGCAAAACATCGTCACTAACTGCAGTCACTGCAGGTCAAGTGCAAGTATGACGTACTTTTCATGGAATTGTTGAACACAAGATTTGAAAATGCTGTTGTCATCGATTTGGAGGACAGTGGAGCTTGCCCGCAAACGCAAGAAAATAAGTTCCATGTTTTTCTGCTGAAGCGTTGGAGTGAGGCCTTCACTGAAGACCGGATGAAGTCAGTCAAGCCTTGCGTTCTCTCGTTGGTTGTGACATCTCACACAACACTTGCGAACGACAAGGTTAGCGTCCAGCTTGTAATCGACTATGTAATTAGCTTAATAATTCTTATTTTATCTTAAATAATTACAAAAAAAAATAGTTATTTTCCAACAAATTAACATAAAAAGAGATGGAAGAGAGAACGTTGATATTATTTAATACGTCACATTAATTTAGTGCTAGACGCTGATTGGACAAAATCCGTTAAATACTGTACATATACATGTATGCTTATTCAAGCAGATTCGTATCATAGTGAACACGAAAGGGTAAAGAAATTTGTGTTATGGCCCGTAAAGTTCATAGTATGGTTGCCGTGGGTTTTATTATTACCTACATCTTATACTGACAGAGTTCGGTGCGCTTTTTGTTCGACCCATGCTAGAAAAGTGGGTAACGAACCTATGAGAGAACGCCAAAAATGGACTCGATTGTATCGTTTTCTAAGAACAAAATCCAATAATAAAAAGTTTATAGATGTTTAGAAGTGATGTGTTTTTGTGAGGGTGGTGTATGTCGTTCGCCTCCGTATGATACACTTTGTAATATATTATGTAACGATAAACGTAAACGTTTAAATCTGGAAAAAATTGGTCGCTATAGAGGTAAAAACAATTTCTGTGTACATGTACTGGACGCCTGTAATTTGCTGCGAACAGCATGGAACCTCGTGACAGCTAAAACTATTGAAAATTGTTTCACTCATGCTCGATTCATTTTAAATTCAGAGATTAAACAAACCGAATGCGAAGAAATTGAAATTGGACCTACCCTGTCTGAAATGTTTAATCACGCATCATCAGCATTAAATGATTCAGTTTCTCTAAATGAGTAGATGTCTGTCGACGAGAACGTAACTACGGCTCTCGTATTAACAGACAGTGATATCGTAGAAATAGTGAAAACTGTGAAAATGATGAGGGTGCCGACGAACTTGACATGGAAAATGATATGACAGGAGTTCCTACCGCTACGATAGACTTTCATTGCTGAGATGTGTTCATCGATTTTTAGAAGCCAACTCTGAATGTGAAATGTTTGAGCACGTCGATAAACTAGAACAATTTATTGAAAACCAAGTAGTGCAGAATTCTGTACAAAAGAAAATAACGAACTATTTTAAAAAGAATTGAACATTTTCACTGCAATAACTTTACATTTTAAGAAAAAATTAATTACTGTATAATAATCCAGGAGGATAAATAAAACGATCATATATTAGTACCTATTCAATATTCTTTATTGATTTATTTTACTAATAAATTCAGTAAGTAATATCTTCAGTATTTGACCATTTACAGTACAGTAGGTTCTGTACCTCATTTTGTTTCACTTTTTATCTGTTAACACGAAATTCGGTTAACACGAAATATAGGTTAACACGGAAAAAACAGCTGGTCCCCGTCATTTCGTGTTAAACGTGTCCCACTGTATATTTAGAGAGAGAGAGAGAGAAAGCCTTCAAGGCTGTAAAAGAGAGAGAGAGAGAGAGAGAGAGAGAGAGAGAGAGAGAGAGAGAGAGAGAGTTAGCCTTCAAGGCTGTGTGAGAGAGAGAGAGAGCGAGAGAGTTGAGTATCACTACAACAGACCGGCTGACAACTTGCTTGCAAACCAGTTTTTAGAGCTGGTTGGAACACACACACACACACGCACACACACGAACCCACGCACGCATGGTCTATACAAAGGATCAGTGCACTCAAGTTCAAGGATATGCACAATATAATTTAAAGTAAATACTTGCAAATAGTTACTTTTCAGTGGTGTACTACGTATGGGAGATATAATCAATCATTTATCTAATGATATAAAATCATTATTTCCTATAATTGGATATATATATATATATATATCTATGTTTAACTATTGATATCATTCATCTGTAACGTCAGGACGTCATTAAACATCAAATTTTGGTGTCAGGTAACCATTACTCCAAACTTTTCGCGTAACGGTACACGATGGCCCATACCAAATCTGCTACATGCAGAAACCAACTACCATCCACTCTGTGATGTCATTAATCACCAAATTTCGGTGTCAGTACACTACCCTCCCGTCCAGAGCTAAGCGGAGTGTGGGGGTACCCGATGACCCAAATTTCGCTTAACGGTACCTTATTATACACCACACCGCCTCGCCTTGCAGAAACCACGGCCTCTGTGTCGGCACAGTGCTGAACCTGAACCCGGAAGTGTTTCAGACATGCAGGACTTGTTTTAGGGCGTACCCACCTTTCAAATTTCGGGTACCCCCATCCGTTGATTTAAATATTTCGTGTACCAAATTTCGGACACCAAAAATTTCGGGTAACGGGAGGGCTATAATTTATTTTTATGTACAAATTAATATCAAATAGGAACCACAAGCCACTGACACCAATGACATAACATATACCCATTGCTACTTTCGAACACATGCGTCATGTGGGCGTACATTTCGGGTGTCAAATTTCAGACATCACGTCCTCTAGACATGCAGGTTAAATTTCAGACACCACAAAATTTCGGGGTACCCCCACCCGTTGTCGGACGACAGTGTTTTAACATAATTTCGGACACTCCAAAATTTCGGGGTACCCCCTCCGTTGTTTTAAACATTTCGAGTACTAAATTTCAGATACAAAAATTTCGAGGTACCCCCATCCGTTGATTTAAACATTTCGGGTGTCAAATATTGGACACCACGCCCTCTATGGACAGTGACACATATGGAACGCTCGGAGAGCAGGTCCTCTGTGTGACGTGATGCAGGACTTGTTTTAGGGCGTACCCCCCCATCCGTTGATTTAAATATTTTGTGTACCAAATTTCGAACATCAAAAATTTCGGGTAACGGTACCATTGTCTCCGTGACGGCTCGTCCAGGACCTCGTCAACCACCGAATTCCGGGTACCCCCACCCATCCGCTACACATTGTTTTCGGCTACCAAATTTTGGACATGCACGGAGACCATCGACTAGGGCCTCTGTGTGACGTTATGAACTGGAACCCGGAAGTGTTTTAACATTCGGACACCAGCTGCCACGGCCTCTGTGTGATGTCATGAACTGGAACCCGGAAGTGTTTTCTATAGCATGTCGGTTTTGTGAACCGGGTTCAAATCCCGGTGAGACCGGTCTCTCCACTAAATTTCGGGAACCGTCAAGTAACCCAAACTTTTCGTGTAACGGTACCCATCACCAATGCCGTCTCGAAATTTCGGAACCCGTCAACGCCTCGTCGCATTCCCTCTACCACGGTGATGATTCTGCCAACGATGAATTAATATCCAATAGGACCTGTCACGGTGTCGTCATTCATCACCAAATTTCGGGAACCGTCAAGTAACCCAAACTTTTCGTGTAACGGTACCCATCACCAATGCCGTCTCGAAATTTCGGAACCCGTCAACACCTCGTCGCATTCCCTCTACCACGGTGGTGATTCTGCCAACGATGAGGGGGGTAGAGGGATCTGTGATGTCATGAATCTGTGACGTCAGAGCCAATTCTACCACGGTGGTGATTCTGCCAACGATGAGGGGGGTAGAGGCGGTGACGTCAGAGCCATAAATCATGTCCTCTACCCCCCTCATCGTGGGTAGAATCACCACTTTCCCTCTACTGAGTAGGTTCCCGACTAGAAGATCAAGACAAAATACAGTGGGTGGTGAACGCGATGCGTGATTCGGCGCGTAAGTGGTATAACATTGTACGCGATAGAGTGTCCACATACGCGGAGTTCAAACAAAAATTTGAAAGCCGGTACTGGAACTCGCATACCCAACGACTTCTGCGCAATGAACTGGAATATGGCCGTTTTGATAAGAAAATGGGTATTACCGCCGAAAATTATATAATCCAGCAGGTCGGACGCGCGAAGCATTTAACCCCAGCATTTGCGGAGATTGACATAGTCACCAAGCTTGCCTACCATTTTAATCATAACATTAGAGTAGCTGTATTCACGCAAGGTATTCGCACGGTAGACGAACTCCTCATTCTAGTGTCCCAAAGTGAGACGGTTTTTGATTTTGGTGGGTGGCGGTATAATCCCGATTTTCGCCGAAATAATGAAGGGCAGAATACGCGAGAACAATACCAGCAACCTGACCAGAGACCGAGTACTAGTTCTACTCCACCCCAAACATCGTCAAAACCCCCAGATAAGACCTTTGAATACAAAGGCAAACAAAATATTGCTAGATCAAAAGGGCAATATAAGGGTAACGACGGGGCCCCGATTAGAGCTATGCAAACGGTTGAGGTAGCTAGAACCGATACAATAGAGCAAGACAGCGATACTCCTAGTAATAAAGACCCCAACGAGAGGAGAAAGAATCGTAAGTTTCCAAAAAACTTGGAAACGGGCGCCTCCAGGGGGGAAGCGCCATAAATCATGCTAAAACCTATCGCAATAAAGTAGGTAAAAATAAGAAAAATGCTAGGTTTAAGAAAAGTGATTTTTATACAGAAATTTGTACGCCAGTTGACAAAGTATTTCAACCGGAAGTCAAGGAACCGTGGTTGGCTGTCAACACAATGCAACAATGGGCACCGACAAACGCATGTCCGGTACAACAGGAAAGTGACGACGACGTTACCACACAGTCAGCGTGGGAAGACGTAGAAATCATATCCGGGGACGCGTACGAATTCGACGAGTACATAGCGGAATATTGTCGAGCCACCCATAGAAATGCATACGATATACTGGATGCACTTTAAAGATAATAATAATTGTATTATAATAATTAAAATTAAAATATATAATTTGTGTTCTATAATATTATTAATAATAATTATAGATAACTTGTGTATTAATAATAATGTTTTTCTATAGCGGTAAATAATAAGCGTATACAACTGAGTGAACGAGCTCGCGGCAGGAAATAGCTACGTCACGCGATAACGACTGCTGACCCACATTTGAAACTAGGTCAAGCAATTAGACGCGCGCCCGGCGATAACGGTTTTAAATACTGTCAGAAAATTCCTTTGCACATGTGCCATTGTTTATAAACAAAGGGTACTACTCGTTTTAAAAACATTAATACAAATAAGTTGCAAATATGATAGTTTAATACATGTATTTAGAGTTAAATTGTATATAATGCAATAATATTAACAATTGTGTACGTGTCTTCAGAATAAGTAATACAATGTATAGTTAATAAGAATAATGATTACAGAATATGTGTGTAATGATTAAGAAAAAAAAATAACTGTAATTATTACATTCATTTTTTTTTTAAAGCGGGTGTGGGAACATATAACGGAACCAAATATTAACTATTTGGGGTTATATGTTTACCGCATACTGAAACCATATTTAAATAAAAATTAACAGTCAAAACTCCATTTGAATGTAGCGCATTGAAAATAATGCTGTGTAAAACAACGCACACGTGGTCATTATGTAATCAGTTCGCTGTACAAGGAAGCGACCACATCCAAACTGTTAATTATTAATATCTCGGAAACTAATAAATAAAGGCGAAATCTAACATAGCCAAAATGTTTGCCGAGATATTAATAATGACGTGTGCAAATTTGATGCAATATAATTAACGAATGTAAGAGTTAATTAAAATAATTGAATAACTTCTGTAATAATAGAGTTACAGTAAAGAGATTTTACTATGTTATAAAGATAATAATTTCTGACAGATTGTATATTTTAGATTTCACACAACTTGATTTGCAACCAAGTTATTGCAAAATTAAATAAGTACAGGATATCCGTAGCGACAAATTGGTTCCGCCGGATAATTATATTACAGAATAATTCTATTCTTCGTCTATGGGAACCAGACTTCATTCTCACGGACCAAGGGAATTCTAAATTTTATGTGGTAGGGAGAGTGTTTCGACCAATGAAATCATTTCAAGCAGCCCCGGCTACTGCGGTGTTTTCTGGTTGAAAAATCACTCTTCTGTCAGTACTCACGAAGTTAAGACGTAGTCCTTCGATCGTCTAGTAGCCAAAGTGGTGAAGATCAACAAGAAGACTCTACGTGGTCAACACACACGCAATTACGAACACACTAAGTACAGATCATCTGTATAGCTCGTAATTGTTGCGTAAAGGCGAGATACTCTTCAGGACATCAACCAAGCTTATTGTGTACTACCAGTTAGTCATAAGCACGCAAGAGATCCACCCGACTTCAAGACCAGACTTCAAGAATACAGCAGAGAGGCCGTCTAAATCATTGGTGAACAGCTGACGAGCAGAGCAACCACCCGAACGAAGCACACACACACACGCTGACGTGCAACGTGCGAATCGACGAGGGACAGGAAGCACTTCCAGCAGACAACAGCAGACGTTAAAATATTCACAAACAGCAAGGAAGCAGAGTGTTGCCGAATTTTGAACTCCACGACCGAATCCAGCAGTTCTAAGCAGATTACTTTCTCTAACCAAGGACTCGAATCGACGAGGGACAAATCGGGACGACATCCTCTTCAGTAACAGGAAAGCAAAATCCACTTATTTATTTTCCAGATCAAATTTTCTATTTTTCAATTAAAACATTGTAATTCAAATAATTCAGGTGCCAAACAAAAAGCAAAGACTCTAGTAATTAAAAAGTAAATTCGTTGTGATAATCTGTATAGCAGTTTAAGGCTTTAGTAAGTTATAGTTAAGAAATAGAAGTAGTATAAAAGCGCTATACAAATCTTAACTGACAATCTAATCTTAGATCATACTGCAGTAGATCAGATGTAGAATCACTAGAAATGAAATAACGTGAACTAGACTGTCACGTCTAATTTATTTTAATTAATTATTCTAATTAATTTCAGAGTTTTATATTTTGTTTCATGAACACTTAGATTCAAATTAATTAAATAAATTTAAGTAAATTCAAATCAATTAATAAAGTCAAATTTAAATTGCAATTAACTCGCAAAGAACGAGTTCAGTTTCTTTCAACTATTAATCAATCGAAAAACATCGATTCATTGTATAGACTATAAGAAAATTCATAAGATTATAACCATTCTATTCTTGTGTGTTGTTGGTGTAATAAACAACGTTTTATTACCCCATATAACAGTGTTTTATTGTTGTACGATAAAGCCTACCAGTCTCACAAAACTCTCCCCCTTTAAAGTAACCCATTATGTGTGTTGTTGTAATAATTTGAGATTACTAGCTTGCGAACTTCAAATCCAAAATCCACACGCCCTAGTCGGAAGAATCTGCAAGATCAGACAGCAGGTGGGTACTCACACACAACATTACATTACAATAACGCATAGTAGTGTAGTTATAATATATATAATATATAATCATTTTTTCGTTCTCGTGTCAACTGAGTATATTTCACAAAGTGCGTACTTTTACTTCTAGGTAAACATAATAGTAAATATATTACGTAAATATACTTTTCAAGCCAATTTTTAGTAGGCCTATATTCGACAGTAAACTGTTCACATGTTAGGTTCCAATGAAAGCCGAGTTATAAAAATTTAGTAGCAAAATTTCATCCTTCGCCAAAGTATCATTTACTTCCGTGCGACGAATGTACACAAGCGTTATTTAAAAACCGATGAGTTTGTTTTTTAAATCAGAGATATTAACGATTCAGAGAGATTGAAAAGTTTGTAATATTAAATAAAATAGGAAATTCTTGCCATGCGTTAATGTGATTAACAATGTGGCAGCCTTTTGAAAAGGAATGGTACGTTGACAATCCTTTCGTTTTGGAATTTTAAGTTTCTGACATGGCCTGTTAGACCCCATGTTTAATGAAAAAAAAGCCAATCAGATTTTGCACTGGGCTATAATCAAACTTTCTTTAAGTTACCAGTTTAAAGGAACAGAAAAACTCAGAATTTTAATAAAATATGAAATGCAAGTTATTTATTGACCCGTCGTAAGCTGATATGTTTTTATTTAAAGTTAAAAATATTACAATTATTTTTTTTATAATTAATATTTTACAATGAAGCTAAATAAATTAAAAAATTACTGTTGATGAGCTTAGATGTGAATAAAACGTGTCCAACTAGATGTTTCATAAGGTCGCTATTTTTTACAATATTTAAAAGTGCTAATCGTTGGATATCTAAAAGTATTAATATCAGTATAATGCATTCAGACCTAAAAGGCGTGCAGGCGGGAGTACCACAGGGCAGTGTTCTTGGGCCTGTTTTGTATGTATTATTTACCAGTGACACACCAAACTTAGAACAAGCAAAATTAACTACTTTTGCTGATGATACAGCTTTGCTTACAACAGGGGAAG
This sequence comes from Magicicada septendecula, assembly GCA_034769895.1. Taxonomy (NCBI): domain Eukaryota; kingdom Metazoa; phylum Arthropoda; class Insecta; order Hemiptera; family Cicadidae; genus Magicicada; species Magicicada septendecula. The sequence goes on along the minus strand of CM068369.1, from coordinate 533,724,453 downwards.
ATGAGGTTATTTCAACCCGATTATTGCAGAAAGCTGGCAATACCATATATGAATGGGCCAAAAAATGGAAAATTGAACTTAACAAAGCCAAATCGGCACACATTAATTTCACCAATATTAGATTGAATAATCTTCCATTATTGGTCATAAATAGAACGGTAGCTCCTTATAAAAACAAAGCCAAATATCTGGGTATGACATTGGATACCAAACTGAGGTGGAAAGAGCATGTATAAAAGAAAAAAGAGGAACTTAACATAAAATTCCGTCAATATAAATGGCTTATAGGAAAACATTCCAACCTGTCTTTGTACAGCAAAACTCTGATCTGCAATCAGATAATTACGCCCAACTGGCTGTATGGAATTCAACTCTGGGGGTGCTCGTTAGATAGTAACATCAGGATAATACAAACATTCCAAACCAAAGTTTTGCGGACCATGGAAAATGCACCATGGTATGTTAGAAACGCCGATATACACAGTGATCTAGGTATTCCAACAATTTGAGAAGACATTAAAAGGTTTGCGAAGAAGCATGAAGAAAGGCTTTACCTCCACAAAAATGCAGAAGTTCTTCAGATGTTGGACAATCAACACGTGTTCCGAAGACTGAAGAGAACAAAGCCATTTGAATTAGTGTAGTGTTTTGTGTTATAGAGGCAGTGTATTGTGCGCGGGTGAGACTGTTTAGTTAAGAACACTAGAACTAACTAAAGGATGTCATTGTACTTAATTTGGCTGATATGTATTTAGTATTAAGAGGTATTAGGGGTAAGTTGATGGTTGTTCTAGATCAGCTTTAACATGTTAAATTCAATAACAAAAAAAAAGTATTAATATAAGTTCAATATAATTTTTGTCTGAAACTTGCACGACCGGCGTTAATGTATTCACAATTACGCCTAAAACCCGGGCTGTTATGCAGTGGTCGGTTGCTATTAAACACCATTACGTCAGCAATGTTTTGATTCCCGCCGGGAATCTTACTCAGGCCGCGAAAAAGCGAGAGAGTAAAAACACAATAGCTGCAGATGTACGCCGAAAACTACCCAATAACTGTATCAGGTAGAAGCAACCAACCTGTACACAGGGATCGGGTATTGTTTGGAGTACATCTGCCGCTATTGTGTTTTTACTCTCTCGCTTTTTGGCGGCCTGAGGAAGATTCCCGACGGGAAATCGAAACGTTGCCAACGTAACGACGTTTAATACCAACCGACCACTGCCTAACAGCCCGGGTTTTATGCGTAATTTTGAGTATATTAATATCATAATATTTTTAAAAGTACATGAAATCATTTTGTTTGAATTATCTTCTACAAAAAGTTGGTTGCAGTTCTATTATTAGATTCAAAACTCTGTTTTGACTTAATTATTCTGTTAACAAAAATGGTATAGCGTTTTATAATCCACAAGCTGCTTTGCTGTTAATAGAATTAAGTAACACGATATGACAGTTTTACAAATTGTGTTACATCCAGCTCACTAAATGACATCGGTATAATTGAATTTTCTTGCCGGTCTGACACCAGAATTGTTGCAACTAAATTTATAGAATACTATTTTCGTTAACCAAAACCAGATCCTAATTTCATTAGCAGTGAGATTTATTATTTCACGTATTGCTTCCAGCTATGTAAAACTGTTCGTCATAGTATAAGTTAAAGTAAATGAGATTTAAATTTAACTTAAAGCTAATAATTGTAAACTGATATTATATATATCACCAATAAACAAACTCCATAATAACATACAGATGTAGATCGTTTACAGAGGGAATGACGTCAGCATATACTGTTTGATATATGTATAAAAATATACAAATTCTAAACGCACACACATTGTTCTAACATACATGCTTATAATTAAGCCTATACAAATATATTTTTGTGCAAATAAACAGCTGGAAAATGAAAATTTTTTCGAGTGGATATGCTTACGAATTTATTTATGTGTATCAGATATCATGTTGATGTATAAAGAATCTTTATTAAAGATAAACATATAAACACGAGCATCCAATACACAAGATACAATAGTGTAGTACGCATATTACGCATAGTAATATAGTGTGCGAGTAGGAGTGTGTGTGTGTGTGAGTCTATCTGTCTCTCTATCTATCTCTAATCTGACATAATTCTGTGTTCTGTCATATTCAATTAATATTACTAATTTTGGTATAATTATATTGAATATTTCATTCAAAGTATTAACTAATTCACTATGTCTTTAATATTAAAAAATAATAATAATAATAACAAAATGATAATAACGCCCCCGCATAAATGGAACCATACGCCCAACCCTACAATATCTTAGCCTGTTGTGGGAGGGGGGGTGATCAGCTGTTGCTCTTTATCTAGCTAACAGATCAGTGGTAACAAAATCTGACAAGATTGGCTAAAACTATTGCTGAATTAAACAGATACACTTTGATATATTAATGAAAATTAAACAATTGTAAGCAATATTATACTTTATTCATTGTGATATGCTGGAGTGTGTGTGAGGGGTTTGAAAAACATGAAAGTATGGTAATGGAAAGAAACGATTAAGTATAGAAACGTCTGGAGGAGGCTGTAAAGGAGATTTATTGAAATTTTGATTTTTGTTTAAGTTTGATTGGAGACTGAAATTTACACTTTGTTGTAGTACGAGTATGCGGTTATATTAAATGTTTATCATAATATTAATAACGAATTTTCCCGATGAAGGTTTTGCGAGGATCGGTCAGAAGAGTATAACAGAAATTTGAATTTATTTGTGTCGAGGTTTCGACAATATTTGTTGTCATCATCAGGTCCTGTATATGAATACAAGAGAAAATATCAAACACATTGTATAAAATTTGTGGTCCTGATGATGACAATAAATATTGTCGAAACGTCGACACAAATAATTTAAAATTTGTGTCAGGGTATACTTTTCTGACGGATCCTTGCAAACCTTTCATCGGTAAAATTCATTGATTAACAGTCACTACGAAATTAAGGACATATTAATAACGTTAACATACAGTATTGTAAATTTATGAGCAGTATACATCATCAGACATATTGTCAGTTACTTTTAGTAATTTTGCAATGTGTTTCTTACGTAGCTCTATAAAACACATTTCTTTAATCGTGTAACATAAACGTTTATCTCCATTTCCAGTTCTAGAAGTGTACTGGATTCAAATCTAGGTCAAAAGTGCCAACTGTTACGAATCAACTGGTGTAGCCTTTGCTTTTATTACATTGGTTCTGCGCGTTTTCTTCGTGTACCAAGTTCTGCTGGTTCGTGTTACGTTTACTGCTGGTAAAACAATTTGTTAGCAGAGTAATTTCAACTTATAGTGGACGCTTGAGATCTAGCTCAGAGTGCACTCCAGACGTTGTTTTGTACATTTATCAGTATTACATAGTTGGTTTTACGTTTGACCTGTCCAGCTGTTGTATTCGTTGGTCAAATAAAAGAAATGTGTTCACACTTGGACAAAGTTGACTCTTATGGGTGATAGGAAAAATTAATTATTAAGTCTAAATCTCATTATCTATTAACTAAACGATTAAGTGCAATTTGTTACAGTAGGGCCTGTAGCCTTTTATTTTTTGAAGGGGAAACGACATTTTTTTTTTTCATTTACAGAGTCAAATAATTTTGTCTTATTAGTATAAAAGAAATAATGAATGTTACGTTGCAATAATAACTGATATTCAATTGGCTTTTTTGGTCGTTAGCTTTTGTAAAAATGTTTTTAAAGTCTCTTACCATGTTACAACAATATTCGGCAAGCACTATAACGATCCACGTCCCTGCGTATCTCTTCTCCGTGATGACAACGTTTTGGTAAAACTATTAACGTGTTCGTCACTTACTGCTCCCAAATTTGAAAGAAAAATCCAGATATGTGTGAATAAAATGCAATTTTAATGAATATTAAAATTACTATTTTCTTATGCTTTGCAAGTTTGCACGTAATTTCTCGCCAGTCCCTTGATTTGTTATTTTTAGAAAAGTTGTTGCAGACAAACTTGGATGAATTCCAAGTTTTTTACTCTAATATATTTTATTTAGTTTTAAAATTTGTATCCAGAACATTGCTTTTATTTGTGCTCCAATTAATTATTTCTTTGTTAAATCGTGGAAATCTGTTTGTTAAGTAGATTATAGTTATTCCTTCTTGACTTAGAGCCTTCACAAATATTTTTATCAACCCCATTTTTTGTTTAGTGAAGGAAAATAAACATCTCTGATAGTCACTGATGGCGTTTATCTTTTAAGCAGAGTCTTTAAAAACGAAGTGTTTGGTTCTGCGTAACTGTTACATTAACGAAAAAAACAGCATATCTTTTATAGTGTGGCTGTATCACAAGAAGAAGGCTACTTACTTTTAATTCTTCAAAAGTATTCCACTTGTGTTTTTTGTAATCCAGAAAACTTAGTAACAACTGGTACATATTTTCATAAGACTATTTCATGTGTACAGAATAGCCAAAATTACTGATGGGTAGGCGTTACCGGTGTGCAGAAATACGGTTTTAAGATCAGCTTTGAAGAATCAATAATCAGGCGCCATACTGATGGCATGTTAGTCTGCCCATAAATCAAAAGTAGCAACAGTACGCTATACTTCCACCAGAAGAAAAAAAGTTTGCGAAATATGCTTGTCTTTGTCGATATAAGGTGACTGTTAAATATTTACCCAAAAGATTCCAACCTTGTAAACAAGATTGTAAATGCTCTGACAAGGCTATTGAGAGGTTAAGATATTTCATCAGATCATGTAATTATTCTTGAGTTATAAAGTGGGGCGCACATGATACGGAAGGTCCAAAGTCAGGATCATTACTTTGCACGCTGTTGCATTGCTCTTTGTCGTCTTTATCCTCACTAAGTGCCCAGGTTACTGAAGAGGTAATAATCGCAGAAAGTATTGTGCTGTATGGGGCAGATGTGCAGAAGAGGGAACATGGGGATTTTTTAAGTACAATAGAAGTAGATTTTTAGAGAAGAGCAACTGGTAGATTCTGATAAGAAAGACTTTGAAATAGCGAGACAAGAAGACTGATAGTGCTGGAAAAAATATAATGGAGGACTAAGATGGCACGGCCATGTAAGAAGAATGGAGGATGAGATATTGCCTAGGGCAGCTTAAAAATAGAAGCCCAGGAATGAATAGAAGAGAAAGACCGTTGACTACATGCGACCATAATCATGAACAGGCGATGGAAAATTTCGGACTAACAAATGAGGGTGCGGTGGACGGAGGTAGTTGGAGTTCTCAGATCATAAGATTCGTTTAAAGTGGGACTGTCTATCAGTGTTAAATTTTTTTGTACTATTAATGTTGTGTAAATCTTTATGTTCTGTTAAAATTCTCTGTATTTGGGTATTGCTGATTATCTATGTAAAATTGGTCTGGAAAAAACCTCAGGCTTTGGTATTATTTTCAAATAATAATAATAAAAAAATTTTAAAAATTTATTCTTATAATTGGGGTAGTCATAATTCGCACACCGTTGAAATTAATATAGTGTAAAATTATTCTCATTTGTTGTTCTCTAAAATAAGCCTGACGATTGACGTTCTTATTCTTACGTTTACGATATAACCAACTTGGGCATTAGGTCTGCAGCAATGATTGTGCGCTAAAGTACCGAATGATCTAGGAGCTTCTACGCCTTTCAAAGGTTGGTCAGTTATTACATCGGCATCTGTGCCAATCTGGTAACCTTACTACGCCAAACCGGGTCCTACCAGAATATTAATAGTGGTGATTTAATATTTTATAACGGCGGCGTGAGTTATTTGATAACCGTCCAGTGTATAAAATATTGCGAATTATTACGTGCGGATAATTGTAATTACTGATTTGTTTTGTTTCTTGCCATATTATGCATCCAATAAGCGTGAACTTGAAAAGTCGTTAAATACGAATGTTTGTTGACAACTATATATTTTTTACACTTATTAAGAATTTAAAATTTCTTTCTCCAAGAATATCAATTGTAAATACAAAGTTATTGTTAAAACTCAATAACTTAAATCATTGTTAATGTAAATTTGTATTATGGTTAAAAATTGTATCATTGTAGTTATGCGCTACAAAATTGAATTATTTAGTTTTAAGGGTAGTTATTAACTAGTTACAAAATCAATCTATTCCTTTTATATCCTTTGTTCTTCATAAAAACCAATTCTCTGTAAAAACAATTATTAAATATTAACAATCATGCAATTGAATGCACTTTTCAGAAGGTAATAACGTAACGAAAAAAATGCAATATTCTTTTATCGCTATAAAATTTCCCTTTAGTTCGTTTTATACAGAATCTTATTTATCACGATCGTTAACAACACCAGAGTTAAATATACAATACATGTTTGATAAATTGGTTATTTTATAACTTAATTACAGAAGGAATGTCCTCACCTGTGATACTCAGAATGTATCGTGAAACCTATTAATTGTGCAAATAATATGTTTTTTCAGTTCATTTATTTTTTTAATGTATAATACCATTATAGGCCTGCCAATAAAACTGCAATTCCTTTTGACCTCTCGTCATTCTACATAATTGTCTAATATTAAATAATATTTATTTATGGCAAACAAAACATCTTTTGCATAACGTTGGGAATGGACATCAATAGTTTTATTAACTTAAAATTGGTTGTACAGGATATTATTGTTTACTCTAAATGTCACATTTATAGCTGAGAATAAAGATTTTTGATTCTTTGCAAAAGTTAAAAAACATCAAATGAACATCAAAAAAACATCAAAACGACATGAAATATCAAAGTCTATTTTGCGTATTTGCATTGGCAGATTGAAACATTAAATTACTAATTAAATTTTTTCAAAGACTTTTTGCTGTGCCATATGTTTTCATTCTATCAAAGCTAATTAGTATAAGTAAGCGTAAACATTATATGTGTTCCATTGTTAATAAACCAAACGGCTATAAGAAGTAAAGCCACGTAGTGCTAACTGACCTGTGATAAAACGATACGCTATAAATACCGTGAATAACACAAATGCTATAAATACCATGTATAAATACAAAGAATAACACATGGCAATGTTAATCTTTGATCTCTGTAAGCGAACGGTAAAGAAACTTATTGGACTTAAATGTAATATTCAATAAAGTATATCATATTTTCTGAATTTCCTTAGGCTTTTTAAATTAATTGAAGAAAATAATGAAATATCAAAGTCTATTTTGCGTATTTGCATTGGCAGATTGAAACATTAAATTACTAATTAAATTTTTTCAAAGTCTTTTTGCTACAGTCTGTTTCTTGGTGTATAAATATATTTAATATTTATAAAGACCTTACCTCAAGATGTCTTATCCTTATTTGGAAAATGTTTCGGGAAGCATTTTACCAACATGACACTAATAAAACACATACCACACAAAGGCACCATAATGAACATTTGGGAAAATTTGCAAATTTACAAACATAAAGCACAAAACAAAATAATACCTGAACAAATACAAATCAATACAAAATACGACACAATTTTCAAAGCACTCAACATAGAAAACACACAAAATACTAATATATACACCACAATCACACACAATAATACCAATATAAAGCACCACAGGCCAACAAGAAACCACAGCAACAGCCAACCAACACAAAAATACCTCACAAGACTCAAAATCAGGAAGGCTGAAGATTGGAACACAAGGCTTCCAGAAACATGTTCCAAATAAGGAAAAAACATTTTGAAGTAAATTCTTTATAAATATTAAATATAATTAAATTTAATATCAATGCATTAGACATTGAAGGAAACATCCATGAATTGAAATGAAAGCCGTATGGTCTTGCTAAAAAAAACATTTTTGTTCTTAAAATTAGCTATTTCTACAGTTTTTATTAGACTATTTTGTTTTTTCAGTTTGGGTTAACTAACGTTTTGACAGCTATAGATACCTCTTGCTCCTCTTCTTATATTACTATTAGAAGTTATTGATTGTGTAAGAAAGTTATAAGAATTTGTATTTTGGAATAAACGTACATGCAATGTTTTAGTTACAGTGTAAAAATTATATAATTGAAAATAAAACAATTGACTTTGAATCATTTGATTATGTTACGGAAATATTTAACAACAAAATTTTAATAAAATATTTTTTTTAATATATTGTAAAGATACGGCTCTAACTATGTTTTATTGTTCCCCTCTTTATAACGCCTCACGTTGTAAGCGTCACTTTGTATATAAACTGGATTTTCGTCTTTTATTAGTTATTATTTGTAATCCAACTTACTATCTCGTTACTGTCAAATCCGTTATTTACTTTGGTTTGTAATCTAACGGTTTGGTTTGACGTTACTGTTAATTCGGTGTACTATATATTTATGTAACTGAGTATAGCTGTTGGTGTTTATTCCTCGTATGTATGTTAATTATATTTATTTGTTGGTTTGTTTAGGTTTTCAATTTCTTTCATCGATTTTTCTATGATTCGGCGAATAAAATTATTCGCTATCTGCCTCAGACGTTTTAATAACACGGTTGTAATATAGAAACAATTCTTTAATAAGTACCTTCGATTACCATCTCGAACGTATCGATTGAGGTTATTTCTATTTTCGTAGTTATCTTCGGAATTACCACACGCTGACGTCTTCTTGGTCTTCGCTCGTTCAGTAAGAATCCTATTAATTTAATACCTTCGAGAATAAAACACATAGAATTGTATTTAATAATAATAAAGTTCAATATTTATTTTATTCACGTTTTTGGAAAATTATGTATTCGATATTAACAATAACATAGATCGATTCTGTCTCAGGGTTCGATTTCTTAATTTTTTAAATTAATATTTTAATGTCAAGTTCTTTGGACTGCTATGCAAGGTTCATTTACATTACAAGAAAAACAAGGAGTACATTGCAGTACAAATATAGTGATACTTATCATCTAACACAACAGAAATAATGGTAATTAAAATTTAAAATATATTATTAGAAATCTTATTTTGTTTTTATATAGTATCCAAGTTACTTTTTCACAATAATTTAATTACCTTGTATCCGTCAGTGACTTCATTCTAGCGTTTTTTATATAGACGCGTTTCGTGACATGTGTCACATCATCAGTAATCCTCGTCAAATGTTAAAATTCACATAAAACACATAAAAACACATTTGCACATATTTACTAAATCACAATAACGACACACACATAACACGATGTAATTTCGGCTCCGTTGGACCAGTCCGACCGCGCGTGTAGTTGCCGAGCCACTATAAATATAAAAAACGCTAGAACGAAGTCACTGACGGATACAAGGTAATTAAATTACTAGAAATCCTTTAATTTTGTCTAATGCCGCAAAGCATCATGGGCTTGAAGAATTGACGAAGGCAATATGGCGTCTATTTGGTCTGCTGTTAATCGTGTGAAATCTTTACCCACTGTTTTTATTAATAAAATAAATGTCACTAAGTGTTCACTGTTTATTACTTATATTTTCTTTGTGCAATAATGTTTTCATCGGTTGCAAAATTGTTGCGTCGTTCTTAGTGTTGATAGTGATAAATCGTAGATTGGATATTACCTGTAGGTTAGTTGAACTTGTAGAGGTATTCACTGGTTATTATTTAGTTTTATTTTATTCTTCTTTCTTGTTAGTTGTTCCGTGCTTAGTTATATCTTCCTTTTTTAATATTATTTTTAATTCATTTTGGATATTATTTTTCATTAATTCAGTAAATTTTCTTCCTTCTCAGATTAGATTCCCTTATATAAATTTTGTCATTTTTGTATGAACTCTCTCGTGTCTAACAATGAAGTGTTTTTAATTTTTTCTTATTTCACTAAGCTGACCAAAAATTACTATGATCCTTATTGGTCCATTTTGTGAGGTTTAGGTGTCACATGACGCCGATTATAAAAAATACATTATTTTTATATTATGCACTCAAATTACTCCTTACGTATTACATAATCAGGCTTAATATAATTTACATTTTGTTTTTCCTGGTAAAATTTGGTACCTGAACAATTTGTTTTTCCTGAACAATTTGGTACTACTCATGACCTGCATTGGTAACTTAATAACTAGTAACTAGTTTTGGGGATTTTACTTTTACAACACAGAACATTTTAGAATTGTGGATGACTGAGTGATATGACATTTTGGGGAAATTATTATCTGAACCTATTTATTCCTTGCCTTCTAGTAATATTAACTCCTCCAAAACTAAACAAAACTCTTAACTAAAAATCATGTCTTATTGACTACAACTTCACCTAATGCTAAATAACAACACACTTTTAAACAATTGTCTGTGTGATTAACAAATAACAATATTATATCTGTGTTTACAGTCCATTTTGGATCTCTCTATTGTAGCGTGACAGATGTATGCATAATATTGAATGGCAATTGATCATTAGAATAATGAAGTTATAATATTTAAATTTGGAAGAAAGCACTAAGTTGAATATAAAAAGATTAATTCATAGCAACTGTGGAAAGAAATCATTATTATAAAGAAAATACAAGTTAAAATAAAAGGAGTTACTAGTGATGAGTCATCCAAGACCAGTCTCATAACCAAAGGTTTTCAAGGTATAACCCAGGAAGGTAAAATAGTAAATAACAAAGCAGTACACAATATGACCAAACCCACAACGAGGGAGAATAAATAGAATAGAAACCCTAAAATAAGCCAAGATCAACCAATACAGGTTGTGTATTTCTGTAATAAAGAAGAAGATGGAGAAGATCCCAAGAAACCTGATGGCAACAAGAAGAAGATGGAGAAGATACCAGTCCCAGAAGGCAGGAGAAAAGAAGACTGAAGAAAGAAGAAGAGGGCAGCATCCTGAAGAAGATGTCATGCTCTTATAAAAGACACCCAAATCCCTATATCCCCAAAATAAATATCTAAAAATAAAAGTATAACGAAATAAAAACCACATGTATATAAATTTAAGAGAGAGGAGTGTATAAAGTAAAAGTTTCCTGTGAACTAAGATGAAACAATAATATAGTACCCATGGAACAAATCTCCATTGAAAAAACGCTAACCAATTTATTATGTTAATAAGACTATACGACCATTTAGCATTAACATAATATATAAGTGCAAAGTGAACCAGTGATAGTTTTGGGTATTATAAAAAATGAACCTTGTGTTTCATTCTTGGCAATCACAAACATTGGATGCAATGAAATATGCATTTTTCAATGACTTAAAATATGTACTGTGACAATATGTTGTTCATAAGACATGAATCTGTTTAAAATAACATTTTGTTTTACATGGAAAAAGAAAAACAGAGTTCATAATACCTTTTGAACAATTAATACTATTTATTTGTTAATGACAGGGTACAATTCCCCAAAGACAATGTAAAAGACGGTATAAAAACTGTAGAATCCTACTTATAATAATAGTTAGAAATAAGAATATAAATATAAGGTTTTTTATGTATATAGTACAAGAATGTTTAAAAATGTATTAGATATAAGGCCATTTGTTTGGGTCTGAAACAACTAACATCAGAACTATAAAAATAGTTACCACTTGTAAATAGTAGAGAGTAATTAAGATGTTAGTTAGTGAAAAACCTTTTTTGTAAGCCATATTTCCATGTTTAGAAATAAGGATTGTGTTGCAAAATGTCTGACTTGAAGACAACCATTTATTTAAAAAAAAAAATATTCTTTATTTGTTTTAACTATTGTTTGTATTGTAACCAATACTAATTGTTTTTGTGTAATTTAAAAACATGTTTAATTTATAATACTATTTGTAAAAGTCAGAGAGGGTATCACACATCATATATTGTTTGTAAATTATTTTGTAAGAAAAATTGTTAAAAAATCATAGGCCAAAAGAATGGAAACCAAACTTCATCAAAACAGAGAAATTGCTCAATTAAATGCAAATAAACAAAAGGGGTTTAGACAAAATAAACTTGAGATCATGCCATATAATTGCACATACCATTTAGAGAGATTTTAATAAATTATATTCAGAATTATGAATAAAAATGAAAATGACTAAACTCAGAAATTTAGACATGGGAGTCATATATTTCAGAATAATGTTTCAGAATACAACTAATTCAATTAATTACCAGAAAATAAGGGAATAGGAACCTTTTAATACAATATAGGATTATTAATATTAAATATAACTGATAAAATGGCTGAATTTATATAATGACAGGAAGTAAATTTTAATGTTTTGACCTTTCAGAGTATACCTAACTGAAAGTGAAATTACTATTTTTTGGACAGAAAACACTATAAAATGGCATTATTTAATCTGAAAATAACCAGAATGAACTGAAAGATTAATTTAAATCAAATCTAGTGAATAAAATTGACAAATAACCAAAGTTTAGGCATTCATATAGTGAAAATGTAAAAGTGTTCACAGGATGTGAAAAATATTTGAACAATGTTAAGGATAATATTATATGGGCTAAGAGTTTAATTGAAACTGAAGGAAACAGTTAGTTAATTATTGGTAGTTGAACGGTTAACATGACATACGTTTGATAACGTGGATAACCTAACCTATAATCGTCATACAAAGCGAGTGTATAGTGCGTTATTGTGAAATCGCGAGTGACTTGTAAAATACTTCTGAAACTATCATATTATAACAGAAACAATCAAGTAACACTCCATAACACAGAACAATATAAATCTACTCCGAAAAACACCATAAAACACTAGAAAACTGTATAAAACATTAAACCAAATTAGTGACGGAATCGGAGAAAGTGTTTGAACTAATAATTATACGGATACACTAAATACAACTCAGAAACAGTACACCAATCACTACACAACATTTAACAAGAGATTTGCAGAAACAAGAGCACAAATATTGCCAGAAAATACATTATTTGGAACACGGCAGGAACGAGCAACATTTTGATCGACTTGACGGCAGCCATCTTTCTTTGACAATTCCAGTGCCTCCTCTTAGTTCAACAGCTGTTGGGTGAAAACAATTATTATATTTACAAATTATTATTCAATGTCTGTGTTTATTAATAACTATTAATTTGATTGTAACGTTATACTTTTTAAATATTAGCCCGATTTCTCTGACTTTGGTAATAACTGGCTGTTTAAAGAACCCTATTTAATTTTTATATCATATACTTGTAACTTTTTTCGATATCCTGAGAATCGATACTAATCGATAAGAGTCAATATTGCTATTACTTAATAAAATATTAATACTTTTCAATACTTAATAGTTCTTTATTTCTTCAATAATACTAATTACCAATAATATAATTCTAATTGATAATCTACAAGAACTTTACCACCCGTAAGTCAAGATAACCTAAAAAATAAAAAGGTAAACAAGTATCGATTGGTTTACAGACAGTCTTATGAGTGGTGATAGCTTATTTAAAATATACTAAAACTTTAATAAAAATTTTCAGAAGAGCATTACACTGTTTAAAACTTCACAGCCCTATATTAATTAATTGATCCTAATTAATTAATTAATAAAATTAAAATAATTTTTTTTAATTATTTTTTTTTTATAAACAATTTTTTTTTAAATTTCCTTCAAAACAATAAATTTTGTTTTGAAACTTTCGGCGAAGCCGAACATATATATTCCTTCATCAACTTTACGCTACTCGACCAGTCTTGCTACCATTGGGACTGGACCAGCTGGGAAACTTAAGGAAGTGTTTCAGGCCAGTAAGACGTCGAGAGCCACACCAATCACACCAATTAAACATATTACATTACAATTTACTTATTGTATTACAAATTGGCTAGCCCAAACAGTGCGGCTTGATTACATCGGAGTCTCATACTCCATAATAGCTTATATCATCAACACACATCTATATTTATTTAATTTGTATTATTACAAATTGGCGCCCAACGTGGGGCTTTAATTAGCGATTGGAAGGCCAATACATTCTGCCCAATCACTAGTTGGAGCTAGGCAACAGCTACAAAGCCAGAGAATTTCAAGGGAAAATGCAACGACGTGCAACATCTAAGAAACGGGCGGCGGAGGCCGAGAAAGAAATAGAAGTTGACATGGACAACAAGGAAGCAACGCCAATAGACGCGGAAGAGTCGTTGCAACCAGTGTTGTCCAAACAACATGAACAACCAGGGGAACAACCTGAGATGCCTACTCAGACAGGGGAAGTAAATGTCCAGGAAAGACATGTAGAAAAATCCAAAGTAACGGAAGAGGATAAAATGGACAGATTCATGGAAAGATTTCTACAAAAGATGGAAGACAAATTGGAGCAGAACAACCAGAAAATGGACAAGAAAATGGACGAAAATAATAAGAAAATGGAATCCACAAGTAAGGAATTGAAGGAAGACTTGAGTAAGAAAATGGGGAGTGATAACCAGTCCTTGAAAGAAGATTTAGGAAATAAAATCGAAACAACAAACAGGAAGTTGGAAGAAGAGATGGGGAAGAAGTTAGAAGAATTGAAGGAAGACAATCAGTCCCTGACGAAGAAGATGGAAGAAAACAGCAAGAAGATGGAAGAGAAGATGGAAGAAAACAGCAAGAAGATGGAAGAGAGGATGGGAGGAAAGTTAGAAGAATTGAAGAAGGATAATCAATCCACAAAAGAAGAGTTGACTGGGATGAACAAGAACATGGAAGAATTGAAGGAAGACAACCAATCGTTCAAGGAAGAATTCAAAGCGACTAAAGAAGAGTTGATTAATAAAATTGAAAATACCAATCAGAAAATAGATGAAACCAGGAAGAAGATAGAGAAGAACAACCGACAATTGAAGGAAGAGTTGAAAGAAGATAACAGGAAGTTGGAAGAGAAGATGGGGGAGAAATTGGAAGAATTGAGAGAGGACAATCAAATTCTAAGAGAAGAGTTAAGGGAGGTAAATCAGGAGAATTTGGACAAACTGGACGAAAGAATGGAATTGTTGCGAGAAGAAATGAATAAGGAAATCAAGGTTAACAAAAAAGCGATGGATAAGAAGATGGAAGAAGAAAATATAATGGTCAATCGACAGATTCGAGAGATTGATGGAAAGTGCAACCAGACCGAAAAGGAGGTGAATGAGTTTAAAGAAGTGGTGAACATCAAGTTCACAAATATTGAAGAACATAGTCGTAGGAAGGTAGAAGAACAGAGAAAGGAAAATCAAGAAGAATTCGGAAAAGTACGCAACCAGGTCACAGAACGATGTAATGATATACAAGAGACCATGGCCAATATCACCGGTCAGGTGCGACAAAGCCGAGAGGAGATGGAAGCGATTAGAAACAGACCGACTCATTTCACCGGATTGCCCGTCAACGAAAGCCGAGAGTGGCTCAACTTCCGGCAGTACAAACGCAAGCCGATGGAGTTCCTGGCAAGGGTAGAAGAATATTTAACCAAGCATAAAATTACCCAATGGAGCCATAGCAGGGAGATATTCGACGAGTCCTTCCGAGACATTACAGATAATTGGTGGATGGCCAACCGGAGTGAAATTTCCGACTACCAACAGTTCCGGAAAATGTTTAAGACAAAATACTGGTCTGAGACCACCCAGAACTTGATACGTGACAATATTTGTAACGGAAGATACAGGTCACAATTAGGTAGCAGTATGACGGCATATTTCTTGGGGAAGGTGTGTATGGCAAAGCACCTTGAGCCAGCAATCCCAGAAGAATGTTTAGTGAATAAGATATCTTATCACTATGATGAGGACATTATCAGGGCCCGGAGAGGTAGTCAGATCAAGACGATCCAGGGAATGACTGAGTTATTGGAGGGATACGAGAATGAAGAGTATTATCGGCAGAGCAGAAAGAGAAATGAGAGACCAGAAGCAAGGCCGACTACCTACCCCAATAACGGCAATAACCATACAAATAACCGGAACCAGCCCAGTAATTACGACGGCCCTAGCAACCAGCCGCGTAATAACCAGTTTAACGGAAATTTTAACGGAGTGAGGAATAATAACCCTTACCCAAATAATAGAAACAATTTTTACCAACATAATAATGTCCCATACAGTCAGAGAAATCCATATCCCAACAATAATGGTGACAGACCTTACCCACCTAACCGAAATTACTATAATAATAATATTAGTAATAATAATAATAGCAATAGTAATAACCGAGTGTCGCGCCCTAGGGTAAATTTTATAAGAGCAGAAGATCGCGGACCCAGGAGATATTATCAACCGAGGAGGAGCAGCTTCCACGGCGCCGACCGAAGATGGAGGAGTGCGGAACGAGACGGCCCAAGATACGAACAGGAAAGACGAAGTACCAGCCTGGAAGATCTTGGCAGACAACCGAACAGGGCGTTAAACATTAACCAGGGTACAGAACGTCAGGAGACAAACCAGAGTTTCCCGAACGATGCCTCGGTCAATAATAACTCAAACAATGAACAAAATACTTTAAACGAGAGGAGGCAGTAATCAACAACGATGACCCGTTACTGCTTATACTTCCTGGGTTAGAAAAGGATGATTTGCAACAAGCAAACAATGATAAAAACATCACTATTATCAGTAACCATTATTTGAAAGACATACGAACTGAACTTTTGGAAGAGAACGAGAAGAGTCTCAGCAACAGTAATAATGAGATAATTTATATAACAGCGGAGGTGGAAGGAGTTCCCGCTAAAATAATGATAGACACAGGAGCTAATATTTCAATAATAAACTCCAATGAGTTGGAGAGAATACAATGTACATGTGGAAAAACTTTGCCAATGTTACCAGTCAACAACATTGTGTTGGTAGGTGCAACTGGCCGCCAGAATAAAACCATTAGGAAGCAAGTTTCCTTAAGTGTCGTTAGCCGTGATATAGCTTTAGACATGGAATTTTTAATCGCCACCGGATTACCATTTGACATCTTAGTCGGTTGCGATATTCTTCGTAGATATTCGGCAGTAATCGATCTTAATTTAAATAGAGTATCACTTTTCCCAGACGGAGTAACATGGACCGCAGATCTGGTAGGAGGCACAACTATACTTCCTAGCCCAATACATCAACAACTTCGTAAAATGAATGTTATTAGAAACAGCCCTCTTTATAAACCCATAATATACAATCATGGAGGAGAGGATTTATGGTCAGTTAAGATCCAAGAAATACGGAATTTCCAGTGCGGAAGCGATAACAAGAAGATACCAACACATCTGGCCGATCGTCTAATCGCTATATATGAGAAATACAAGGCGGTGTTTTCTGATGAACCAGGGAAGGTAAAAAACTACCAGTGCCAACTTCGTTTTAAAGAAAACGTAGAGTTTAACCGGAGGTCATATCCAATAGCGCAGTCGCTCAAAGAAGCCGTGAGAACAGAGATAAACAAGATGATTGAAAACGACATAATTGAGATTAGTCAATCACCTTACACTAGTCCAATTATTGCTGTTCCGAAGAAAGACGGACAAGTCCGGCTCTGTTTAGATGCGCGTGATTTGAACAAGACAATTGTGAATGACAGAACATCTCCCGGTGAAATAGAAGAAATCTTAAAGCGTTTTCATGGTACTAACTTTATTAGCACCTGGGATACGGTCTGTGGTTATTGGCAGGTAGAGCTGCATCCACAAAGCCGCCAGTATGTAGCGTTCATTTTCGAAGGGCGCAATTACCAGTTCAAGAGACTGCCCTTCGGACTTGTCAATTCTGTCGCCATATTTGTGGCATGCATGGACCAGATTTTGGGACCAGAAGCGCTCCAATTTACCACCGTCTATGTTGACGATTTACTAATCACATCCGGAACCTGGGAGGAGCATTGTTACAGAGTGGAATTTGTACTAAACAAACTAGCGCAGAACAACATAACACTGAAGTTGGAGAAATCCAAATTCATAGCGCGCGAGGTACAATTTTTAGGCTTCAACCTAGACGACCGAGGTATTACCCCATCAGCAGAGAAAGTGGAGGCAATTCAGAGGTTCCCGCAACCAAGAAACAGGAAACAATTGCAATCTTTCCTCGGACTCTGTAACTATTACAGGAAGTTTCAGAGCCGATATTCCGAGTTGACCGCCAAGTTTCAACCACAGTTATCTGCCAAAAACAAATGGATTTGGGGTGAAGATCAAGATATTACTTTCCGATTAATAAAAGAGAAATTTCTGGAGAGTGTGATACTTCGTCACCCAGATTTTAAGAAACCGTTCTTTCTAAACTGTGACGCTAGCGATCTAAGCTTAGGAACGACATTATACCAGGAAGATGAGGAGGGACAACATCTGGTAATAAGCTTCGCTAGTCGCACACTGAACCAGTGCGAAAAGAACTACAGTGTGACAGAAAAGGAATTGTTGAGCGTGGTGTTCGCATGCAGCAAGTTCCGGACGTACATTCTCGGATATCAAGTCACGGTACGAACTGATCATAAATCCATCTCGTTCCTTCGTAGGTGCAAATTGAGTCACGGCCGATTGGCTAGGTGGGTACTCGCCCTACAAGAATATGACCTGAAATGGGAATACATTCCAGGAAAGAAGAACGTGGTAGCGGATGTGTTGTCACGTATAAATCTGGAAGATCAGACTTTCGAGGGAGAGAAGGAGAGCTTAGTAAAAATTTATAACATATTCACGACCAGAGCCGATTTACAAGCTTTGTTAATAAACATCAGAATCCATCAGCAGTCTGATCCTAAGCTGAAAAACATTGTGAGTCGTTTGGAAGCCAATGATGAAACCATTTCTAAATATTACCACCTTAACAAGCGAACTTTATTCATAAAAACCGCATTGGACGATGAGACATGGAAGGTGATAATCCCGCACCAAATAGGAAAGGAGGTCATCATCGATTACCATGTCAGGTATGGTCACATGGGAGCGTTAAAAGTGATACAAGCTCTAGAGGAAAATTGTAAGATCAAGAATATCAACCGCAAGGTGAGAACATACATCAAGTCCTGTAAGATCTGCCAATGTGCAAAAGTAAACAATGAAAAGACAGAGGGTATCATGATACCGATAACTTCCAACGCAAAACTGGAAAAAGTGTTTTTGGATATATGCGGGCCATTTCCCCGTAGCGGTGGTCGGCACAGATATAAATACTTGGTAATCATAATGGATCACTACACCAAGTGTATAAAGCTATATCCGGTTAATCGGGCAACGACAGCAAAGGTTTTGGCGGTGATTATTGATTTGTATATCCCAGAGATCGGTAGACCATTTTCTATTATTACCGACCATGGTACACAGTTTAAGGGGAGGAGATGGCGAGACACTTTATTAGCACTTGGGGTCAAAACATATAAGACATCAGTCTACCACCCAAGTAGCAATCCGGCTGAGAGAGTACTAAGAGAAGTGGGTAGGATATTGCGCACGTACTGTCACAACCAACAGAAAAAGTGGCAAGAGTACCTAGCAGCGACAGAAACATTCCTAAATTACGCCCACCATCCAGCTATAGGAATTCCACCGTACTCAGCCATGTATGAGAAGCCGACTCCCCGAGACATTGAACAAATCATTGAATTTCCAACGAACAACAATAGGAAATTCAACCAGTTGAAGTTTTACAATAAGGTAGCAGAAGATCAGGAAAAACGGCAAGCCAAATACCAGAAGGCAATAGGGCGAATTGTAATATATAAAGAGGGTGAAAAAGTCCTCCTAAAAAATAGAGAGCTGCCTAGCACCTTAGAAGGCATAACCAAAAAACTACTATTACTATACACTGGCCCATATGTTGTGGTAAATCATAAGCATAACAATACATATGAGTTGAAGGAAATCGTTTCAGGAAAAATCAAAGGAGTGTACAATCAAGCTTCTATGAAGAAATATTATGAAGAATGAGTTGTGAGATTTAGAATTTTGAAATTATATTGTAAAAATTCAAAAATAATGTAAGTACATCTTACAACCTAATATTTTGAGAAGAACATTCTGGAGAATTAAAAGAAGAAGAATTTTTTAATTTAATTGGAAAAAATTCAAAAATATGTAAGAACAACTTACAACCTAATAATTTTGGAACAAACTTTATGAAAGAAAAAGAAAGACTTTTGAATTGAAATATAATTATAAAAATTTAAAATTGAGTAAGTACATCTTACTACAACCTGATAATTTAGAACAAAACTTTATGGAAGAAAGAGAAAGAGAGAGAATTTTGAACTTAATTTTACAAAAAATTTAAAAATAAAGTAAGACCAACTTACTATAACTAAGTTTATGAGAAAAACTTTATGGTAAATAATTAAGAAGAATTTGAATTTGGAGAAATACCAAAACATTCAGAAATAATAGTAAAATCACAGTACTATAAACAAGTCTGAATGAAACAATTCTGGGAATAAATGAATTAAACAGAATTTGAATGTTGATAGAACGTCAGAACTTTGAAACAAGATAAGATCAACATATTACAAGGATTTATGAGAAATATTTTTCAATTAAATAAAAAGAATAGTTTGAATTTTATATTAAAACTAACCAAGTTCCAAAAAATAATTATGTGTCAATTATGATTGAATTGAGAAGAAAATAAAGTGGTTAATTCAGAAAAGAGAATTAACGTTAATCCAGAATAAATGCTAGACATTCACAATAGCATTTGAAGGAGTAGAGAAGAATAACAAGAAAGAGTGTAATATGCCAGAGAAGGAAAAAATTTGGAAGCAACGAGACTAATTACCTATGAAACGATAATGAAAACAGTTAATTAAGAGCGAAGAAGAACAACTCATACCAAACAGATGGAGAAGATGATTTTGAACAAATGATAATAATAAGACCTATATGAAATGCAAAGAGAAGAAATACCACATGAAATATAATTTAAATGAATTAATGTTAATGAATGCGAAGGCGGATTAATAACTTTCTAAGAGAAAGGAAAGAACCAAAATGTTTAAATAAAATGATCAATATAACAACCTGTATATCTAATGTAAAGATACAATGTTAAAAAAAAATTAAATATAATATATTAAGACCATTCAAATAATGAATAAGAAAGACTATATATAAAGACCATGCTAATACTATGAATAACCAGAAGAAAATATAAAGAGAATTCAGATGGAGAAGAAAGAGAGTTACACTGTAAACAGTAACCAGAATTATTAAAAGAAAGGTTTTCAACCATAATAAAAATAAAATATATCAGACAAGTTAAGAGTTTTGAAAAAATATATATGTAATGTGTATAATAATGATTATGAAGATTTATTAAGATAGAAAATGTGAGATAATCTGAGAGACTACGAAGTGGAGAATCCAAAGATATTTTTATTAGTCGAAAATGAGACTACTTTTTATTTATTTATTCGATGACTGACTGAAGATAATTCCAGCAGCATTATGTTTTTTGAGCAGGGATGGATATGCCCCTGTACTCAATTTATAGAAGTGGTGTATGGCCAGCAGAGAAGTAGCGTACAGTGCCCCTCTGATCTGCCCCAGCCCACGTGATAGGGAATGTTAGGGAATTAATATCCCAAGGATACAACACGAAGTTGATATAGAAAGAAAATGTATTACAATTATAATATATCTCAGAAGACACTAACTATCCAAAAAGGATCCGTAGTAAGACAAGTAACCATATATATAAAATTAATAAAACTCTAATATAAAAAAGTCGATATAAAAATGGAGAAGAAAATGAATTATAAGAAATGATGAAATTATCATAAGAAATTATTTCATCCATAAACATGTCTGAAATAATTACTTCTGGAGGAGAGCAATCTGTAGCGTGACAGATGTATGCATAATATTGAATGGCAATTGATCATTAGAATAATGAAGTTATAATATTTAAATTTGGAAGAAAGCACTAAGTTGAATATAAAAAGATTAATTCATAGCAACTGTGGAAAGAAATCATTATTATAAAGAAAATACAAGTTAAAATAAAAGGAGTTACTAGTGATGAGTCATCCAAGACCAGTCTCATAACCAAAGGTTTTCAAGGTATAACCCAGGAAGGTAAAATAGTAAATAACAAAGCAGTACACAATATGACCAAACCCACAACGAGGGAGAATAAATAGAATAGAAACCCTAAAATAAGCCAAGATCAACCAATACAGGTTGTGTATTTCTGTAATAAAGAAGAAGATGGAGAAGATCCCAAGAAACCTGATGGCAACAAGAAGAAGATGGAGAAGATACCAGTCCCAGAAGGCAGGAGAAAAGAAGACTGAAGAAAGAAGAAGAGGGCAGCATCCTGAAGAAGATGTCATGCTCTTATAAAAGACACCCAAATCCCTATATCCCCAAAATAAATATCTAAAAATAAAAGTATAACGAAATAAAAACCACATGTATATAAATTTAAGAGAGAGGAGTGTATAAAGTAAAAGTTTCCTGTGAACTAAGATGAAACAATAATATAGTACCCATGGAACAAATCTCCATTGAAAAAACGCTAACCAATTTATTATGTTAATAAGACTATACGACCATTTAGCATTAACATAATATATAAGTGCAAAGTGAACCAGTGATAGTTTTGGGTATTATAAAAAATGAACCTTGTGTTTCATTCTTGGCAATCACAAACATTGGATGCAATGAAATATGCATTTTTCAATGACTTAAAATATGTACTGTGACAATATGTTGTTCATAAGACATGAATCTGTTTAAAATAACATTTTGTTTTACATGGAAAAAGAAAAACAGAGTTCATAATACCTTTTGAACAATTAATACTATTTATTTGTTAATGACAGGGTACAATTCCCCAAAGACAATGTAAAAGACGGTATAAAAACTGTAGAATCCTACTTATAATAATAGTTAGAAATAAGAATATAAATATAAGGTTTTTTATGTATATAGTACAAGAATGTTTAAAAATGTATTAGATATAAGGCCATTTGTTTGGGTCTGAAACAACTAACATCAGAACTATAAAAATAGTTACCACTTGTAAATAGTAGAGAGTAATTAAGATGTTAGTTAGTGAAAAACCTTTTTTGTAAGCCATATTTCCATGTTTAGAAATAAGGATTGTGTTGCAAAATGTCTGACTTGAAGACAACCATTTATTTAAAAAAAAAAATATTCTTTATTTGTTTTAACTATTGTTTGTATTGTAACCAATACTAATTGTTTTTGTGTAATTTAAAA
Organism: Magicicada septendecula; assembly: GCA_034769895.1. Classification (NCBI taxonomy): domain Eukaryota; kingdom Metazoa; phylum Arthropoda; class Insecta; order Hemiptera; family Cicadidae; genus Magicicada; species Magicicada septendecula. The sequence goes on along the minus strand of CM068369.1, from coordinate 533,701,335 downwards.
ACATGTTTAATTTATAATACTATTTGTAAAAGTCAGAGAGGGTATCACACATCATATATTGTTTGTAAATTATTTTGTAAGAAAAATTGTTAAAAAATCATAGGCCAAAAGAATGGAAACCAAACTTCATCAAAACAGAGAAATTGCTCAATTAAATGCAAATAAACAAAAGGGGTTTAGACAAAATAAACTTGAGATCATGCCATATAATTGCACATACCATTTAGAGAGATTTTAATAAATTATATTCAGAATTATGAATAAAAATGAAAATGACTAAACTCAGAAATTTAGACATGGGAGTCATATATTTCAGAATAATGTTTCAGAATACAACTAATTCAATTAATTACCAGAAAATAAGGGAATAGGAACCTTTTAATACAATATAGGATTATTAATATTAAATATAACTGATAAAATGGCTGAATTTATATAATGACAGGAAGTAAATTTTAATGTTTTGACCTTTCAGAGTATACCTAACTGAAAGTGAAATTACTATTTTTTGGACAGAAAACACTATAAAATGGCATTATTTAATCTGAAAATAACCAGAATGAACTGAAAGATTAATTTAAATCAAATCTAGTGAATAAAATTGACAAATAACCAAAGTTTAGGCATTCATATAGTGAAAATGTAAAAGTGTTCACAGGATGTGAAAAATATTTGAACAATGTTAAGGATAATATTATATGGGCTAAGAGTTTAATTGAAACTGAAGGAAACAGTTAGTTAATTATTGGTAGTTGAACGGTTAACATGACATACGTTTGATAACGTGGATAACCTAACCTATAATCGTCATACAAAGCGAGTGTATAGTGTGTTATTGTGAAATCGCGAGTGACTTGTAAAATACTTCTGAAACTATCATATTATAACAGAAACAATCAAGTAACACTCCATAACACAGAACAATATAAATCTACTCCGAAAAACACCATAAAACACTAGAAAACTGTATAACACATTAAACCAAATTAGTGACGGAATCGGAGAAAGTGTTTGAACTAATAATTATACGGATACACTAAATACAACTCAGAAACAGTACACCAATCACTACACAACATTTAACAAGAGATTTGCAGAAACAAGAGCACAAATATTGCCAGAAAATACATTATTTGGAACACGGCAGGAACGAGCAACATTTTGATCGACTTGACGGCAGCCATCTTTCTTTGACAATTCCAGTGCCTCCTCTTAGTTCAACAGCTGTTGGGTGAAAACAATTATTATATTTACAAATTATTATTCAATGTCTGTGTTTATTAATAACTATTAATTTGATTGTAACGTTATACTTTTTAAATATTAGCCCGATTTCTCTGACTTTGGTAATAACTGGCTGTTTAAAGAACCCTATTTAATTTTTATATCATATACTTGTAACTTTTTTCGATATCCTGAGAATCGATACTAATCGATAAGAGTCAATATTGCTATTACTTAATAAAATATTAATACTTTTCAATACTTAATAGTTCTTTATTTCTTCAATAATACTAATTACCAATAATATAATTCTAATTGATAATCTACAAGAACTTTACCACCCGTAAGTCAAGATAACCTAAAAAATAAAAAGGTAAACAAGTATCGATTGGTTTACAGACAGTCTTATGAGTGGTGATAGCTTATTTAAAATATACTAAAACTTTAATAAAAATTTTCAGAAGAGCATTACACTGTTTAAAACTTCACAGCCCTATATTAATTAATTGATCCTAATTAATTAATTAATAAAATTAAAATAATTTTTTTTAATTATTTTTTTTTATAAACAATTTTTTTTAAATTTCCTTCAAAACAATAAATTTTGTTTTGAAACTTTCGGCGAAGCCGAACATATATATTCCTTCATCAACTTTACGCTACTCGACCAGTCTTGCTACCATTGGGACTGGACCAGCTGGGAAACTTAAGGAAGTGTTTCAGGCCAGTAAGACGTCGAGAGCCACACCAATCACACCAATTAAACATATTACATTACAATTTACTTATTGTATTACAAATTGGCTAGCCCAAACAGTGCGGCTTGATTACATCGGAGTCTCATACTCCATAATAGCTTATATCATCAACACACATCTATATTTATTTAATTTGTATTATTACACTATATTCGTCTTTGATATTCATCCTTATTATATTGTGTGTGGGATGTTATTGATTATTTTCACTGTTGTATTTTTTTATTTTACCTCGAATCACTTTACCTCTTATTCTTAATTACATTTAGTGAACTAGTTACTATACATTTGTTACATATTATTTACTCTAAAGTTGTACTGTACTCTTTGTTTTTATTATTATTTTCTTTATTTACTGCTCATAATCTATCTGGGTATTGTCTAACTAGGATAGTTGTTGGTCATAGTCATGTCAGTTATTGGATTTGGTGTGTTAATTTGGTCTACACCTTCCTTTCTATTTGGGAGTTCAACTTTACTTGATAGTAATAATACTGTTTGTTTCTATATCTGTGCTACTCTTCATGGTTTATTATTTGTTTTTAAAAGTACAGATTTTGGTCTTGTTACAATATACTTTTATCGAAGCTAAAATCTGGATAATAAGTGGCGCGACCTTTTCAAATGGATTCTGATACCAGTATTGAATATTGTACTACATAGCATGAAATACATAAATGACCTTTGCATTCCACAAACAATTATTATGGGGATGACCTTTCTTCTAGATTTCTTACTTTTTCTTTATGTAAAGTCACCTATGATTTAAAGTGTGACATTTTCGGTAATTTTGCAACATTATTTCCGCTTTCTCTTTCGAAATGTGGCTCTACCGTATAATACTGAGCATTTCATGGACAGCACACATAAATAATTTTAAAGTTCTTAGAAAGATGAAGAAAGATAATGAAGTTATTAACACAGTAAAGATAAGAAAGCTTCAGTATCTGGGACATCTCATGAGAAATGAACAGAGATTTTACTTATTGCAGTCCGTACTACAGGGAAAAGTACTTGGAAAGAGAGGAACTGGGCGACCGAGAATCTCATAGTTTAGAAAATTAAGGACCTGGTTTGGTATGAATACAACTGACTTATTCCGTACAGCGGTGCAGAAAGTTAAAATGGTCGGTGTGATATCCAACATCCTAAATGGATAGGAACTTTCAGAAGAAGGAAACATTTCCGTTTTCAGAATGATGATTCCGTTTTCAAGTATGATTTCTTTATTACTAACGAAGTTAAAGAACACAATTCTCTATATTTCATATCAAATATACTAATACAATAATACATACACTATAAGTTCAAAGTCATAATTAACCCGGGTGTATATTTAGGCTTTATAGTATTTTGTAAAATATATAGTTTGCCTAGTTACATTTGGTACTAATCACACAAACATTTTCAGTTGGGTCTCACTAGTTGCATTGTGTAACTAACGTCAATGCATAGTTCATTCTACGTAAAAAATTTGTTGTTGCAAAATGTGTTTTTGTTTACTATATTATATTATTTCACTAAAAATTGTTTCCAGTCATACAACGAAATAACTGTTAAGTTCTGAAATATTATAACGTATAATGTAAGGTGTTTTGAAGTAGTACGTAAAGCCTGTGTTTTGAAAATATTTTTTTCCTTTCTATTCTACAACGATATTACGTTGAAACTCTGGAGAGAGCGTAGGAGTGAAAAGTTGCCTAGTTACCACATTCACTGCCACTCCCTTAGAGGGTAAGAGCATTAAATCAAGCGTTAAGTCGTCTCCATCCCCTCAAGCCTTAACTACAGGTGCAAACGAGATAAGAGACATAGCTCGAATTAAAATTCATTTATAATAACTATAAGATACAAACGTATCTGTAATTTTAAGAAACAACGCTGGGTAAATTTCTTAAAATTAATTTCTACTTCTGGAAACTGGTATAGTGAATTCAAAAGATGCTTACAAATTATAAACTAAGATGTACCTTGTAGTTATTTAACTTAATTGGAGAAGTTATCGAACACAGTGTCTCAGAGGAAGAAGCTATTAAAACACGAGTTAATGAGATGAAAGTTGCTTACCATTTAACCAAGGACACGTATAACAAGAAATCAATATTCATTAATGCCAAACTTGGCAATTATCCAACAGTTATTCACCCGGAAGCACTTTATGCAGCTGAGTGTCTGACTCTGAGCAAGAAAATGATGATGGAAGAACTGGAATTTACAGAAAGGAAAATATTTTGAAAATTTTTGAGTTCAATAAAAGATAGAAAACAGTACAGAAGACTCCACAATAATAAGATGTACACACATGTTGAGAAAATCACAGACGTAGTTAGGAAAAGAATAATTATTTTCTACGGACATGTTCAAAGAATGAATCCTGACATACTAACAGGGAAGCTTTTTGACTATTTCAAAAAATTCAAACTGTCCAATATTTGGTAAAAAAAAAAAAAAAAAAAAAAAGAAAAAGACAGAATGACTTCAGATTACTCAAGAAGATATTTATGAATGCTTGCCACATAAAAAGAAATTAAAACATGATCAAGGTTTTCAGGAAAAACCCAAGAAGAAGACAGCTGCCATCTGGACTGACAAAAGGAGGGAGAGACATCTATCAAGAATGAAGGAAATGTGGGAGAGGAGGAAGAGAGAGGAAAATACGAAGGACGAACCAGTTGAACTAAACGTAGTATACAGTGGCTCATACGAAAAAAAAAACTAAGATTTAAACTTTTTTTATATATTTAATTTTGCCATATCTACAGTTTATTTGCTTGTAAAATAATAATACAGTTATAGATAACATTACATTGTATTATTTTTAGTTGCGATCATCAAACATAATATATTTAAAATATTCAGAAATTAGTGTGCTATAAAACCATGCAGAATGTTTTGACGTATGTAACAGACATCAGAATTATATCTCTATCTAGGTATAATAAAGATTTATTTGTCATTTGTCGTTGTTACTTATTCTCTCCTGTTTTACAATTTTCTAAATGTTTTATGACTACTTATTTTGATAGTCTAGTAAACGAGTATCTTTGTTTTAATAACATGTAAAAAGAAAAACATTTAAACAAAATACTCTGTAAACTTTCTAAATATCGAGGCAGAAATGTTATTTATATCCCAAAATTCCGTAGTGCAAGGCCAAGTCGAAAGCAAACTAGGAAATTTTAACGAAAATAAAATACGTAGTCAAGCCGAAAATCTCTCTTTTCTTGCTTTTCGTAATGCTACAGAACAAATTTCTGTAATTCAAGATATAATTTGCAATGGACACTAGAATAATTAGAAGGAATATAAAATGTGGAAAGGGAGATGGTATGTGAAGAATTAATACGCACTTTCCTGCTCACCTAGACCAAAGTTGAGCTGTTTCTCTTTTCTAACTTATTTCCTTCTTAGTATAAACTAAGATGTATCTTGTAGTCATTTAACTTAATTGGAGAAGTTATCGAACACAATGTCTCAGAGGAAGAAGCTATTAAAACACGAGTTAATGAGATGAAAGTTGCTTACCATTTAACTAAGGACACGTATAACAAGAAATCAATAACCATTAATGCCAAACTTGGCCATTATCCAACAGTTATTCGCCCGGAAGCACTTTGTGCAGCTGAGTGTCTGACTCTGAACAAGAAAATGATGATAGAAGAACTGGAATTTACAGAAAGGAAAATATTTTGAAAAATCTTGAGTTCAATAAAAGATAGAAAACAGTACAGAAGACTCCACAATAATAAGATGTACACACATGTTGAGAAAATCACAGACGTAATTAGAAAAAGAATAATTATTTTCTACGGACATGTTCAAAGAATGAATCCTGACATACTAACAGGGAAGCTTTTTGACTATTTCAAAAACTTCAAACTGTCCAATATTTGGTAAAAAAAAACAGAAAAAGACAGAATAACTTCAGATTACTCAAGAAGATATTTATGAATGCTTGCCACATAAAAATAAATTAAAACATGATCAAGGTTTTCAGGAAAAAACCCAAGAAGAGGACAGCTGCCATCTGGACTGACAGAAGGAGGGAGAGACATCTATCAAGAATGAAGGAAATGTGGGAGAGGAGGAAGAGAGAGGAAAATAAGGGACGAACCAGTTGAACTAAACGTAGTATACAGTAGCTCATACGAAAAAAAAATAAGATGTAAACTTTTCTTAAGTATTTAATTTTGCCATATCTACAGTTTATTTGCTTGTAAAATAATAATACAGTTATAGATAACATTACATTGTATTATTTTTAGTTGCGATCATCAAATATAATGTATTTAAAATATTCAGGAATTAGTGTGCTATAAAACCCTGCTGAATGTTTTGACGTATGTAACAGACATCAGAATTATATCTCTATCAGCGTGGTCTCTATCTAGGTATAATAAAGATTTATTTGTCATTTGTCGTTGTTACTTATTCTCTTCTGTTTTACAATTTTCTAAAAGTTTTATGACTACTTATTTTGATAGTCGAGTAAACGAGTATCTTTGTTTTAATAACATGTAAAAAGAAAAACATTTTAAAAAAATACTCTGTAAACTTTCTAAATATCGAAGCAGAAATGTTATTTATATCCCAAAATTCCGTAGTGCAAGGCCAAGTCGAAAGCAAACTAGGAAATTTTAACGAAAATAAAATACGTAGTCAAGCCGAAAATCTCTCTTTTCTTGCTTTTCGTAATGCTACAGAACAAATTTCTGTAATTCAAGATATAATTTGCAATGGACACTAGAATAATTAGAAGGAATATAAAATGTGGAAAGGGAGATGGTATGTGAAGAATTAATACGCACTTTCCTGCTCACCTAGACCAAAGTTGAGCTGTTTCTCTTTTCTAACTTATTTCCTTCTTAGTATAAACTAAGATGTATCTTGTAGTCATTTAACTTAATTGGAGAAGTTATCGAACACAATGTCTCAGAGGAAGAAGCTATTAAAACACGAGTTAATGAGATGAAAGTTGCTTACCATTTAACTAAGGACACGTATAACAAGAAATCAATAACCATTAATGCCAAACTTGGCCATTATCCAACAGTTATTCGCCCGGAAGCACTTTGTGCAGCTGAGTGTCTGACTCTGAACAAGAAAATGATGATAGAAGAACTGGAATTTACAGAAAGGAAAATATTTTGAAAAATCTTGAGTTCAATAAAAGATAGAAAACAGTACAGAAGACTCCACAATAATAAGATGTACACACATGTTGAGAAAATCACAGACGTAATTAGAAAAAGAATAATTATTTTCTACGGACATGTTCAAAGAATGAATCCTGACATACTAACAGGGAAGCTTTTTGACTATTTCAAAAACTTCAAACTGTCCAATATTTGGTAAAAAAAAAAACAGAAAAAGACAGAATAACTTCAGATTACTCAAGAAGATATTTATAAATGGTTGCCACATAAAAATAAATTAAAACATGATCAAGGTTTTCAGGAAAAAACCCAAGAAGAGGACAGCTGCCATCTGGACTGACAGAAGGAGGGAGAGACATCTATCAAGAATGAAGGAAATGTGGGAGAGGAGGAAGAGAGAGGAAAATAAGGGACGAACCAGTTGAACTAAACGTAGTATACAGTGGCTCATACGAAAAAAAAACTAAGATTTAAACTTTTTTTATATATTTAATTTTGCCATATCTACAGTTTATTTGCTTGTAAAATAATAATACAGTTATAGATAACATTACATTGTATTATTTTTAGTTGCGATCATCAAACATAATATATTTAAAATATTCAGAAATTAGTGTGCTATAAAACCATGCAGAATGTTTTGACGTATGTAACAGACATCAGAATTATATCTCTATCTAGGTATAATAAAGATTTATTTGTCATTTGTCGTTGTTACTTATTCTCTCCTGTTTTACAATTTTCTAAATGTTTTATGACTACTTATTTTGATAGTCTAGTAAACGAGTATCTTTGTTTTAATAACATGTAAAAAGAAAAACATTTAAACAAAATACTCTGTAAACTTTCTAAATATCGAGGCAGAAATGTTATTTATATCCCAAAATTCCATAGAAGGCCAAGTCGAAAGCAAACTAGGAAATTTTAACGAAAATAAAATACGTAATCGAGCCGACAATCTCTCTTTCCTTGCTTTTCGTAATGCTACAGAACAAATTTCTGTAAGTAAAGATATAATTTGCAATGGACACTAGAATAATTAGAAGGAATATAAAATGTGGAAAGGGAGATGGTATGTGAAGAATTAATACGCACTTTCCTGCTCACCTAGACCAAAGTTGAGCTGTTTCTCTTTTCTAACTTATTTCCTTCTTAGTTGCGCGCGCCTAAGTGTCATAACGACTTACCGCATTGACAAACTGTTCGTCAGTACACCACAGTACCGGTTTGCCACGGACACCTTGTCAATGCGTTAAGTCCTTTCGACACAGATCTCCTCCAGAGGTGAGGCCAACGCGTCTGTACGAGTCAACGTCTTTCGTAAAGAAAAGGAAAATAGAAGACCATGGTTTTAAAGCCCGGATAGTAGTTATATAAATTGCCATAATTAATAATACTAACACTGCGAACTTGCTTATTTCTTTTTGGAGCTAAGTACATTTGTATAAATTTGCGACATAATGTTAGATTCCGGTATGTTAAAAAAGGTAAGTATAAACTGTATTTAATTAAAATCAAATGTACAATCAAAATGAAAACTAAAGTTACAATTGAATTTAAAATTTTTAAAGTCATGATGAAGTTTTAAATACGTTGATTGAAAGCAGTGTGTAAATAGCATTCTTCGTAAAAAAATTAACAAGCAAAGGAAAAAGTTAAAGAGAAAAGAGAGGTAACGAGCTTAGTTTGAAAACGACAAACATAGTAGTCGTGTATGTGTTTACGGGCGTAAAATAGAACAGAAAGAAAAGAAAGTTCGGTACAAATAAATAACAACTAGAGTGAGGAGGTACAGAATCAATTTCGCCCTTGAGAAAAGCGCTTTCGGTTCTCTGTGTAATATTTACCGTCAGTGGCATTCAATATTTATTCAACAATGTGAAAGGGGATACCTATCCAGTTAGTTATAAAGCAGTTTTCATTAACAGCCACTGTTTTCAGCGTCACAGAAACAGCAGGGGAAATTATAATGTAGTCATCTCAGGAGGGATGCGGCACGCTGTACACGACATTTCATGTTCATGAGGGATAAAATACTGCCGCCCCTTACAGAGACTACAATAGATTGGGATATGGACTGGACTACGCTCTATACTTCAATGTTAGCTTGTATACACATGTAGTTCAGTTGTTAATTAAAAGCAATAAATTTCATAAAACTATTTGTTATGTTTTCTGTAAATTTATTCATAAGAGAATCAGAAGCTTGTAATAAGCAACAACTAGTTCAGGCTAGAAGGTAAAAGTTTAATTTTTACCAATAAAAAAATGAGTGATCAGAGTTAATAGTGATATATTTTTAATTAGTTTACCAAGCGGCGCGTCATGGACAACAAAATCCACGAGTGTAGTTTATATAACTTAAGGTAGCTGTCTTAGTTATTACAGATGTGAAAAATGAAATCATAATATTACGTCTGAATACGCAATTTTTTCGGTAATATATTTTTAATACATCTCAGGTTTTAAAGTGATATTTGCAGAATTTCCTATTTTGTGTGTGTGTGTGTGTGTGTGTGTGCGCGCGCTCGCGCGTGCTTGTGTGCTCGCGACTGTGCATTATGAAATGGAAACACGCAATGCAACAATAACCATTACAAGTATGTACCAGACAGTTTAAGGCAAAGTTATTTAATATTGTATTCAAACGTGTGTGAGGGTGATTATAGATAATTTGGTACTGCAATAATCTTAATTTATCGTTCCTTTACGTGTCAGTGATGACTAGAATATGTCTGGCGTTTATTTCCAGCGGGAAATAGTACCGAAAGTACCTGTTGTCACAATAGCTAATATCTCTGAAGGAAATATCAATAGTTGTTGATTATTCAGACGCATTAGGAATTGTTCAATACTCTTTTTACGACCATAAACTTTACTTGTTCATATATCTTAATTTGGATATTACATTAATTTAATAACATTAGGATGAGTATAAGAGAAAGGATACGAGCAGGAAATAGAGCCTAATTTGCTAATATTAACATCTTCAAAAACAATCTTGTTACAAGAGGTATAAAACACTAAAGAATATTATTCTCTTGTGAGATCAGTTGTCACATATGGATGTGAGGTGTGGACTTTGACAGAGAATGATAAAACTGCTTTAAAATCATTTGAGCGGAAGATATTGCCAAAATTCTATCGCCTAGTAGGAGAAGAAGGCAATTGGAGAATGAACAAAAAACAATGAACTACGGGCTCTCATGCATGCAAAAGACATAGTGAAGTTCATTAAATAACAGAGGTTGCTTTGGCCGGGACGTGTGGAAAGAACGTCTGAGGGAAGAATGCTAAAGGAAATGTTACATACTGCTAGACGTAGAAGCAGGCCAAGGATGGTATGGTTGGCTGTCTTAATAGCCTAAGGTTGGATGGCGTAATAGAAGATCTTGCTAGCATGGAAATCAAAGGGCTGAGAGAAGGGGGGTGAACAGGGAAGCACGGAGGAGTATTGTTGAGAAGGGTAAAGCATACCAAAGGCAGTAACAACAGATAAGAAAAAAAGATTAATTTAATAAATATAACTTTTTAACGATTTCTTTTATACAAACTGTTTTATATGTCATGAGACATCGTATTTGTCATACGAGTTTTATTTTGCATACTTAATTCAGTTCATGTAAAACTAGTCGGTTTTACTATATATAAATAAATCACTACCGTTTCGTTACACAAAGTTTTTTATAGGTAAAAACGTAAAAGTTTTACCTTATAGCCTGAACCAGTTTTCGCTTATTATAAGCTTCGTCAGAGGCTGTCACTGGGAGCGCTGTCTGTCTTGTTCTTGGCGACGGCGTCGACTTTTGAAGGATCGATGTTGCGTGTGTGGGGTGTGATATGTTCGAATAATGCGTGTGATTTGAATTGTGTCTGTTTGTTTAGGATGTCGTGTTAATGTGCTTTTGGGTGTTTGTATATTTTCAGTTGTTCAAGAGTGTCTAGTTTTCGACCTTTTCTGTGTACGTGTAGAATGTCCATGCTGTTGTCGCTGTTTTTGTATGTGTGGGTTCCTTGAGGTGGTTTGCAAAGATGGATTCTGTAGTGGAGTGTAGTGACTTTGTGTGTTCAATGTATCTTTGTTTGAAGCTACGTCCTGTCTGACCTATGTAGAATTTGTTGCAATCTGAGGACTTTAGTTTGCAAACACCATGTAGATAGAATTTATTTTGTACTTTGTGTGTGTGTTCTGTTTTGTTTGTAGTTTTGTATGGAATTCTGTATCTTGCTTTTTTGAATTTGTGGGCTATTCTTTCAGTGTGGTTATTGATGTATGTTAGTGTTATGAATTTGTTGTTTTCTGTCTTTGTCTATTGTTTGTTTTGCGTTTCGTGTAGGAGTTTATTGACTATTGTTGTGTTGTATCCATTGGATTCTGCTAGATATTTTATCGTGTTTAGTTCGACTTTGTAGTGTTTTTTCATTTAGTGGGATGTTGTTATATCTATGTATCATAGTTCTGAAGGCAGATAGTTTGTGTTGTATTGGGAGATTAAAGGAGATGTATTAGTGTATCTGTTGTAGTGGGGTTTCTGTATATACTGAATTTGTGTCTGTGGTTTCTGCGCTTGTATATAACAATCCCATGATACATTAAACTTTAACTTAGATCCGTTAGACTACTGCCGTGACACGCTTTTCCCAGAGTACAGTTGGTTAATTATTTGTGTGGTCTGACCGTACATGTGATTGCTTTGCTTCATAAAGACGTTATCCTGTAAATATGAATCAGAATCATTAAAGTGCCTGGCTGCAACAAACCAACCCGGCCGCATGTAGGGACACAATGCCACTTTACTTATTCTCGCAGGATCACGGATGACAATTACCATAGTGAAATCAAATAACGATTCACTCAATTAAACTTTTATTTATAATAGCGTTACGTAATGCGAAAAGTGTACGACATTACAGAACATTCTACGTGATTCTCGGATATTCCAGTGCTATCCAGCTGTAACCAGCACTACGTGTCAGCATAGGCTTAAAAAAACTCTAAAAATTATAGAATGTCAGAACCTTTACAACTGTTCTGCCTCGTCTATAAGCATTATTGTACGAAACGTAATACCCTGAATGCCGGTGTATCTGTAGCTTGACGCAGTAATATGAGTTTTATTTCAGTACTAATTTATGACAGATTCTTATTTATGTTATATCGTGACTCTATTGTGTTGAGAAATTCAATTTTCAGATCATCGAGATCTGATGTGCTTAAAAAGCACTTCACAGAAAGATTAGATAGTAGAGAAGGATTATTACAATAATTAGTTAAACGGTCTTTGGACATTAGTTATTATTATTTGTTTCTTCTAGTTAAGCAAACTTGTAATTTATGAAGCTACTTTGTAATTTTGAGTAAGATAAAAGAGTAAGAGTTGCCGTAGAAAGTAACTAAACCTATAAGATCGTTTGGTTTAAACTACTGTCTAAACTCATTAAACTTATTTAATCCCCTTGGATGGAATGTTCAGGACGAGTACGTTGCACAATTCAACTTTTACAAAGTCCAATTAATATTTGCAAAGTGCAATTCAAGATCTATATTGTGTGACAATTTTAGAACAGCGTATTTAAACGTTTACTACCTTGCCTAATTATTTAATATGTTTTTGTTTTTATTAGTTTATTTAAAATTCATGTGTTACATGGAAAAAACATATTAAATTGTTTCTCAAATAATGATGAACCGCATTTCCTTTCATTGGTTATATTTACACACTACACCGTCTTTTTCTTATGGTAAAGTGACTTTCATTAACTCTATTATTTACAGATTCATCGTATAAAATTATATGAGAGTTAAAACCTAGTTTAAACGTAAAGACTGTGTGTGTGTGCGTGTGCGTGTGTGTGTGTGTGTGAGTGTGGGTGTGCGTGTTTGTGTCTGTGCGCGCGCGCATATATGATGTATGTATATATATATATATATATTGTTACGACGGTCTCCTTGATCGTCGTATGGTACAGTGGAAAACAAAATATAAGGCACCAATTAAGTCGCTAATCACCAGCTTCAATTAATCTCAATTAAGAGTCTGTAATCAACACATTATTCAACAAGATTATATTCGCACAATAATTCAAGTTAATCTGTTTACACAAGTAATAACGTCAACTATAAAGAATTCCTCACTTAATTACTAATACACCACTTGAGACGCACTGTGTAAATCGCCCGACAATAACTCAAACCTCACTTGAATACATCGTCACTTAAACTGAAATTAAGCATTGGTGAATGCTTATATTTATACCCCGCTGAGATTCCAGAAAAATCCATAACACGCCTCAACACTACTCGAAAACACTAGAGCGTAATTGATTGCGGCCTTGAACACAGTGCGCCGACTGGTATGGTCTGGAATAGATTCGTTGACTCACGTTAAGTGTCACGTACGCAACATTACAGCTGGTTCTGCTGGGATAGCCGAGAAACATGTACAACGTTTTGTAATGGAGTAAAAATTTATAAAAACTTTAAAATAATTGTAATATGCATTATTGTAATTGTAAGTAAACATGTTAATTCTTTATGTAATATTGATATTGTTACGACGGTCTACTTGATCGTCGTAGGTAGTGTGGAAAACAACAAAATATAAGACACCAATTAAGTCACTAATCACCAGCTTTAATTTTCAAAGTTAAACAGTTCGTAATTAACAACACAGTCTCTTACAACAAATCAAATAAAAATTGTTCACACGAAATAAAATGTCCACTAATATTAAACACAATTGTATTACAATTATACCGCCCGATTATAAAACATAACACTTCACTAATAACCACTTGAACGCGCACAGTAATATCGCCCGAGAATAACTAAAAAAAAAACTAAGCAACAGGTAGGGGCTACAGTGTTTATAGTCTATAGTCTATAGACTATAGTCAACTATTTATAGTCTACAGTGTTCCATAACATGCGTCCTTAACAAGCCATCGAAAATTCTAGAAGACACTTCAGCGCGACCTTCTCAGAAACAGGCACCGTTGGGCTAATTGAGATGCTTCCAGAACAACATTGAAAGCACGAGACGTGCCGCATTACGTAATACTGCCTCACATGTCAACTGTCACGTATGCATTACGCTGCGGGATCGTTCTCCAGCGTACCAGAACGTTCCGTAATGACATAACACTTTTTCTTCATTACGTAACAATATATTTAATTATTTTATATGTGAAATTGCACCCGCGGTAGTGTTCATAATACAGAATTGAGAGTTAACTAGTGTTTTCCATTACTATGCAATTTCTACACACATTAAATACAAATTTCAATTCAACTTACTTGTTTACGCTTATTATTTTACTGTTTTTTCATCTTCCATTCACTAGTTAACGTACACTTTCTTAATGTAAATTGTTTGTTGTAATGTAACGTCAAGAAAAAGGCTATTATGAATGGGCTAGTATGGCTGTAGGCTATTATGAATTCTATTAAGTACACTGTGGAACTTTAAATTAATATAATAGTTATACATCACATGGTTTGTAGTAAGCTCTCATTTACATGGGAGACACAGTATAGTTATATGCAATACCGTTGTATTTGTTCTATCAAATACTTAATTGACGGGTGTTTAACTGTCAAGTTAAGAAAAATTTGAAATGTTATTTGCAGACCTAAAAGTAAACATGGTATAAGCTAAAAAACAGTTAATAAGCTTATCCTCTGGTTGTCAAAAAATTTACACTATTGAATAGTAAAATTCACAATAAATTAATAGTTTAATGCTTGATCGGAATAGTCTAATCTGCTTACCTGATCATACGATTTAGGCTGCGGTGGACCTAAACAAACCGATGTCTATTTTAGATATACTCCTTATATTAACAAGTTGATGTAAACTTTTGTAGAAAACTTTATGTCTAACTTCGCTGAGAACTAAGTCACTAATAAAATATTTAGAATGCTCGTTAAGTGGCAAAAATTCTGTCCTAAAAATAAACTAAGCAAATATGAACAAATAAATTTTTATGGATTTCCTGCTGTATGCGGATGACATAGTCCTTATTCAAGAAAATGAGGATGATTTGCAAAGAGCTATGTTTAAATTACAAGAAGTGGCAAGAGAGTACTCACTGACAATTTCAGCGACAAAGACCAAAACCATGGACTTTAAAGGTAAATATCCAGTGAGGACTAATATAGTTATAAACAACAGCACTTTAGGACAAGTGAGGCGTTTCAAATATTTCGGCTTTGTAGTAAGTTATGAATCTGAATATGATATAAGGGAAAAGATTAATAAATTTAAGAATATTTGTAATACGATTCATAGAAATCTTAGAAATAAAACAAAACAAAGCACAAAGATAAAATTGTATAAGACAATTGCAACACCTACGTTGATTTATACGAATGAGGCGTGGGTCAAAACAAAAAAGGAAAACGGCAAGATTCAGAGTGTTGAAATGCAGTTTCTTCAAAATACTTTAAAACTATACATTGCAAGACAGAACATGAAATTAAGATATCAGAGCAGCACTCGAAGTAAAGGACATAAATAATATAAATGATATTATTTCAATTTACAGGAGACAATGGTGGGATCATCTGAAAAGAATGAGAAAGGATCGATTGCCGAAAGCGGCACTGAACTATAAAGCCATATGTAGAAGAGACGTGTGTCGTCCGAGGATGAGATGGGTACCGGAACAGGTTTATATAAACTAATCCTTGAACAGAAGAAGAAGGAGAAGATGATGAATGGAAACAACAATCTATGAAGTACACTGGACAACTTTTAATTAATATATAATACTTATACATCATATATGGTTTGTAGTAAGCTCTCATTTACATGGAAGACAATTTAGTTATCATGCAGTAGCACTGCATTTGTTATACCATATATTTAATTGACGGTGTTTAACTATCAATTAAAAAAAAAATTTGAAATAATTTGCAGACCTAAAAGTAAACATGGTATAAGGTAAAAATCAGTTTATAAGTTTATCCTCTGGTTGTCAAAGTCACCAAAAAATGTACACAAGTCAATAGTAATATTCACAATAAATAATAATTTTATGATTGATCGGAATAGGCTAATCGGCTTAAGTGATCATACGATTTAGGCTGCGCTTGGAGTAAACAAACTGATGTCTGTTTAGGTAAAACTCCTTGAATCAACAAGTTGATGTAAACACTTTATGACTGGCTTCACTCAGAACTAAGTCACTAATAAGAAAGTTATAATGCTTGTTAGGTGCCCAAAATGCTACCCTAAAAATAAACTAAGCAAATACGAACGTATTATAGTGCGTTAGATTCTCAGTTTCTATGTGACACGCTAATTTCAAACGTAAATGCTAAAAAAAAGTAAAAAAATTGTATAGAATATTGAAACTTTCAACTTGTGAAACATACTTGTCTTTTCTTCTCGTACGCGTTTCGGCGTGTGTTCCCCTTCGTCAGATTTGAGACAGACTGCCATTAATTTGTAACGGTTTTTATTTTGAAAGGTATAGTGGGGGTGGTGTGTGGAGGATGGGGATTGGCGCGGGGATCCAAATTATTGTTAGTTTTTTGTATAATTGTGTCAAAAAGTGTATGTGATTTATACTGTAATTGGTCGTTAAGTATGTTGTTTGGTTGTGTTGTGTGGTGTATTTTTTCATATTGTTCTGCTGTATTAAGTTTTCGACCTTTGGGTAAGTAGTTTAATATTTCAAGATTAGTATCTATGTTGGTGTAGCTGTGGTTTTTTGTGTGTAAGTGTGTGGCAAACGCGGAATGTATATTGTTATTGGATAAAGCTTTTAGGTGTTCAGAGTAACGAGATGAAAAAGATCTTCCCGTCTGGCCTATGTAGAAACTATTGCAGTTATTACAATTTAATTTGTAAACACCTGTTTTGTTGTATTTGTCTATGTCCGCGTTTGTATCATTGATGTGTTTTTTGATGGTATTGTTTGTTCTGTACGCTATTTTGTACTTGTGTTTTCTGAATGTGTTGCCGAGTTTGTGTGTGTTGGAGTTATGGTATGTGAGTGTGATGTATTTAGTTTGTAGTGTATTGTTGGTATTTTGTGTTTTGTTGTTTTTGTTTATGTTGTGTTTGTGTAGTTTGTTTATTAAATAAGGTTGTATCCGTTTTTTATTGCTATGTATTTGATTGTGTTGAGTTCGTCATTATAGTCCTGTTTACTTAATGGTATTTTAGTTAGTCTGTGGAGCATATCCAATCTAATCTAACAGTAATTTGGATCCCCGCGCCAATCCCCTTCCTCCACACACCACCTCCACTATACCTTCCAAAATAAAAGCCGTTACAAATTAATGGCAGTCTGTCTCAAATCTGACGAAGGCGAACACCACGCCGAAACGCGTACGAGAAGAAAAGACAAGTATGTTTCACAAGTTGAAAGTTTCAATATTCTATAAAGTTTAGTGCTGTGAAAAAAGATGATGAACAATCAAAACAACTAAAATAATTGTGTTTTAGTATTATATTGTTACACCATCACAGAGCGTTCTACACGTTTCTAGGCTGTCCCAGCAGAGCCCAGCTGTAATGCTTGTATGCTTACGTATTGCTACTTTGAGAAGGAAGACAATTACGTGACACTTAACGTGCGTCAACAATCTGGACTGTTCCAGACTTCACCGGTCACGCACTGTCTTCAAGGCCTCAATCAATTATCAAGTATTGTGGGGTAGTGTTATTGTTTTATAATTGTGCGGAACACTATTAGTTGACATTATTAGTGCGTGTGGACAAATTTCCCTCGGATTATTGTACAAGTTGATTGCAAACTGTTTGTGATTAATTAATAACTGCTGAGCAGTTGTTTCATTGGTGTCTTGTATTTTGCTTTTCACTGAGCCCGCCGTAACAATATGTTAACTAGATATATAACTATCTTCTAACTCTCGCGTAAACAGAAGAGAAATGTACGTCCCACACAGTAAACTGAACATGTATATCGTACTACGTTCTCATTCACTAGAGAAATGTCATATTCAATTTAATGTCGCAACGAATATTAGTGTACGTATATCAAACTCCGCCCTCGAACGACCCGCGTATAGTCTCTGCAAACGTATATTATGCCTTCAGGCTTACACGCACATCGTTATGTACTGCTGTCAAAGGCAAGAGGAATCACACAGTTAAAGGGTATCGTGTGTCTCCAAAAACAAGAGTCATTAGTAACTTGTACTTTGAGAAAGCCAAGATATTTGAACGTGAGTAGAAATCTACTGACGCTTTACTACTTTCAAGTTCAAATTGCGTTTTGAAAAAAAGACACATTTTGTTTTCTTGTGTTATCCGGCAACTTGGTTTCGCATAGTGCAGTCGAATTGATATGGGGGATTTAGTAAAACACGTAACAGATTTATCATTGAATTTGGCGAAAGCGGCTATTGGTTCGCTAGAAATCGCCTCCAAAGAGCACTCAATGAGAGGGACTCACCCCACCGATTCATTAGTTTGTCAGGGTGGCCGCTCCGTCCGCACTGAAACCACGACCATCGACAGTTTCCGGCTCGCCCAGAAACTGCTGACCGATCGTGGAATCCCCTACTATACATACGCACTGCCGGAGGAGAGGGAACACAAGGTCGAAATCATCGGCATCCCCGCCGATGTTCCCGTCCCGACTATATCTCACGCCTTGAACTTTTGCGTTACACTGTCAATTCAGTTACTCCTCTCTTCTCCCCCGGCAGACACATCCCTAGAAACGCCTTCTTAGTAAAGATACTCAAGGTAGGCACCTTCCAAAACATCTACCAGTTAGACTCTCTCTTTTACCTTAGGGTAAAAGTTTCCGCATTCGGGCCCCGACCCGGACACAAGGAGTGTTACAACTGCCAACGGTACGGGCACAGCAGCGTATATTGCCATTACCCGACACGCTGCGTTCACTGCGGCAAAGGTCATCACAAGGGCGACTGTCCTCGTGAACGCACCGCTGCCGCAACGTGCGCAAACTGTCGAGATCCACACCCGGCAAGCTCTCGCCAATGCAAACATTATCATGATGCCCTGAAGCGCATCAATAAGGCCCAAAAGCCTACCCATGATGCTCCCAAGAAACCCTCAGCCCATGCATCTGCCGCCTCGGCGGCCCCCGCTCCGACTACCTCGTCTGCGCCTGCAGCCGCTGTAGTCGCCCCTGTCCGTCCAGCGCCTGCCGGAGCGCTCAGTTATGCGGCAGCCGCCGCCTCCGATGCATCTTTCCCTCCTTTGGCCCCGTCGCGAAAGAAACCTGCGTCAAAGAAGAAAAGGACATTGACCACTGTTATCGCGCAGCTCAGCCCCGCTGCACCCAAGCCAGCATCTGCCCCAGCTACCAAAGAGCCTCGGCAGCCTAAACCTAAACCTCGGCCCGATAATGGAATCATGAATCGAGTGCCCCCGCCCACACCGCTGACGTCATCGACTGAGGAAGGGTCCACGGACCCGACCTTTGCCGATCGTTTGCGCGCCTGGGTTGATACCCTCATTCCTCAGGTTTTGGTTGCCAAGGACGTCCAGTCTCTGCTAGTCACCATTTTAACCTCCCTCATGACCCTCCTGCCTCCCAATGTCTAGGCCTCTTCGGCTGGTGGCATAGAACGCGCATGGCGTTCCGTCCCGCCGAGCCGAATTGGCTAACTTTGCCACTGAGTGTGACTTAGATGTCATACTACTCTCCGAAACGTTCCTTACCCCTGCTGTTTCCTTTCAGCTTACGGCGTACACAACTTATGGCACGGATAGGCCTCGGCTACCACCCCCGCTCATCACAGCGGGGGTTCTGTCATACTCGTCCACAGGCGTATTGCCCATCGCCTTTTACCCCCTCCAGATACGTATTTGGAGACGGCGGCGGTGGCCCTCTGGATCGGGGATCGGGAGGTTCGCCTTATTTCGGCGTACGTCCCTCCCGGGCCCGGCGGGCCTCCGCCGCCTGAGGAGTGCGACGTCCTCCTCGACCACGAACTACCCACTATAGATGCCGGAGACTTCAACTCCAAGCATCCCTCTTGAAACAGCCGTGTCACGAACCCGCGTGGCCGCTCGCTCTACAGCTACGTTCAGCGTCATCTGCAGGTCTCAGTCCTTGGTCCTGATTCACCGACCCACATGCCCACTAGGGGCCTTCCGGATGTCCTTGACATTGTCATTGTCAAGGATCTAGCAATTCCTATCACTGTAAGTGCTGTGTCGGACCTCTCGTCCGACCATGACCCTGTACTTATCACTGTTCGTCCCACGTTGGACTCAACTCTCCAACCCCGTTCTCGTCCACGGAGGGTCAACTGGCGCTCCTATCATGACGAACTCCAACGAACAGTGCCATCTGACCCCCGGCCCCAAACGCCTCTACGGCTGATGCGGACCGTATGGCCGAATATCTCCAAGAAGTCGCTACATCCGCTATGGACAAACATACCTACCTTGTCCCAGAGACAAATCGCAAGTCTCAACTACCTGAAGAGGTGCTCCTCGCCATCCTAGCTCGGAGCCAGCTCCGCCGGAGATGGCAACAAACCCGGGATACTGCTATCAAACGTAGGCTTAACGCCCAATCTGACCTTGTCAAGCAGCTTTTGCTTTACGCCACTGCACATCGTTGGGACTCGTACCTCGAGTCTCTTGAAGTCCGGCCCGAGTCTGTTTGGCAGGCTGCGAGCCGACTTATTGGCGATAAGAGGACCCGCCATTCCCTCAGATCACCGGACGGCATTGTGTACTCCGCGGCCGGCAAAGCTGAAGTCTTTGCCGCTACCATGGAGGAGCAATTCACCGTCCACGGAGGCGTCTGCGACCCCGTCCACTCGGCCGAGGTCGCAGACTTCCTATCTGGATATTTTTCCCGTCCTCCAGCTGACACACCTGACCCGTTCGACCGAGGCGATGTTGTTTCGGCCATTGGTCGACTTCGCCCTAAGCGGGCGCCCGGCGATGATCGTATCGGTGCGGCGGCGCTAAAAAACGCTTCCCCTAGCCTCATTAATCTGGTCCACGAGCTGTTCAATGGATGCCTCCGGCTCCACTATTTCCCCAGCCTGTGGAAGCGTGCAAAAATCATTATGATTCCCAAGCATCGCAAGCTTCGTACTGTCCCCTCAAACCATCGACCCATCTCACTGTTGCCAGTCATATTGAAGGTACTCGAGCGACTTCTGCACGGTCGTTACGCACCCTTGCTGGATGGTTTCATTCGGCAGGAGGAGTTCGGCTTCCGCAGAGAGCACTCGACGACCCTTCAACTCGTCAGGGTTGTTATCCAACTGACGGACGCCTACAACAAGAATCTGTCCTCCGCCGCTGCTTTGCTCGATGTGAGTAAGGCCTTCGATCGAATCTGGCACGAAGGCCTTCTCTACAAACTGGCCCACTCCCCTCTCCCTGCCTCTTTCGTTCACTTTCTCCGATGGTACTTGTGCGATCGCGTCTTTAGGGTATGCGTCGATGGGTCGAACTCATCCGTTCGACCAGTCGCCGCAGGCGTACCTCAAGGATCCCCGTTCTGTACCTCGTGTACACGAACGACCTGCCTGTACAGCCTGGAGTCACTCTCTCGCTCTATGCGGATGACGCCATGTATCACGCCAGCTCAGCGAGTCTTGATTTCGCAGCTGGCCTGGTGCAGCGTCAGCTCGCCGTACTTCCGGACTGGCTAAGGAAGTGGAGGATGGCGATCAATGCGGAGAAATCCGAGGCGATCGCCTTTACTCGTAAATTTACTTCCCGATGCCAGTCCCTCTCCATTGAAGGGAGCCCAATCGAATGGAAACCGACTGTAAGGTACTTGAACGTCACTCTTGACCGGCGTCTAAGCTTTGCAAATCACTTCTCCCTGAGTCTCCAGCGCGCCAGAGGCGTCAGAGCCAAACTGTTCCCCTTTCTTTCTCATCGGGGTTCAGTGCCTGTGCGCACTAAACTCACCATTTACTTGCTTTTTCTTAGGGCAATCATCACCTACGCAGCTCCCGCCTTTTGGGTACTACTCAGTCAATCAGTTGTCGCCCGTTGGGAAGCTTTCCAATCCCGAACCCTTCGCTATATCTCCAACTTTCCCTGGTTTGTCAGAAATGATGCCATCAGGCGAGGGTTGAAGGTTCCTTCACTCACCGAATTCGTTTGGTCCCTTGCCCTCAAACTATTTACCCGAGCCTCTGTCTTGACCCATCCCCACATCCGTCGACTAAGCACAGATGTCGGCCCACCACCTAGACGACACAAACGCCCCCGAGCATTGCTCGATGACCCGCCATAAGCAGTTTACAGAATGTCTGCTGCCCCATCCCCCCGACCTTGAGTATTTTCACGTTCCTACTCCTTCCTTCTTTCTCTTGCCCGTGCTGGCGCTCGGCGACATACTAGGGGGAGGGGGACTGCGCTTGCCTTAGGTGTGCTTAGTGCCACGTCTGGAGGCGCTGCCTCCTCCTACTCTCTCTCCCGTGCGCCGACATTGCCGCTTGGCAGCCCTCGGCGACTTTTCCTGAGCGGTTAGAGGCGCCCTGCCCGTTGTGGGGCGGGGGCGGGGGGTATTCCTACTTCTCATATGAAAGGTCTCCGAGGTCTCCCCAAATCTGCCGTCGACGGTCTCTTCGAGTTTCCAGGGTCCAACAAAATTAACATCATCCTGTCCCTCCACAATAAAATCGATAGAGGTTCCATTCCTTTGATAGCGCGAGATCGCTAGTCACGGTAATAAGCAGGCAACATGCAGTCCATGACCGGACACTGCGACCACCGGAGCACAACAAGCTGCTGCTCCGTCTACCTGGACCTGAACCTGGACCGATTCATTGCAATAGCTGCATGTTCCCGAATCTGGACAGACTCCATATGAAGGCGAGGGAAATACAAACTCACGGACGACAAAATCCTCGTCTCTTCAAAGAGTATGCTTTGGTCGGAATTGGCGAGTGCGTGCTCCGCTATAGTAGACTTTTCCGGCTGCCTCAAACGACAGTAGCGGCCGTGTTCATCAACGAGGGCATGGACACTGCCTTTCGTAGTTCCAATGAATTTGAAAATGGCCGTCGAAACCTTTGCAGAAAACAACATTGGACCACGGCATTACAACGCGGCAAGCCGAAGTTCTCATACCATTAAAGCCGGCCGTGAAAGAATCAGATCTATATATAGATAATGTTTATCATTTGATACAACTAGTCTAGAATACATTTTCAACAATTTTGTATGCCAATTTTCCCGACCTCTTTTGACCTCCCGACATTTCCCTAGACTACTGGCTTGTTGATACTTTACTTCGAAACACATCTCAAAATAATTTACTAGGCAAACCATGATAGGTATGTTAAAGATAATCCACGGTAAGTTGTTATTCGTCTTCACTCTATAAGTACCTAACTGTATGGTTAGGTATTTTAATTAATAATTCCCACTTCTTTGAATTATTAATAATTCACTCTTCCTCGTTCTCCTCCTGCTATATCTCCTCCTCTTCTTTTTTTCTCGCATCCAGTGTTTGGACCTTACGATTTATTGCTTGGCTCAACCTTAACTTCATTGCTCCTTTCTTGTTTCAAAGTTGTATGTGATTGTCCAGGATATAATGTTTTCATGACTTTTGAAATTATTACACAGAAATGATAAATATTTCTAATTTTTACTTCTATGTTTCATAAGAAAATGGAAGTATGGTGATGGCGAAAAAAATCGTGTTCGAGATAACGACTAATTCTGATTGTACTACCTTCAAAACAGGAAGACAAGTCATTTTCCAAAAAGTGTGTGTGAGTGTGTCTGTGTGTAGAATTTTTATTATGCAAAAAATAACTGCCGTAAATTCAAACAGAATCAAATAATTTTTTTGTATATTGCAACGTTACAACAATTATACAAATATATTATCTTATTCTCAACGCAACTATAGTATGTGCTACACCGGCCAGGTCGCAGGATTTGGTTTCTCGTTGCGTCAAGTATAAATGGTTGCACAATAATTAAATCATTTTTAAAGAGAACTGAGATGTTGTTGACATGAAATAATCAAATAAACCCGTTTCAAAATAATTATTCTAAGATTTATTACTTGATAGGGAAATATTTAACTACTAAAATTTCAAACATTATACAACTAAACATTCACCTTTATAAGCTTTACAAATCTGTAACCTGCTATGCTATTCATAACATACAACAAAAATAAACACCCAAGTAATCTTATTCTAACCAAACATGTTAAACAAGTTATTTAAATTCTTTTTATTTGTGTGTCTGAAATTAACTCAAATTTTTTGATTAATGATAGCAACTCATTTACGAACAAAATAATATTAAGATTCAAGAATGAATTTATTGTTGCTATAAACAAATAAAATGATACTACATTTACTTCCAATCTATTATTGGTTTATACTGACACACCCAAAAAATACAACAGAAGGTTAGTATTACTTTTCTACAAGTTGTTGTTAAATTACACTCTCTTATCTAACTACTATTTTACTTTAAAACTCTAATTATTATCTGTTCATATTTAAGTTCTTTTTCGAGAGCTCTCTTAACAATAAAAAATATAATTGTTTTTGTATCACCTGCGTATATCTGCCGTTACCGTTGCGCGCGCGCGCGCGCGTGTGTGTGTGTCCAGAATCCTGAGAGTATGATGTTGTTGATGATAGTTATTCTGCTGCTGTGGTCGTTGTCTCTAAGTGTTGTTGTTGTTGATGCTCCAGAATTCCTCCTTGCGTCTTGTTGTAAGTGTGGTCGCGTGTGTGGATCTGCAAACGGGCAGCGTAAAGTCGTCTCTAGATTTCTTGAGTCTGAGTGTGTGATCGCCCAAAATTGCCAGTGGTATTTATACTGGTGGCGATTTGATAGGTACAGGCCTGTTTTCGACAAGCTAGAGATGGTCCGTTCGCGCCTAAACGTCCTTTTTATTACACTCACTTTTTGGTTAATTATCGCGAACTCATGAACATACTCGTCACATGAGCGATATCATTGTTTATATCGTGCGTAATTTTTCTCTGGACACTCACATATACCACACATATTAATTACTCTTCAATTACACTAGTAATTAATATTAATTACTTAGCATCTTTAATATTGCTCCTCTGGAAATAAATTTTACATCACCATACTAGTTAAAAATCCCTTAATGTAATGGTGTCTTTATAATTGACGTAAGTCTTTGCTTACAGGTTTAACACAAGAAATTAGTTTATTATAATCCTGTTAAGACCTGATTAATTGGAACAAACAATTCGTACACTCACCCCATATTCTTGTCGCAGCTGGCTTCACGCACACAAACACACACACGCCGTACTTTTAACTATCGAAGCAGGTGCACTCTCGACATGCTCCAGCCTGCACTTTCGTGCACAAAATTTTCTAAAATTGTTCCTTATTCTATTTACGCTAATTACAATATAAAACATACCGCCCTGGACAAATATGCACATATATGTATTGTTGCAATATGGTCCTGAGTTATAGAGGACTCAAGGCCTCTGATTTTGGTAAAGATTGGTTAAGGGGAAGGGTAGTTTACCTGCAACGTTTTATGTTTTAACAAGAGTAAAGTAGTTAATGTTGATAAATAAAGTATCCTGGAAAGCGATAATAATCCGTTATAGAAAGGTAGATGAAACATCTATATATGAAAAGGGCAGTTGGAGGGGTGGGAGTAACTTTATATAAACAAAAATGATAGTTGAAGGGGAGGGGATAATTTGTTTATGTGTGTACTATGTTATCGGCAACAAAGAAGTAGTTTGTTGTTAAAATTCCTCCCCGGGCCGTTTGGCCGTAGTCTATGTTTTCTGGAAAAATAGACGTTTTGACAGTGCCATCGATCGCCATCATTAGTGAAAATCGAGTGCGCTAACGTGAGGTGGTATACGTTAGTGACCACAGAACTATGGTTAATGCTGAAGAAAGAAGTCGTTTCTATAGAAATATTTAATTTTTAAAATGATTTTAAATATAAATCTTAGAACATAGAAGTCATGTATGGTTCTACATACCGAAAACTTAATGTGTCTATTGTGAGCTGTCGTTATCTAGTAACGCTTTCTTGTCTCTTCTTCGCTGAATTTGTAGAAGCTGTTATTTATACCCAATCGGGTACTTAAAAATATGTAAGGTAACTTCTGATGTACTTATTTTATACTTTATCTATCCAGTTTCTTGCAGTACAAGTTTAACGTTTCTTTGGTTTTGTCGTTGATACGTCTGCTTTCCCTATATGAAAGCGGGCATAACTACTGGGCATGCTGCATCTATTTTACTTGTATAATATATATGTAGCCGCAAAAAAAGGAGTAACTTGATTTTTTTTAACTTGAAACTATTATTCCAGTTTATTCCATATTATTCCAGTTTATTCCATATACCTTAACGTGTAATTTTATTATTCTTAACTTATAATAATTTTTATCAATTTTTCTAATAAGGCTGCAAGTTAAAAATTTCAAATAATTTTTACAATGTCATCAAAATATGTCATCATTATCATCATCACCACTCCAAGGGCCAGCCTTAGACCTGTTCCGGAACCCATCTCCCCCTCGGTCTATCGACATCTCTCTTCCCAGTAAGGTGATAACCCAAGGCTGCCACAGGTATCCATTTACATTTGTCCTTTGGCATTAGCTTAGGTCGTTTTGCCGTATTTCCCATCCGATTTCCCAGGCTCGTGTGAGTTCTGTAAGTACATATATTTTTACTTAAACGTTACTGGCCTGGTGTAAAATCCCCAACTGGAGGACCAGGAACTTTGATTTTGGGCTTCTCTTCCCCTAGAGAGTTGCTTTCACCTCAGCTGACGAGCTCTCTCTGCCCGATCGTCGTAGACTAACTAACTTAGCCAATGTGTGTACCCGTTGGCCTACTGTAGGCTCCTCCGCCTCCACAATATATGCACACCCTGCTGCCGATGTGCACCATCCTGTCAGGCCAGGACTCAGGATACCCCGAGGCTGCCCCGACACAACCCCCATATATCGTTTGGTTACCGATCCACAAGATAAAATTTATTTTAACTGAATACTTTAAAAAACCCTCTTATGTCATGTAGTTATTTTGTTTACATTAAAATTATATTCTAAATTATTCCTTTGGAATAAATTTTTTCTACATGTCACTCTTAAAACTTCATAATCACTTACTTGTCCATTGCATAAAATCACCTGTAATTTATATCAAAATCAAATAATAAAACTCTCTGGTGGTTCCACGTGTCTTTTCTCACTGACTTACCAACACGAAGCTACACGGTAAACTAAACAAATTGTATTTATTTTTCTTCCAAAATCTCAAGGGCTAAGCATCCTCTCCTTTCCCATAAATAAATATAAATTAAATCGTCTGTTCTAGTTCAGCTTTGGCATATATTTTATACCTTAAATCAATACAAGTTACGGTATCCAGACATTAGGCTATCTACCCCAGTTTTACTGCGAGTTGATTATTCCTTTTACTTGGTCTTCCGGAGCAACAATCAAAATTATTTCCCATCCTTTCGTGTTATACGAGTGTTGCAAGGTTTATTTTGTGGAATTCTATGGAAACTATCTGAAACCAAAATAACTATGTTTCATAAAATTATTGAAATGTACGTGTAAACGTAGGATAAATGTAAATAATTAAAGGTAAATAGTTAAAGGTAAAATATATACAATACATTAAATGAAATTGCCTTGAGGGTAGTGTGACGTTGGTGTTTGTCTGCTTTGAAACTCTGTTAACTTGACCTAAGGAAACAACACTCGAGTCGACAACAGACAGTAATTGCATAACCCAATACGCAGCTGTACACTGGTCACGTAGAGGTGGGAACAAGGTAATCTACTTTATACCAGCAGCAGCCATAGATCGCGTTTATTCACGTGTGCACTTACGTTCTTGCTTTTGGTTTACAAGTGTTTTTCTTTTATTATTACTTGAATTGTTGTTTGACTTTCATTAAATTTCTATAATTAGGCCTACCTTACATTATTCTAAAATTAATTTATCACGCAAGCACTTGTTTTGATTATTTACAAGATTACATTTTGTTGAACTATTTCTTGTCTAAAGTTTCAAGATGTTGTTGAAATGCTGCAGACGTTGAAGAGTAAATCCGTTTAACAAAATTTTCATGATGAATGAAGGATGAATTTTCAAGAAACGAATTGTAATTTAATTTGCATACTAAAAATTACTTTCAAACTACGAACTGAAGTATTTAATATTTTCACCTTAATTGTTACCTAGCCTAATTGTAATTTTCTAAAGATTTAAGAACCATTCAGAACATTTTAAAAGACATTTTACTTGATCAGGGAACTGGTTGAAAAAGTCTTTTTCTCTTGACCTTTCTTGAATCGACAGATGAGACACGTTAGTGCATTTCGCCTTCAAATATTATCAGTCCAATTAGACAGTTTGCTACAATCCCTCCGACTACTTTGTTTCCTCCTAAGCCTTTTATATTTAAGGTCGTTATTTCAATAGAAATAATACAGATTTATTTTAAAAATTGTACAGTCCCACTGCATGCTACCTCTATCCCATAGTGTTTACAATATATAATATCATTAACTTAAAGACCTAAATAAAATGGTTCAAAATAATTTTTAACTAAAAGTAGATGGTACTTTATTGTATTAAACAGGCTATAAAAACAATTTAGAAGCGAAGGAAAATAATTGCTGAAACTATTATAAAAATAAGAAAATGAGAACTAATAATTATTTGAAGTAGCACTAAGAAAACAATAAAAAAATTGTTCTAATCTTACAAGTTAGAATTTTTGTAAGAATACAAGAAACATTTTAAAAAAATGTTTAATATGATTTGAAAGGATTATTTTTGAATGTTAAAAAAATGTTGATAATAGATGCCTGCTGTCGCTGTAACAGCCAAAACTGATAGTGACTTAATACGTAATGTAGCTTATAAAATATTACAAAACGTTTTAAATAACCATAAAACATATGAAGTCAGTTTTAGAGGATATAAATGATATGTAAAATAAATCCAATAAAACCTTATGAGAGAGTAAAAATATTTGAAAATATTTCCGTCACAAAAAATTCAGCACTTCTGATATAACCATAAAGATTAAGTAGATTAAGTAACATAACAAAATTTAATAATGCAATTTAATTCAGTGAGCTTACTGTCTTACTACTGTTATGATAGGGTACCCTATTATTATTTCTCTTAGGTACAAAATTATTCCACGGTTCTAAAAAATGTATTACTAGTTCATGAAACAAACAAACATCAACTAAAGAAAATAGTGTACGTTAAATATGGCGTATTCACTCATGAAACACAGACACACACACACACACACACACAAAATCTCGTCTTCTTCTTTAACTTCCTTGTTAGAACTTTATCCAGTTCTATAACAACGGTCCTACATGCTGCCACTCCACCTCTTCCTTTCCTGACCAAAGCTCCTCTTGGCGCTTGATTGCCTATCTCTTGCCTTTTTCACTAGAATTGTGTCATCCATTTTTGATATGTGTCAGCACAAGAATTAAAATTAATATTGTTTTAAATTATTATTTACCGGTGTTCACCTTGTAGTACAGTAGTTTCTATAAAAGCCATTCTTTTATGTAATACTGTCTAAATTTACTATAAAAGATTGTACAGTATTCATTAGTTTATGTACATTATCAAATATTAGACCTAAAAGTAATTAGTATTCAAGCAATTATTAAAGTTCAAAAAAGAGTTTATCACACACATAATTGAACGTTGATTATAAGTATGCACTGTTGTCTACATACTCTAAACCATAATGCATGAGTTTGGAATACCAGGCAAGCTGGTAAGATTAACGCAAGTAACCATGCAGCAAACTGAAGCCCAAGTCAAAGTGGATAGCCAACTAACTGAACCCATAAAACTAAAGCAAGGAGATGGGTTAGCCCCAACACTATTTAATATTGAATTGGAATATATAATTAGAGGCTTATCAATAAATAGCTCCAATGTGTTAACAATTAAAACTGTACAGCTAGCCGCATATGCAGATGACATTAACATCATGTAAAGACGGATTGCGGCAGCTAAAGAAATATTTATAGAGCTTAAAAACAAAGCCAAGGAAGTTGGGCTAGCCATAAATATAGATAAAACAAAAATGCTTATCCAAACAAGAAGGGACCAGGTTCATAACAACACTGAGATAGAAGAGGACACAGTTGAAGTGGTGGACAATTTTACGTATCTCGGAGTGAACCTAGCAAAGACTCGATCAGAGGAGCCGGAGATCCAAAGACGGACCACCATGGCTAACGAGGCATACTTCGCATTTCTGCCAACATTTAGGTCTGGGGATGTGCACAGGGAAACAAAAATGAAAATATATAGGACCGTCATCAGACCGGTGCTATGCTACAGGTGTGAGGCATGGATAATCACACAGAAAACAGCCGACATAGTAGACACCTTTGAAAGGAAAATCCTCAGATGCATTATAGGCCCAATACAAGAAAATGGCTCATGGAGACTGAGATACAACAATGAACTGTATCAAATATATAAAGAGATACCAGTCTAAAAATTTATTAGAATGCAAAGATTGCGTTGGGCCGGACATGTTATGAGAATGGAGGGTGGCAGGAACCCCAAAAGGGCTCTGCTGGATACATGGGAGGGAACGAGACCTAGAGGCAGACCGAAGAAGAGGTGGGAAGATGGCGTTGCAGAGGACGCGAGGTACATGGGGATAAGAAACTGGAGGGGGCTGCAGTGGATAGAGTAGATTGGAGGCGGTGATTGGTGGAGGCCAGGGCCGACTTGGGCTGAGCGCCATAGGAGGAGGATTGTTGTCTACATGTAGCGTTCTTTAGTTTGTGATGCTAGGTCATTTTACACGTTATTACATATTGCTGGGCTTTATTGTTCTTCTTCTTGTTTATAAGTGCGTTCTAAATTACTCTTCATGTTTACTGCCTTCATTACATAGACTGTACAAATCAGCTCATTTATATTTTATTCTTAAATTTACTTTCTTGCAAATTTGGAATATGGAAAGAAATACAAAGTATAAAATGTGTATGTTTTCTTTCAGCCATTAGAAACGGTTAAAGTGGTAACATTAAGAGAACAAGATAACTGCTATTTGTGTCCGAAAGAAAACACAACTTACATTTACGTCAATCATTTTCTGTGATACCAGAAAACAAATTACAGAGTGAAATTTACTGTAACGTTGACGTTAAAATGACTGTCACTAAAACATTCATAACACACTTCAACACCTAACAGAGCCACAATTTGAGACGGTTTTGAAAATTTCGTTACGCGTAACTTGTGACAGATGTCAAAACAAAATTCCAGTAGCTGAACGATTGTAATTTGTGATGAAAATTTTATATTTGTCTCAATCAATACAGGCCTACCTTTCGTTAAGATGTTTCTGTCATATTATTTAATGTTTGACACTACAACTTATTTTTTTTTCTCTTTCTCTTCTTTTAGGTTAGCAGCCCATAGGCTGGCTGGCAGTAGCTCGCTATTCCTTACGATTCTCTGCTTTTATTTTCAACTCAAAATATGATGTGCAGCTCATATCGACCATAAGCTGTTTCACGTAGTCTAAAAGGGGTCGTCCTCTCTGATCCTTCCCTTCAATTGTTCTCTTAAGCAACCCATTGCGTCGTAGTATATCCCCTACAAACTTAGCTCTTCTGCCTTTTAAATATCGTAGAAGGCTCTTCGTCTCCTGAGCTTTTCTAGAGACTTCCCTAGAGACATTCTTTATCTTCTTCCCCCAGCTTATCTTAAATATTCTTCTGTAGCACCAGGTATGAAATGCAAGGTGTCTTTTCTTGTCACTTTCTCCAATTGTACAAGATTCACTCCCGTATAGGGCCACACTCCACACGTATGTCTTTACTAGATTCTTCCTTATTTTTAGACTGATAGTGTTTGAAGTGAAGAGGTTTTTCTGTTTGTTGAAAGAAATTTTAGCCTGGTTAATTCTGCTTATAATTTCCTCACTGCTATGTCCATCGCTTGTGATTTTACTTCCTAGATATTTATAGTCTTCAACTGCCTGGAGAACATTATTTCCATGAGTTATTCTAACTGGATCTTCTTCCTTCCGACTACAGACTAGGACAGTGGTCTTTCTTTGTTCATTTATTTTCATATTGAATTCATTCTTCATTAGTCACTGCTATGTCATTTGCGAACTTAAGCGTGTCCACTTTTCCCCGTGTATGTTTACTCCGAGATGGGTGTCTTCTCTTACTCTATCGATCGCTTCTTGGACGTACAAGTTAAACAAACATGAAGACAGAGAACATCCGTTTCTCAGAATCTTTGAACCTTTTAGCATCTAATGAGATTAGGTACGTTTTGGTTTTGGCGCAAGAAAGAGAAAAAGTCTAATATAGGCCTATACAGCACACCAAGTAACCCTAGATTTGCATACAGGTTATGACGCAACTTAAAGTGTATCATTTGTCAAGTACAGGTGATAAAAAAACTGTCAGGTAATAAAAAAATTAAATAAGGCTAAGTGAGGAAATGACACAACTTATTAACTGAATGTTAAATTAAATTGCGTGCGTGATGTAATGCTTAATTAAAAAGTTGTAATGTTTGACTGTCGTGATAAATTAAAAATATATCGTGAAATAAGAAAATAATGGTCCAAAAACAACTAAGAAAGCTATACAAAACAATATAAAAATAACTAATACCTTAACACCAGCACCTTAACATTACCATATATAAAGGGCACAACAGACATAATAGGGAGAATACCCAAGAAATATTATATCAGGACAACATTCAACACGCACCAAAAAAAATCAATGCCTTTCTAACAGGGACAATGTATGTATCAAATACCATGCAAAAACTGCGACCTATCTTATATCGGCCACTCTGGGAGAAATATCCGTCAACGCGTCCGCGAAAACGAATTGGCAGTTGACAACACATCCCTAACGAAACACGCCGAAGAAATAAGACACACTTTCGATTTCAAAAACACAAAATCTTGGCAAGAAGTAACTATAAGTAAACCAGACGGTACAGAGAGAGCATCGAGATTTACCGGATGAAATTCAACGACAGAAATGAATATACTAAACTAGCGACCACGTGGAAATTCCTAACCGACAGTTCACAAATTAACAAGCAACAAATGGCCACAACACACTCACCCCCACATTCTAACCCTCCCACGGCAGAAATCGCAAGGGTTAAAACACGCGCCATAGTTAAATCAACATCGTTACGCCTTGAATATGTTACGGGATAACGAAACGAAATGGCAGCATTATAAGAATCACATACACGGACGTACCCAAAACCCTACTACAACATAACTAATACCGTATATATGCACGCAAATAGTATGTATGTTTATCTAACATTTTAAATTTAATATTACCAGTTGATTGTAAATTTACGAGCACCAATTCATTAGTATAATTATTTCATTTATATTTTGTTACCAATAGGTCAGTTAGGTAATCAAATTCAATTTATGTTTGCAGAAATGTACGTAACAGTACCTGTATTTAGGACACTGAAAAAATGTATCTTTAAACCCTTTTGCCTCCAAGAGTCTAGTAATAAATTTGCTTCAACAGTTGCTATAATGAAGATACGTTAAACGCGTGTGTTAATTAATTGAACGGAATATTCTGAACAATGTGTCAACAATTCTCACTAACAGGGTGGATAATACCTTCATTAAACTGGGTGTAGTTTGTCGTTTACACTAATCGAAGTGCCCATTGTGTACACAGACCGCAGGGACAACGCCGTAAAACTGTTTACAATAGCCCCAACAACGCGGACAGACAATCAAGCAACCACGTATCAAGGCTGAGTCTTTATTATTTTTAGTTGACACGACCACGCTTTTCTCCAAAACAAGGGAAGGGCAGATTTAAGACCTAAAACGTATAGATAAATGTTATCAATTTATTAATTATTGAAAAATCTAGTAAATGAAAACTCAATAAGCATTGCCAGTTTCGCTTTCTTGCATTCATGACAAATCTATTGTAAATAGAATTGTTTTAAGAAACTGTTTTATACTGTTTTATCTGAGGATATTTACACGATAACGTACCCCGCAAGTGCTGAAGGGTCTAAATGGAGAGAGTTGTTGAGTCCTTCATTCTTACAGCTTGTTTGTACCCTCCCCGCATGTTTGTGGTGCGTGTGTTACGGAGTCTCTCACAGGTATATGGGACCTACAGTTTAACGCCGGATCCAAACGGCATAGTTGGGAAGGGTTTATACTAGGCAGGACACCTCTCGCTGGTTTGTCATTCTCTTGCGAGGGGGAACGGTCGTATCTAAATCAGATGACCCCGGCGGGAATTGAACCCGCGCCGACAGCGTAGCAGCCCCACGACCGCTCTAATCGAGAGAGTAACTGGCGAATATTTTATGTCACCCGTTGCCGATAATTACCATTATTTATTGGATAAGTTCAGATATATTTTTATGTCACCAAAATGTTCAAATTACATTACATGTTGTGATACTGTTAAGGTTTTTCGTTGTCTAGTTTTATGTTGAATGATAAAGTGCTTTATATTTTGTAGACAGGAAATCTATTATTACCTTCAAACAATGAAATTCAGAGTAATGGCAAAAATCGGTATTGATACGTGTACAGCTCTGTTATTGGTTTTTTACATTCATGTAAAATAATGTAAATGATCATTATATAATATGAATAGAACAAAATTTACCTCTTTTATCTGTCTAGTGGCTTTTCCTTTTTTATATTTCACTACGCGTTTCTGGACATATATCCCATCTGCAGGTGTAATCCCTCAGTAAAGTTCGGCGGATAATTAAAACAAATTACGTATAATTCACACACATGTCGTAAATAAATATAAAATATATGAACACGCGGTGTTGTTGGTGCGCACCACGGTAACACTATAATCAACTGTTATGCTTACGTTGTTATTGACCGTGCACTACGAACGTCGTCTTGTAATCTTATCGCTGTGTCGTATAGAGAATTGGACTGAAAGTTCAGCAGTTCATTCAGCAGGATTTCTTTAGAGTTTCTATTTTTAGGGGCTTATATGTTTCGAACTCCTTAACAGTACTCATATATCTGCCTTTTATTACTTAATATATGGAGGGTTTGAAAGTTAGTCTCGAAATCAGTATAATTAAGATTACTCTCCAGCAAATAATGTGCGTAATTTAACTTTGTTTTGTTAATGTCCCTTTTAGGTAGATGTTTTTTAGGGTATTGTAAATTATACGTACATGTTTGTAAATTATACGTAATTTGTTTTAATTATCTGGCGAACTTTACTGAGGGATTACACCTGAAGGTGGGACATATTTCCAGAAACGCATAGTGAAATATAAAAAAGGAGAAGCCACTAGACGGATGAAAGAGGTAAATTTTATATTATTTATATATTTATAAGATTTGACAACGTGTAGCATGAAGGATTAATTTACAAGTTAAATAAAATGTTTCCTAGACAATATGTAGAAATCCTTACCTCGTACATATCTAATAGATTGTTTAGAGTTAAACAAGAAGAAGTATATTCAGACCTAAAAGACCTGCAGGCGGGAGTACCACAGGGCAGTGTTCTTGGGCATGTCTTGTATGTATTATTTACCAGTGACATACCAAACTTAGAACAAGCTAAATTGGCTACTTTAGCTGATGATACAGATTTACTTACAACAGGGGAAGGTGAGGTTATTTCAACCCAATTATTGCAGAAAGCTAGCAATACCATATATGAATGGACCAAAAAATTGAAAATTAAACTTAACGAAGCCAAATCGGCACAAATTAATTTCACCAATAACAGACTGAATAATCGTCCATCATTGCCCATAAATAGAACGGTAGCTCTTTATGAAAACAAAGCCAAATACCTAGGTACCACATTGGATACCAAACTGAGATGGAAAGGTTATGTAAAAAAGAAAAAAGAGGAACTTAACTTAAAATTCCGACGATATAAATGGGTTATAGGAAAACATTCTAACCTGTTTTTATACAGTTAAACTCTGATCTATAATCAGATAATTAAACCTACCTGGCCGTATGGAATTCAACTCTGTGGGTGCGCGAAAGATAGTAACATCAGGATAATACAAACATTCCAAAACAAAGTTTTGCGGACCATGTGAATGCACCATGGTATCTTAGAAACGCCGATATCCACAGAGATCTAGGTATTCCAACAATTAGAGAAGATATTAAAAGGTTTGCGAAGAAGAATGAAGAAAGGCTTCACCTCCACGAAAATGCAGAAATTCTTCAGCTGCTGGACAATCAACACGTGTTCCGAAGACTGAAGAGAACAAAGCCATTTGAACTTGTGTAGTGTTTTGTGTTATAAAAGCAGAGCACTGTGCACGGGTGAGAGTGTTTAGTTAAGAATACCAGAACTAACTAAAGGATGTCATTTGACTTAATTTGGCTGATATGTATTTAGTATTAAGAGGTATTAGAGATAAGTTGATGGTTGGTCTTACAGACCAGTTTTAACATGTTAAATTCAATTGAAAAAAATATATTTATAAGTGGCTTGGATACCGAAAGCATGAATTTAAAAACACCATGTATTATTTTTTTATAAAAATGTCTAAAATTAATAGTACTTATGTAGTATATGGAATGGAGTTAAGCACAT
The DNA here is from genome assembly GCA_034769895.1 of Magicicada septendecula. NCBI lineage: Eukaryota > Metazoa > Arthropoda > Insecta > Hemiptera > Cicadidae > Magicicada > Magicicada septendecula. The sequence continues at coordinate 533,664,592 of CM068369.1, read as the reverse complement.
AAATGGGATACTAGTATGTCATATTACGTGCACTTCTGTTGGCTTACTTATTAGTTAACCATATTAAGTTATACAGCTTTCCTTTATATCAGGCGCTAATTTGCGATAGCGTGATCGTGCGGTAATTACAGAAGATTTTATTTAAAATGATTTTTTTTTAATACGGATCGCTGTAACGGCAAATGAATTGTGTTAGACAATAATTAGTGTCTAAGCCTAACAAACAACATCAAATTTCATGTGTGCCTGGAACATATAAAATTTACTAAGTATCTTTCTGTGGTTAGTGTTTACTTCAATTAAGGAAGGAAACTTGTTATAAACAGCATTAACACTGTTGCACACCACTATAGAAAAATTGTCTATAGTAGTGTTCAATAGTGTTAATTCTGTTTGTGATTATAACCACTAACACAACTTTCTTAATTAGAAAACTTGTTAATTTAAATGCATAAAATGAGTTATTAAAGAAATAAAATTAGAAAAGAAGAAGACTACTATTTTTTGGACATTTATATAGAATGGACGACAATACGTTAACAAAGCAGATCTTCAAATATCTGTCGGGAAATTCGTCAAAATCACGTTGGATTAAAGAAGTCTAAAACGATTTAGAAAAAAATAATATAAACGCAGAAGAAGCAACTGAAAGAGAAGTTTTTCGGGCAAAAGTGTTAAAAATGGAAGGAGTCCAGGGTAAGAGGGAGGAAAACGCATGTTTAAGGTGGACTGAAGACAGGAAGGAGCGACACAGTGAAAAGACGAAAGAATATTGGAGAAAAAGAAAGGAACAAAGAATATAGAGTTTAAATTGGCATGTGGTTCTTAGATGGCCAATAAAAAAATTAAAATAAAAAAGAAATGTGCCACTGTTTATATATTTGGAGAAAAATAAAGGAACAAAGAATAAAAAATTGAAATTGGCATGTGGTTCTTAGATGGCCAATCAAAAATTTAAAATAAAAAATAAATGTGCCACTGTTTATAAATTTGTATCTATTAATTTAGAAATTTAATTTTCATTTGGTGAACACTAAATATTTTATCGATTGTATCATTCGTTCTTTATGAAATAAATTATAGATACTTATTATACAGTTAAGCGAACAACAATGATAATGTAAACCTTACTCATGTTTACAAGAAGAAACAATGTTAATAAATGTCGATTCTGTTAAAGCTTAACGCTGATTGAAAATCAAATACGGAGTTAAAACGTCTTACTTCAACAGTTGGTAAAGCATATAAGCCTACAGGGGAATGCGTGTGACCTTTTATATGAAGTGGGGATAAGTACTTTGTGTTTACCCTTGCGGGGCTTTGCATGCGAATACACGGTTAACGCGCTGAATACAAAGGGCGAGAAAGTTCATATTTAGCACTACAACATCTACCTGTTGGCTGCTTTTATCAGCTCCCATCTACCACTGTTCATTGATCCACCCACATCTCTTTCTCATAGGTCACCACTTTACAGTGTACTCGTGTGTTTACCTGGAACTGTAAGAGTGCTTACCGTCTCCACAATGAGATATAAACACACAAGAAAATTATTGTATTATAAACCGGTAAAATCATGTTTTACATTCTAGTGTGTGTATGTTCTATTGCAACTTATTATAGCGTGTTCCAAACAGGATGGCACCCAAAGGATTAGAATACCCTTACTCTCGTACGCGCACTCACAACCGGCCCGGCCCGGGCAGGCACGACCCGGGCGGTTCAGGTATCAGTATACGGTCCAAATCAAAACTATAAAATTTTTAAGTTAGCTTATAATTTAAATTAAAATATAATTTTTCTAATCTCCGTGAAACTGTGAGAAAAATAAGTCCAAACAACAGACAATTGAGATAAATATGACTATTGTAGAGATTTCTAAACCAAACGCAGAATTGGAGTACTTAATAAAGATTTCATTGTAAAGTAAGATATCATGTTGGTGATATCATGATGATTATAAACAAAAATGTATTTACAATTTATATTTAAGCCTATGGTGCAAAATTACGTCGGCAATATGAAAATTTGTATTTTTTATTTTTTCTACAGTAACAAATGCTGTATACATTTGCAAAACAGTAATTTCTAAAGCCAAAATAAAAATTTAATTAGATTTAGTTATAAATCTAAAATATATCACAACCACGTCGTGTTTGGTATCATTTTCTTTAAAATTATTTGGAGATTACAAATATGCTAAGGTCGTTTGTTAAAATACTCATATGATAAAAGTTGCAGTTACGTAGTGGACCCCTCAGTAGATAATTCATACCCCAGGCGTGTCGGCCAGCTGCGCGCGCGCGCGTGTGTGTGTGTGTGTGTGTTAGTAAAGGTCTCCTAATCCCTCAGGTGGCATGCGACTTGGAACGCCGTTATAAATCTACCTCTTTAAAATTGAACGCGTGTTTCCCACGACCTTCAAGCATTTCAATAAACACTCTAGTGTTCTATGCACTTTCACTTACAAGGAAAATCACTCGCTCACACACACACACACACACACACACACACACACACACACACACACACACACACAATGCACATATATATCTTTAATTATATGTTTCACATTTCAGCTTCACATAAGAGCATCTCCAGAAGTATATCTACAGCTGTGGAATCTACGTAGTAGTTGACTGTACATATACGATTGTTAGTAATCGTTTATTAATCATATCGAACGTAATTTTATAATTAAATAAGCTTCGCCTTGAGACGCCGATTCCATTTAGCAAGTGACACAAACTGGGGAGAAATGCCATAAAGCCGGGTTTACACCAATGTTAGTAACAAATTTTACTAATTTTTTTTGTTAGTAACAATGTTTAGTAACAAATGTTATTTACAAATATTGCTAACAGAACACTAGTTGACTTTTTGGTTGTTATTAACCTCACCTTTTTCGTTTTGCCACATCACCTCGCCACCGCGCCTCGCCTGGTCAGTTGGCAGAAAAATGTCGAGTGTTGAAGACGTTGTTCTCGCTGGAGCTGCTTGTGATTTTGGCAAAGCAGAGAAGACCAGGAAGATTCTGGATGAAACCTTCACGGCAGGGAGAGGTAGATATAGTGGAAGTGACCTGTTAAGTGACTTGAATGAAGATTACGTTGATCTTTTGTCAGGCGAACTAAGGTATGACGGAACTTTCAAAAACGTTTTAAGAATGACTAGTTGTGAATTTGAATATTCAATATCAATGATAGGACATAAAATGGTGGCAAGAGGGAGGTGGAATGTTACTAACATCGAAAAGGATTGATAACACGTGTTACTAAAATGTTATCTACATTCTTTGATCTTTACCGACTTTTAGTGGATAAGAAAATTCTTTGTTAATAGCATGGTATTTCTGTTGATAACACTGCTTGTTGGTAACAAATCCAGAAGCGTTTTACAAAATGTTACTTAAAATTGTTTGTAACACGTGTTACTAACACCGATGTAAACGCGGCTTAACAACATAAGTTGTTAGGGAACATGAAAACACATGGCCGCAAAGAATACGGAATTTGTAGCCACCTAGCCAAGTAACTAAAATAACTAAAATGTTCTTAGAGAAATGAAACGAAATGAAGGGTCGAAAGTCACCAATTAGAACAAGACTGGACAAAGACATAAATAGAGCATTTGCCTCAAGAATTACGGATGAAGTACAACAAGCAGCATATATGGAACGATAATTTCGGTTCTTAGATTTACGCCAACAAACTCTTTGATAACTAGAAACCGAATGCTGCTTTTAGATGTGGAAACTTGGAAAAGCCCACACGAAAACACGTGTCTCCGTATGCCTTAGAATATATTGATTTGCTAAGATACTGATTGAAGAGACCTTAGGATGTTTTCATGTCCAGGAGACTATATATGAGGAATATAGAGCTGTACTTTCCACAGCCTCTACCTACTCAAATCCGTCGTGCGTGGTGAAGAGCCACACCCTTTTTGAGGTGGTCCTATAACAGAACACGATTGATCCAGACCATAGAAGGTCGATAAAAGATCTAGCCAGCGTAGGGTTGGTTGCCCTATAGGGGTGGTCTCAATCAACAAGTCACATTTCCGACAGTAGCCTCGGAAACCTTGACAGATAATCATAGACGACGGAGAAGAATCAATCCCGATTGAAACAAACCAAGGCGTAAGACAGGGTTGTTGTCTGTCACTATTACTTTTTAACCTTTATCTAGATGATCTCCACAAGAAAATGGAAAGGACAATTGCCTGACGGTATTTTTAAATCCACCGAAATTAAAGCTTGAAAACCATTCTCTTCAAGCTATATTCGCCACTGAATAAGACGACTTCCAGCGAGCAATATATATCTTACATAAAATAGGAAAATAATATAACTGTAACATATCTAAATCAAAGACGAAAGTAATAACCTTTATAGGAGATGAACCGGTACGGACCAAAATATGCATAGACAACACATGATAAAACAAGTGAGATAGTTCAACTATCTTGGATCACTTATAAACAAGATGTAAATATAGAAAATAGAGTGGCGAATTTCATAAGAATGTGTGGAACGATTTGGAGAACGTTGTAAAATAAATGTAGAAAAGAAACCTAAATAAAATTTTATAAAAGAGTACCAATACATACACTACTGTGTGGTTCTGAAAATTGGGTCATAAAAAAAACATGAAGAGAAGATACAAACAGCAAAATTGAATTTTCTGAAATCAGTTAAAAGGTGTAATATACGAGATCATAGAAGAAAGGAAGAGATAAGAAGTGATTTTGGTATTTTTTCTGTTAATGAAAGGATTAAAGAATACATAAGGAAATGGATTCAGCATATCAATAGAATAGAAGAAAGTAGAATACCGAAGATGGCGAGAGATTACAACCCTAGACGCAGAAGAAAAGTTGGTGGACCTACGAAAATGTGGAGTGTGGAATTGGAACAGGCCGCTATAGTCTAAAACCGATAAGAAGATGATGAGATACTGATTGAATTATGCAAGGAATATTACTCAGATTTTCATTTTTTAATTCAATAATTAATTAAAATTTTAAGTAATTTGTATTTTCATTCATTAAACACACAGTAATGTATATGTGTGTATGTGTGAAAGAGGGATACAGAAAGAGAGAGGGAGAGAGAGTGACAGTGAGAGGGAAAGAGGTGGCGAACGAGAGAACTTCATCTTCGGTTACATGAAAAGTGTACGTGTCAATAGAGAAGGAAACACAAAGATTCTACAACACCAAGTAGAGCAGAACAGTGTGCTGACACAATGTTTGGCATGTCGCCATGTCACTACAGGCTGAGATAACGTGCCAAACACACAGATTCAATTTCTGCTCCACAGGAAATGATTGTGTTGGCGGAGACATGTGCTACATCAGAAACTATGTCTTTCTAGTGCACTCTGCAATTCAACTTTATCTCTGAGCTAAACAAAATACTTTCTTGGGAAAATAATATTTTACACATAAACCTACAATAGTCTATGTGGGTCTTTTCAAGAAAGTGTCTACAAACAACTGTCGCAGCGTCACGAGCCCGCCAAGCTCCCCCACCAACGTTCCCGCCATTCCCTTCTCCTACAGTAGCGGTGTAAAGCAGGAGTGATTAGCATACATTACACACATTCATATGACGCACGCACGCGCGCGTGCCTTTAATTCCACACGCGCACACGCTTCAATTCTATTCTTTTTATTTTGTTTCAGCTTTTTGTTTTTATTATTTATATTTTATTAAACGCACGCACGCCTTCAATTCTTTTTATATTGTTTCGTTTTTTTTAATTTTTATTAGAAGGGTTTTTTAGTTTATTTTCACGATTATTTATATTACATTAATTACATAATCTAGGATTGTGAATTCATACTTTCTTTTGAAACAAAAAATTAACCGAATTTTCCTCATTTCAGGTGACAGTTAGCAACTCTATCAGATTCATTTTGAATAAAGCAATATAAAGAATAAAAGTATATAGTAATAACGTAAATAATAAACACGAAAGGAATGTAAAGAATTTTTAAAAACACACAAAATAAACGTATGAAAAATGAGCGTAAGAAGAAACGAATGTAAATAACTAAAGAAAGAGTAAATTTTTAAAATAAAACAATAACTGCACGGCGTAAAGGTAGAATCGTAGACTCCAAACAGAAACGAAAAATGTATTACAGTAGTAGTGGTATGGTAATCACCCCTCCTTCACACCGCTACTGTAGTAGTAGTGACTGGCGGGCGCGTTGGTGGGGGAGCTTGGCAGGCTCGTGACGCTGCGAGAGTGGTTTATAGACACTTTCTTGAAAAGACCGCACCGTCTGTTTTTTTTTAAACCTAAATTTGTACCACGTAACGATTGAATGGTCTGAAAAGACATAAAACAAAATTTAATATTTTCATCTATATTGTAAACGTACTTACATAATAAAATATAAATAATCTTGGTTTGTCTACTACTCGATTCAATAAAGTTAGAAAAACTGCCAAAACTCAGAATTTTTTCTAATAGATCGAATTTACATGAGCCTTTTGTATTGTTTTCAACACAGCGTCTAGATAAAAGTTAAAACAAATTTTATAGGTGCTGTTACCCTAAATGGCGAGAACAACCTTTAAATAGCAGAAAATTAGTTGTTAGTAAACTATTTTGAATAAATTTATGAAATCGCTTTACATTAACACATATTCAGCGCGCTGAGTACGAATATAAGGTAAAATGAATTAAAAAGCTTCTGGGGGACTTAAAAGGGGCAAATTTAAGGGCATGACATTTATACATAAGCGATATTTTTTTATTTTTTGTTGCGATATTTACAAATTAATATTAAGTGAAAACATAAGTAAGAATTATGGTGATGAAAATTTAATTGAAACGCTGAAATTGCTTTTGTGGCAAACTATTTGGAATGAATTGTTGAAAATTATATACTGTACTTACGTTGTCAAAGTTGCTAATTAAGAAAGTAAGTGAAAACACATTTGCCAATTTAAGAGGGGGATGAAATTGATAAAACATTCATATTTTTTAATTTGTTGTTGTTGTTATATGTGCAAAGAACAAATATAAAAGAAAAAGATATAACTAAAAAATGAAAACAGTTAAATGCTCTTAATAATTTTAACGTATTATTTAATAAGTTGCCCAATGTAGAACGGCTTTTCTTAGATCATTACAGTGGTGACCTGTGTAGTTATAAATTTAGTAAAATTTACCACCATATTTAAACAATCATATCTTACATATATTTTATTTTACAAAAGTTAAGAAACTGATTTATTTAAAATCCTTATTTTAGTACGTCTACCAATTTTTTTTTTTAAATCAATATTTCTCTGTTTATTTAAAAAAAATCTAAATTTTTTCAATGCCATCACTAATCTAACCTAACATAATATTTAAAAAAGTTGTAGTTAAAAAAATAAAAAAATAATTTAAGGATATTTTTGTTAATCTTCTTCCGGAACGGCCCAATCTTCTTCCGGAATCTTCTTGTATGACAACGTTTAACTCATATTACAATCAGCACCTTCATGTCTATGTGGCATGTGTACATATAGTGTAGAAATGGCGGCGGGTGGACCCTGCCATGTAGGTGTTACACCGCTTGCATTATTTTACTCGAAGACATAATGGATAGCATCCGCGGAAGTATACGTAAAAATTTGACGGTTGTCAGAATAACCTAAGTAAAACATAGCTGCTAAGAAAGTTCTGTTTTATTTATTAACAAATTAGAGGAGAAAATACAGCTTTCTCCTGCATACACCTGCATACAAAATACAGCTTGTATACAGAGAAATACAAGTATTTAGGGGTAAAAATTACGGCCTGTAGGAACCAAGACAAATAAATACAATTCAGAATTAATTTAGGAAAGATGGCTATAACTACGTTTAATGGAATCCTGTGGGATAAAAAAATTATAGCAGAAACTAAAACCAAAATATTTAAAACCATTGTTAGAAGTATCATAATTTACGGCTCAGAAGTTTGGACTACACAATTAAACACACAAGAACAAAAGTAATAAACCCAAAGGTGGACTTTTGGAGACGTTCGGCAAGAGTATCCAGACGTGAGAAAATTAGAAATGAAGTCATTAAGGATAGAATGAATGTGAAAAATTTAATTGTTGATTTTATCCAAACAAAAAAATTACAATGTATGGACACACGAAGATAATGGCATAAGAAAGACTGCCAAGGAGAGTTATGGAATAGACCTCACCAGAAAGAAGGAGAAGAGGAAGACCACCTATCACCTGGATAGAAGAAATTCAGAATATATTGAAGGAGCGAGAAATTGAAGAAGACCTCTGGATGGACAAGCAGCAGTGGAAGATGAGATTTCAATCACTTCTATAATCTTTGGTTCCGGAAGATGTGTAAACATTGTACAGCCAGAAATAATAATGCAGGAGAAAAATTTCCAATTTCCGTTAACTTAATCTATGAGTACTGTTTTTATTAGAGATATGTATTTTGAGTTATTTAACGCCAACTATTGTTTGTTTTTGCGGGGAGGGCAAAACAAAGTTGAAGTACCGTCTTCAAACACTCATGTCTAGTGAAATGTTAGTCCTAATGTAATAAAAATATAAGCAGATTGCTTCTCAGCAAATTATGTTTCTTTTATGTCTACCTTTATTTTGATAAATTTAATATTTTTTGTATTATTCAGTAATATATCTTTCTATTTAATCAAATCACTAGAGTAATCTAAGTGTGAAATTCTCATACTGTTAAAAGAAACAGCTTGAAAAATTACAAAAGTTTGAGTATACTGAAATTTAAATTAATAACATGCAAGGGGGAGTTTTAAATTTTAAATAAAAATTAAAAATAAAACTAATTTTTTATCGTGACTTTTTTTTACTTACATTATAATAAAGCAAAATTATTTTTAAGGTTGCTTGTGGACTCGAATTTAGGTTACAGGCACATTTTCAAAGCCACATTTTCTGAGTTATCGAGAGTCATATATTATTTTTCAGCACAAAACAAATCGAAACACCATTATGAAACAACCATACCTCCCAGAATGTTAAATCTATATGAATTAAAAACGTCTCAACTTGTTTCGAGTACGATAAACTGTATGTTGAGTCCCTATCATATTTTAATACACTCAATACTTTGCAAATTATTTAACAAAGACTGTCACTAGGTAACAATTTTAGAAGTGGTGGAAATCACAATTCCCAATTTTCCTATAACTCTGAAACCATTTGCTTCTACAAAAAAGGGCAATACAACTGTTCTAAGAATGTCATATTATATCGATTTTAGGGGTTATTTATATTTTTTTACTTTTTATCCACTGAGAAGGGGTCGAAAGAATCCCCTAAGAGAGAATACTCAAAACATTTTTTTTTAACTTTAATCTAGGAGATGTGTAAATGATAATCCGAAAAGTTTCATGTCGATTTGTTCTATTGAAAAAAATTTCAAGGTAAAACACTTTATTGATTCGATTATACTGGTGGTTATGACTGTTGTGACTCATTATTTATTTTGATGATGTGGATTTTATGCTGTTGAGCTAGCAATGTTTACCGTCATCCGTAACACAGACTGAGTCCATGAGGTTCCACAGTGGAACTTCTTCTTCCCTTTACTTTGACTCCTTAGTTTATCAACACAATTCTTATCAGTGCTTTAAAAGTTGATAATCAGTAGTCACATTTATGGTGAAACAGAAATTTCCTCAAAGCCCAATATTTTTGTAAGAACAGAATGCCGTCTCTGCGGTTGTAGGTCACTTTATTATGTTTCGCTTTTTACTACAGATTATGTTGATGGTCTCAGTTTATAAAGTCTTAACATATGACCTAAACAAGGAGCAACTGTATTAATCGTTGCTTACAATTTAGGTAATTGACGGTTTTTAAAAATTGTTTGTTGCTTTGGCTGTGGTGTATTAACTATGCTTTTTGTCGTTTTATTGTTTACTTCGAAATTTACAGACTAATGGATGAAAGTAAGTTTTTTTCATGGTAACAGAAGTCCCACTTTTAAACATCGTCAGAGATCTTGCTTTCTGAGCAACACAAATATTATCAACTCTATCGGCAATATTTGTAAATTGTTGTAACACACAAAGCCTATTAAAACTAATGAACAGATCTATTAAAACTAATGAACAGATCTAATAAAACAATAACAGCTAATTAACATTTCTCTATAAAACTGTAACCTTCGCGTTAATAGAAAGTCATTAAGTTGTAACAAACTGATTCGAATCGACATCTTATAAAAATTTAGATAAGCGTCCTACTAAATGTATAACAAATAACAAACTTGACGTAAACGGAATCATGAAAATTATAGGAAAAGCTAAAAACAACAAACTAGCAGAATGGATAGTGGCAGATTTCCCAAAACAGCCTTATTGTGTCAGCCGAAAAGGAAGAGAAGGCTGGGAAGACACAAGAAGGGATGGTCCGACCAGTTTGAAGCCGGAACAGACTAAACAGTCTAAGCCGTGAAGAAGAAAAAGAAGTTGAAAAAGAAACAAACTTGACTATAAAATACTGACAACTTTTCAAAGGATTTTCGCAACAATCATGAGTAATCTTACGATTGTACAGTCCAATTTTTAGTTGACGACAGATACACGAACGTGCAAAACGTTAAAGGGGAACTCTAGATTTCTATACCAGTATAAGTTACAGTTATTTATTTACTTATCGATCCGAGTTGTAACCCATTATTACAATACCATTCTACATAGTGATTAATGAAAAATTTAACGTACTTTCGTGACTTGTATGTAAAAGGAGAGAGAAAATATGTTTGCGCGCGTTTTCAAGCGCTCATGCTTTGACGTCGACTGTTGTTCTGTGCAAATTTGTAAAATAAAATTGTCTCTACGAGAAAAAGATAGCTAGTATATTCAACTCCCTTTGAAACAGTCGACTCCCGCAGCAGCTACATATATGTGAGTATACTGTGGGGATCTTAAATTTATTTTATAACCCCTACGAGTATTACGTCACAGGAGGGTAGCACTGTATATATTTTTTGTTTTCTTTTCATTGTGTATTGTAATGTGCGATTTTACGTAAACCACACTTATTAAGTGTAGGCTATGGTTGCGGTATAGATTATACCTGATTGTAACGATTCTTTTACATCATTGTTAAGATTAAAATATCACCGTTTATTTAAAATATGATTTTAAAACTATTTTAAATTTTACTGCTTGCTTGCTAACGAAGTAACACAAAAGCCACATAAACATTTTCATTAACGGCCACTCAATTGTCTCTGTATATAGCCTCTCAAATATGTAAATACACGAAATTTTTAATTTATTAAAATAGCAATACAAATATTTTGATTATACCTGAATGAGTATTTCTTTGTTCTTGAAATATACAGCGACTTTAAACCTGTAGCAAATGTTAATAGATTTTCAGCTATTGTGTTGTCTACTACGTTGTTTGACTGTGATAATTTCTGGCATTAGTTTTGGTATTTGTTTACGTGTATCTATATGTTAGCAGCTGTAGACTTTCAACTTTATTTTCACGCATTAGCTCTTACAGTTAGGCCTTTCACAACAAACACAAATATATTCAAAAATACGTTTGCTTAAAATTTGTTATTTGAAACAACCATTATTATTTTTAATTATAAAGTGTTAATAAATTACTTACGCAAAATTTAACAGTGATCTTTCGTACGAAAGTTTAAATTGCAAGTTCAGTTCAGTTCACATGCTCTGAACCGGAAGTGGAGGGATGATGTGTAAAATAAATAGAAAATACACCATACTACGTCGTTTCCAATAATATCTATCTTGTATTCCTTGGGATACATGCCCAGAGAAATAGAGCTGTTGCGAACTCTTTCTCATAATTTGAAATTTATTGCAAATACTAGGAAAATACTGATAGAGAATTCAGTATAACTATCACTCTACTGGTTATGAAGGTTAATGACATATATGTATAATGATGTGTGCAGTACAGTGAATATAGAGAAATTTAGTTACTTAACATCTCCTGAACGATTAACAGTTATCTTAAATCCTGTTAGTTAACTTTTCTAGCTATTTGGTACGTGAATTTTAACAGATATTTATCATAAATTCAGTTTGATAATGTTATCAGATTGTCAGTTAAGTTCGTAACAGACGTCTACATTTGCTGACAGGAAGTACAGATTGTATATTTGTCACATAATATACGTTGTCTATTAAAATGCTATCAGGCAAAAGGAAACTCTATGCTTTATATGATACTCAAGATTATAAGTCATGTATCATAAAAATCACGTTTAAAAATTTAATTTTTGCAAATAAGCTTTCTGTTCGCAACAGCATTTAAAATTGCATTTAAGAAACAAACACATTTTAAGTTTTATAGATTTTAATTGAAAATAATCAAAGTTAACAGTAAACAAATGCTCCAACTAAGATGGCGGTGATGTATTCATACAATGCAAGAAGCCTTCACTAATACTGTGCGAATGCTGTCTGTGCATGTAACAGGACCTATTAGTTTGTTCTCAAAATTAAAATTTGATCATCATCCTCTTCTTAACGGTTTTAGGCTTTAGCGGCCTGTCTATGTTCCACAGTCCACCTTTTCTTAGGTCTACCAACTTCTGCCCCTAGGGTTGTAATCTTTTGCCATCTTTGATGTTCTACTTTCTTACATTCTATTAATATATTGAATCTATTTTCTTCTGTATTCTTTAATCCTTTAGTTAACTCCAAAAGTATCTAAATCACTTCTTATCTCTTCATTTCTTATTTATTCTCGTCCGTCATACTTTTTAACAGATCACAGAAATTTCATTCCTGCTATTTGTAACTTCTGTTAATCATTAAAATTTGATTCAATGTAAAATAAAGTTATTGAGACTAAGCTGTATTTCTTCTTGTTCAGTGTAATTGCTTGTTGACAGACGGACAGTGTACTGTCTATCAGAACAACACAAGCTTTATATCACTTATAGATTACAGTTTAAACTGTCTGCGAATGTGCAGGCAGAATGATTAATTAATAATGCAAACATTAATGATATACGCGTATTGTCATTACTATTCTGGACTTCATTTCCTACACCACTTTTTAAACGCACACACGCGCGCGCGCGCGTTATACATAGACAAACATTCAAAAGTACATATTTGCCTGTTTTTGGTTTTATAAATACACGTGAGCGTCCGTGAATATCTGACAAAAATCGTTCACCACCGGTAGTTTATAAGATTATTCAAAATAGGCTTCAGGCATTGCGCTACATCTCCATTTTAATCTGATTTCGCCATCTAACTTTCACCGGTGTTAGATAAAATATTTAGTTATCCCTTTCAGCTACGTGATGTATAGCAAAATCTCGTTAACTTTTTAAATATATTTACCATTTACGATTAAAAACTAAAAAAAGAGTCGTTTTACAATTATTTTAAAAACTTTCTGTAAATGATTAACCTGAATTTAATAATCTCTGACCACTATAATATTTAATTTACTACTTTACAACAATAACCGGTCTTGGTCAGTTGCGACGAAACAACGTGTTTACCTATTTTTATACGGTCAACTGCGCCCCGCACTTTCACTAACTGACCGAATCTGTCATTATAAACGTTCCTATTCTGAACTTTGATGATATTTCAATTCTGCAACTTTTTATTTGTGCGAGTAAACCTCTTTCTTTCAATGTTTTTGTTAAGTTAGGTCAAGTTAGGTTAGGTTAGAGTAGGTCAGGTTAAGTTAGGTTAGGTTAGGCTAGGAATGAGTAGAAATATAATGGTAATTTCTGTATTATTATAATAACATGAAATTGCAATTGATCGCAATTGTTCGGGTTCAAATTTCCACCTCGGTCACAACTGACCACGGTCCTTTACAACATAGTCACAAAACCAAGTTACTTAGCAGTTAATATTATGTAACAGTCGAGTAGTTGTCTACTAGTTTACTTATCGTTTGCTATTGTGCCCTATAGGACGTTGTAAAATGTAGAATTCTAGTATGGATATTGTCTAGACTATTGTGTATGAAGACTAATGTTTAGATAAATATGATTTTCCACTACAATGTTGAATTATAGTTATTCGTTGAGCCTGGGCTTACGGGGTTAGTAAAATATTTATGTAGCCATAATTCCTTGAAAATTTAAGTTATTTACAAGCACAGTGAGAGCATTTTATGATGCTAGAGATACGGTAGTGTATTGCATAATATACTCTTTACATTACTCTAATAGTTTTCAGGTTATGAAACTCGGTTTAATAAATATCAAGGAATAGTATATAGAGAGGGGGCAGAACAAATTTGACAAATTTCATTTTTGGTTGTGTCTATCCATAAAACATTTTTGAAGCTCAGTCATAGACTACACACGGTTTAAGAACATTTCTTGCGACGTTTCGACTGAACGAATTGTTATCATCAGAACTTGTATAGAGTAAATGAAGAAATAGTTAATACTACCTTTGCAAGGATTACTAATTTGTTTGGAACACTTAATTAAATCTTATTATTAGATAAATAGAAATAAATGGGCGATATCTATGATTATTCGTTAAATAGCACGCGCGCGCACACACATACGCACACTATAGATCTATATTAGTGGATATGCACGCGCGCATGTACACAAGAAAACATTCTCTTAAATTATTTACTTAATGTTTTTAACAATTAAAGTAATGTAGTAGTTTTCGAAAAAAAATTTTCAAATTTTTTCAAATTCATCACCCTTGTTCTGAAGACTTATATAAGCCATTTTAATAATTGCTTATTGAGGAGAAACACTGAAAATATAAAAATTTTATAGCTTGAAAATAGATTTTACAAAGAGTTAAATTAGAGAGAGGAAAGTAGAATCGGAGGATATTGGTAAAAGAGACTCTGGCTTTTTAGAAATGTTCAGCAAGAACCAAAGTAATAATAACTATTATGACTCATGAAGAAGTCAGAAGCTTTTGATAGGTAGGTCGCAATATGCCAGCACACAATAAATATGGAAAAAACGATACAAAATTGATGGTTTTAGCTTTGCAGAAACAGTTTAAGTTGCGCAATATCAGATATGTCTGTGACTATTTCAAACAATTAGCAAGCCAAAATCAAATTTATAACCTGGAAATATACCAATTTAAATATTAATTTAAACATTACGTTTTAAAATTATTTTGTTACGTCATAATTATTTTTGGAATTTTGATTCTTGGGGCGTGTACCATGGATCTGAATAAAAGATAACTTTTAATATAATATAGCTAATTTACTTTCTTGTACAGCTACTTACTAATCTTTAACAAATGACCTTAAGTTTATGTTACTTAACAAAAATAATTTAAGGACTACTTACTATAATAAAGCGCAAAATACCAGAGACCATTCTCAATGTCTTAGAATAAAATGGTTTTGTTTTTACCTGACTCTATAGGAAATTTACTTTTCCGCCCATATTGAGAAATGCTTAAGCCTTATAAATTAGTAGTCGTAAATTCTCTTGGAGTTCGTTATATTCAAGTCTTTATTGCTGCACACTGTAGACAGTTGGTTATACAAGGGACTGTAAAGCTGAAGGTGAGTACAGTCGCGGTCAGGGACAAGTGGACTCCATGGGAAATGACGACACTTTGCATTTAAACAATTCAGACATTTCGTAACCTCATGTGTGCAATACAGCCTACATTGTGTTGTTGTGTTGTGACAAAGTCATTTTCACAGTACTTATCTGTTCTCATAAAAATAAGAGGGTTTGATATACACAGACTATCAACACTTTGTCTATATTTATACAGCCTTATATCACACTATGTTGCTTTTATTGTTTTATAAGCGTTTTGCAATTCTCATGTTGTACAAGTGTCATTTGACTGTTCCGATATAAGTGCACCATTACTTAAAATTTGTTCGCATAGCATACGGTGATATATATTCTTTCACTGTAAAATGTACCAGTACATACTGAGACAGAAATTATAGTAAATCTGTAAAAAAAATTTAATCTGTACAATAATGTTTTTAGCCATCTTGGACGTCTGTTATAAAGCCTAGAACCCAGCAGCAGCTCTTTATTGACATTTAATGTTTACAGAAAAGTAAAAAACAAAACTTATCATAAGTATGTGTAAAGTTAATTAACTAGTTAAAACTATGTCTAAATTGTTTAGATATTTTAAAACAATTAAGTCACGAGTTATGTTATGATGGAATGTTATAGAACATTTTTTTGCTGGTGAGTAGTCAAGGTTTTAGGAACACAATCTGTACTATAATAAATTTGTGAATCGCCTATTGTGTAGAAATTAGACTCAAAAACCAATAATTATGTAAAAGGCGGCTAGATAAAGCACATTTTGTGAGTAATGAACCATACAAGTAGCCAAATGTACAAAAACATAAAGTGTTTTAGGGAATTGTTATTATCAAATAAGAAGAAGATATATTTACAGAACGAGACAGAATAGACGCCGCTGAACAAGAAAGCGTCACTTTAGCTTGATCCGTCACAGAATGCAGACGCGATCCTCTCGTGAGTGAGATTAATTAATATTTTGAACACAAATCGTTAAACGTAACAGGGAATAACAAGTGTGTGTGGTCATTAGTTAACAGATAATTAATAATCAAGCAAAGTGCAACAAGATATAAGAACAAAAAAAGAAAAATTAAATTATAGTAAATAATAAGTATTAACCTTACTTGTCAAGTAATAATTGTGTATTAATTAGCCAATCACTATGTTACTAACCTAACTTTGTTCAATTTCACAAGTAAACGAAACGTGTAGTGAAGTGCACTCATAGATTAAGCGACACTCAGTTTTACTAAAGATATTAATTACTTTGAGAAGGAATACATCCACTAGCTCAGTAATATAACTCGCTAAAACGTTATTTAATTGAAAAATAAATATAATCGTTTCTGAATACTTGTCAATAAACAAATACAAAAGTTCAACTAGCGCTTTACGTTAGAGACAGTGCAACCAAATTTCGGATTCAGTTAACGAATAACCATTACCGGCATCTACTGGAAAAATTTTAAATTTGTTTTACCATCTGCAAAGGTAGATAACAACATAGTAATTTGTTTAAAACAATTTATTTCTATACAACTGAAGATATAAGTAATAAAACTTATAAGGTTGAATAAGGTTTAAGTGCTATAAACCACTCTTCTTCTTCATTATCTAGGCCTACTGCAATCCTGAGGTATGCAAGTCTTTGTAAAGGCTATAGATCCCTCGTAATACCTTTCAAAGTAAGAACGTCTACCTTACCCAGGAAAAACTAAACTTAAAATTAACCGCAATTTTCACAAGAAACAAGGTCAATTTTTGAATAGTAAATTAGTAAAGAAATAAAGAAACCAATTTTTAGCGGGCAACAGTACACAGCACGTAGCAATAAAATTTATATATCCCCATTGTTGACTTGAGAAATATTTTGATAGTAATTTGATAAAAGTATTTTAAATACTAAAAAGTTTGTATCATTAATTTGATTTTAGAATACTATAAAAATTTTACTAACATGGTAAACTAATTAAAACAGAATATATAGCGCAAGAAGAAGCAACATTCTGAAATGAAATTAAACGACCTTACACTTTCTTACCGGAAATATTCAACGACTGGAAGAACGGTAATATTAGAGATAAGGAGAGAATGTTAATAATTCACGTTTTCACAAAAGTAATTATTATATGATAAGTATCAAACAGGGGTTAATTTAACGTTTGAATATGATGGAATCCTAAGTAAACATGATTATGTGAGTATGTAAACATGATTTATGTATAAATATTGCTAACAGCAACCTGAAACAAATAAACAAATAAAACAGGAAACTAATCATTTCACTACAAGGAGAAGTATATGAAGGCGGAACACCAATGGCAATTATTAAGAATAAATAAGAATCACTTTTCTATTATTATTATTTATTATTTGGTGTTCTGCCCTAAGGCAGGTCTTCAAATGGTAAAAACTCTCTAAGCTGTCCTATCGCATGCCAGTCTTTTCGTTTCTTCGTAATACCCTCTGATTTTAATGTTAACTATTAACTTCATTCTTCGACACCCTCTTCTTTTTTCTCCTACTGTGACAGTCTCCACGGGAGTTGTAAGCAAGCAGGCTCTTCTTAAATAATGACCTAACCACTCCCTTTCCTTATTTTCTATTACCTTCAGGATTCTTCTTTCTTTCCCTATTCTTCTTAAAACTTCATCATTCCTTACTTTTTCAATTAGTCATCATTTACGCTTCTATTAAACGTTGTAATTTTGTACAAAGTTGAATCAAAAGATGCTTTCACAGAGAAAATTACTTGTTACTTTTAAAATAATTCATATTCTTCAATGAATTTTTGTACGACGTCAAACGTGACGAGTGAATACTGTAACTTGTTTAATAGTGTTTGCTGTTCGTAGACAGGCACTTAATATACGAGATTAAACCGCAACGGTGTAACGGATTTTTCTAGAAGCGCTATTAAAACGCCAAGGTAACTTTCATCTCGTGCAATGTAAGTACCTGACAAGAGAAGTTTTAATATGAGAGTAAGTAAACGAAGTTGCATGGCTCTAACCGTATTATATTATTATCATAACACTGTGATCTCTAATACTTTACACAGTGTGGGTAATAGCACTTAAAGCAACTTATTCTCTAATCGTAATATTATGAGCACCTTCGCAAAATCGTTAGTAACTTTTATATATATACTGTATATATATATTGTTACGACTGTCTACCCGATCGTCGTAGTACAATGGAAACAAAACACAAGACACCAATTAAGTCACTAATTACCAGCTTTAATTATCACAGTTAAACAGTTCGTAATTATCTCGTACAATATTTCCAGTTAGATTTGTCCACACGCAATAACAATA
The DNA here is from genome assembly GCA_034769895.1 of Magicicada septendecula. Classification (NCBI taxonomy): domain Eukaryota; kingdom Metazoa; phylum Arthropoda; class Insecta; order Hemiptera; family Cicadidae; genus Magicicada; species Magicicada septendecula. The sequence goes on along the minus strand of CM068369.1, from coordinate 533,645,740 downwards.
CGGGTATTTATTAATGTCACACAATTATTAACACAATACTATTTCACTTCGACACACTCAATCCGCACTAGCAAAAACGCTCACGTAACTAACTGAAAATCCGCCTACAATGGCTTTATATAGGCTCCAGAGAGGTGCAGTACAGCTTTGCCTCCTTACTGCACTACGCCGACGGCTTAATGCATAGTACCTCAAGTGTTCTTAGAACTCACTAGAATCACGTAGTTGAACGACGCACAGCTGCCACACTGGAGGGGGGGAGTAGATAATGTTCTGGGTTATTCGGTAGGTTTCTCGTAACACTGCCCCCTCCTTAAACCTGTTCGCCTCGAACTGGTCAGGCGATCTAGGTAGACGTCCTTGTTTGTTCTTCGGTTCTTCGAATTCAGCCTCGTGTGATCCAAACATCAAGTTCCCAGGAATACGAGTCTTCCGCGCAACCGCTAGTTTTGCTGGAATCACTCCCGTTGCGTCATGTATTGAAGATCTAAACACGACTGGCTGATCCAAGTCCGTTTGGTTCTCGTCAACAACCTCTTGCGTAACTTCATCTTCAGCAAGTTTTCCCCCGGGCGGCTTCTATTAACTCACGAACAAACAAGGGGTTTTCCTTGACATCCATAGTCAGCTTTCCAGCCAGTCCTGTTTCACGTAGGCCTATTTGTACTGCCTCTGATATTTCTTCTTTCATTTGCGCCTGCAATAGGAAAGGTTTCCCTTGACCAGACCTGTTGACTTCTTCTTCGGCCAATACCACTTGCTTAATTGAATGGCTGGTAGACCTTGTCATTTTAGCCATGCAAAGATTTATCTTCTCTTGGCCGACCCTCAGGACATGACCCTCTTTCTGAAGTCCACAACGAATTCGTAGGCATTCATAATGTCCGTGCCAAGAATCACTTCATCGGTAATATCTGCAACGAGCATTTGGTGGTTAAACTCGAGAAGACCCAGGCGTACACGTACGTCTATCTTTCCTAACAAAATGACGGGGGTTCCAGTCACAGTCTGTATTATACAAGAGCTAATTTGAGGCCGTCGGTTGCTGATTAAGTCAGGGCGCACAATAGACAATAGATAATAGACTGTAGCGCCCGTGTCAACTATAAATGATGTTTGTTTACCTTCCGCAAATCCATTAACAATCAGATTTCCACTAGTATTATGTATCGTGGAAACTGTGTGCTGTTCTGGGGCTTTACTTCTCCAATTGGTGCGATCACTCCCTTCTCTCGGCATTTTCTTCTCCCAACAGTCTACCTGTAGATGACCACGTTTTCCACAGTTGTAACACTTCGGTCTTCTGTCTTTACCCTTTGGTTTGAAAGATCGTTGTGGCGCTGCTGACTTCTTAAACTGTTGTTTTTGAATCGTCTCTTTATCCCGTCCGCTATGACGATACTGGGGATCCGTTTGGCTACAACGTGATGGCATACTTTGATTAATGTAGGTAGCCGACTTGGCAGCTTCAAAACGGAGAGCATGAACAAGAGCGTCTGATTCATTATCATGCCGAGCCATTCTTAACACTTGTTTAACTGGCTATCTCTGATACCGTCATTAAACATAATGAGATAAATCCACTTCCGGAAGTCCTCCAATTTTCAGGATAAGCCAATCTCGTCAGTCGGTTGACATTTGCTTCAAACTCTTAATGACTCTCCCCTGAACGCTGTCGCCTCGCTTTAAGTTGTTCACGGTACACTTCGGACAAATGCTGGACACCGTACCGTAATTCCAGAGCTTTAGTTAATTCGGCATAGACGTTCTGACTGTCAGATGGCACTTTCTGTATTAGTTCTGTGGTAGGCCCTTTTAAAGCAAGAATTTTAAAAGTCCTTTCTCTTCTTCCGTCCATTTATTTAATCGAGCGGCAGCTTCAAATTGGCGAATATAAGTTGCCCAATGAGTACTTCCATCAAACGTTGGGGCCTTTGCAAAAACTGGCCCTACTACAGTTTGATTTCTCTGATATTTTGAATCTTCATCATCATTTATTAATGGTATTTCTTTACCAACTATTTCCTTTGCTAAATGTTCGAATTCATTTTTAATTTGTTTTATTAAATTTGCAATAGAAACTTCTGAACTTGAAATATTTGTTTTCATAGTTCACACAGATATTTCTATTTCAGATATTCTGTCAACTTGTTTCTTCAGCTCACCCCGTAACAGGACGAATTTTGCAGTGGTATCCTCTTGAATGAACGCCTTAACTTCGTCTGACTGACGACTAAATTAATCTTTTTTCGTGTCTCTGGTGTTTCATTTTTGACGCTTACGTTTTTCTTTTAGTCGTTCTTCCATTAGTGCCTTCTGTCGTTCATCTGCCGCTTCTCTTTCCTGTCTGCGTTTCTCATAATGTCGTTTTTGTACTTCTACCGCCTCTTGTCGGCGTCTTTCTTCTGCCTCTTCTGCCTGCTGGCGGCGTCGTTCCTCGATCTGCAGTAGCATTGCTTTGAATGATTCTATCATCTGGCTGGTATCCATTCTTCCTTTTTTTTTCAACTACCACTAACACCACTCTCCTACGAAGTGTCCTCTGTTTCCACTGTTAACCGTTCTATCCCACTTCTGACACCACTGTTACTACGGTCTACTCGATCGTCGTAGGTACAGTGGAAGAAAAAAACACAAGACACCATTTAAGTCACTAATTACCACCTTTAATTTTCACAGTTAAACAGTTCGTAATTAACTCGTACAATATTCCAGTTAGATTTGTCCACACGCAATAACAATGTCTATTAATATTACACAATTTCTATTAATGTCACACAATTATTAACACAATAATACTTCACTTCGATACACTCAATCCGCACTAGCGAAAACGCTCACGTAACTAACTGACAATCCGCCTGCTATGGCTTTATATAGGCCCCAGAGAGGTGCAGTACAGCTTTGCCTCCTTACTGCACTACGCCGGCGGATTAATGCGTAGTATCTCAAGTGTTCTTGGAACTCACTAGAATCACGTAGTTGAATGACGAACAGCTGCCACACCTGACGGGGGGGGGGGGAGTGGAGAATGTTCTGGGTTGTTCGGTAGGCTTCTCGTATATATTACGTTTAGAATTTTGTAATCACAGAGGGCACTAACGGAAGGAAACACTGTGAAGAGTTAAATTATATTATGTATGACAAGTGTAAAGGTTCCGGAAAAGGCATTAGGCATGGAGAACAATAATTGACTTCCATGTTCTAAGATTTATATTTAAAATCATTTACTTGAATTCGGCTCTTTGTTAGTTGCAAAGTTTGTTAAGCCCATTTTTTAATACATTTTTATGTAATATATTTTGTTTTCTTTTATATTTATTACCAAATAAAGTACTGACTGATTACTAAATATTTATTACACAGGAACTGTAATATAATATTTACTTGGGTTATCGGAACCACACTACTAAGTCACTACCAATCTAATAATAGTCCCATATTATCATTGTGGGTTTGTTTGTACACCATTTAAAGACACACGGGCTTCATAAGTGACAGTTACAAAAAACTAATTGATTCGTAATACAAAGAACTATTACAACAACAAAACAAGGGGATAATGAAAATTGGAGGAAACGACAACAGTAAAATTCATGAAGCATATTAATAATTGTATGTAAATTAATTATTTATTACCAGCGACGTTCTTTAGTCAAAACTCGTTAACAATGAAAGTACATCAAAGCATCGATGTAAATTATTTTTAATGTGTCGCGCTGTCGATCATGCGCGCTCTCCTAATATAACCGTGTCATTATAGAAACAGCCAAGCTATGGTTACGCACACTGGATCAATACACCTGTTGTGTCATTCACTGGCATCGAACAACATATCTCGTCAACTTAAGGTGAACCAAATTACGTCGACTCAAAAGTTCTGTCTAGAATCACTGGACAATTATTTTTTCTGTTTTTCCAATGAAAGTAATTCTTATAAACTTAAAAATACTAATGCGTTACTTATTGGCTGATGAATCCTTCCTTAACAACTCAATCTTAGTTTCCTTACTGTTCCTTAGTTTGTCTACAACTGTTAGGTCAATTAAACCTAATTATTTATAATTATGTTTAAGACCCTGAGGTACTAGTTGATTAAGATACTGCAGTAATGGAATATTTATGAATAAGATAATTAAAACCCATTACAAATTATAAGATTTCGGACATTAGCCACCGAAAGTTAAAATTAATAAGCACGACGTTTCGACCTCTATAGAATCAAAGCTCGCCTTCAGGCAAATAATAGATTAATACAAAGATAAATATATCATTAAAAAATAGATGTCGTCAAAACTCCTAACCTTATTTACACAAAATAGTGCTAAAATAATAATAATAATAGTAATAATAATAGCAATACTAAAACAGTACTCACAATGACATCAAAGAAGGATATTCCTCCCGTGGTTGCAACGTAAACAAAGAAATTCTTCTTTGATGTAATGGTGAGTACTGTTTTAGTATTATATATGATCTAAATAAAGTGCTTTCATTACTCTGATCTGAAATCTGTTAAGTAGTGAAATTACAGCGTATTATGTTGGAGAAAAACACAGCTCATTGTAGTAAGTAAAATGTACAATAGAAATGCCCACAAGGTAGAAGTCCTTATGTATTATTTTTATTATTATTTATGTCAAAATGTTTTTTATAACTTCATCATTGTTTATTAACTTGTTCATTTTCTTGAGTAATGGTCAACGCAATATACCTAATAGCTTGGTAAGTGAACTTTGTTGGTAATAATTTCTAATTACCTATACACGATAAGTTCATTGGTCTTTCCATTATTGATTGCTACAGCGTTTCTGCGAAGAGTGTGCAAATGATTCTCAATGTCAGCAACTATCGACTTTTTTCTCGACCACCGATAGTTGCACATACCTAATGGTAAATCTACGTAGGCCCTACAGATTATACAACAGACTGCTGCTATGAAGATTTATGTTAGAAAATACTACGGACTACAATTTTCTGAAACAAATATGTAAATAATAGTCAATGAATATTCTAACACTAAATATTATAACACAAACAGTGTATAAATTGTGTTCCGTTTTTGACCGATCCTCGCTAACCTTTGTTAATTGTATGTTTCTTTATTGTAGTTAGTGTTGGAAAGTGTTGCTTGATAATATTGTTACGTAATAAGGAACGTTCTACAGTTATCTCGGCTATCCAACTGTAATGTGTGTGAGCGTAGGCGTACATATTGGTACTACTTAGAGATGAAAGGCAATTACGTGACACTTATCACGCGTCAACAATCGAGGCTGTTCCAGACCTCACCGGTCAGCGCACACTGTGTTCAAAGCCAGACACGACACTGTTTCTAGTGGATTCGAGAGCGTCCGTAAGAGACAATTATTTATCACGTCATCCAAAAATGACATCTTATTCTGGCATCTCAGCGGGGTATTATTAAGTATAAGCATCCATTGACGGTCAGTCAGTTTTACTTCGGGCGATTACTCAGTGTGTTTCAAGTGGCTATTAGTAAAAAGTGATTATTGGGCGGGACTCTGTTGGTTGACACTATTATTGCTTGTGTACAAGTTTAACTTGTATTATTGTACAAGTTCATTATTAAACTGTTATTTGTGATAATCAAAGTTGGTTATTAGTGTCATGTATTTTGATGTCTTGTACTTTATTGTATGTATTGTATGTTTGTCTTCATTGGCGTCTTGTATTTTATTGTATGTCTTGTCTTCATTGCTGTCTTGTATTTTGTTTTCTACTGTAGCATACGTCGTTCGGTTAGACCGTCGTTACAATATCATACAATATTTTTAATAGACGAAAATATACTAATTGATTGAAATTGTGTAAGTACGCGAGTATGCAATTTTTAAGTATTGTAAATGCTTTAAAAAATAAAATCTATACCCATATAGGAAACAGAACGTAAAATTAACAGTGAAACTAAAATGAAATTTAATAAAAATTTACTTTATTCCGCACGTGAAGTTTAACACGAACACGCAGTGTCATTTTTAACGCAAGCACTTGAATGTTTCCATGTTGTCAAGTACGTATATTGTTGATAACACATTGGTACTAGAGACATGCTTGTAGCAGTCCCATATAAAATACTTGACCTAGTATGATATAGAGCACCAATATCCACTTCAGCAGTAGCCATAGATCCTATATGTAAACACTTCCCGTTTAAAAAACTAAGCGTAATGCAAGCCTCACACAGACATGCAATGTTACGTAATACGAAACATTCTCGTACATTCGGTAGTGTTGTCCTACAAGCTTCTCCACTAGCCCAACCAGTGAGTTTCTGCCAAGGCCGCGCTAAGTACCCTCTGGAATTTCTGGTGCTTTTTAAGGACAAATATTTTGGAACGCTGTAGATTATAATTAGCCCACACCTGCCGATTAGTTTTCAGTTTACTTCGAGCGATTATTCAGTGCATTTCAAGTGGCTATTAGTGGTGTTGAGCGATTCGCTTAGAGCAATTGTAGTGTTTGTAGCGAAGTTTTATTGTGTTGGTGCGGAATTATTTATAGTTGACATTATTATTGCGTGTGGACAATTTTTACTTGAATTGTTGTAAGAGACTATCTTGTTGATTACAAATTATTGATTGTAATAATTAAAACTGGTTATTAGTGATTTCATTAGTGTCTTGTATTTTGTTTTCCACTGTACCATACGACGATCAGTGAGACCGTCGTAACAATATACATTCGTTTGTACAATATACAGGATGTGAAGCATTATGCCTATATTGTTACGTGGATGGCAAAAATACTATGAATCTTCGTTAATGTGGAATTAAAAAAATCAGCACTGTTGTAAAATGTTATTACATTATTATCAAAATCTCCTTTCTGTTACATAAAATCACCTTTCTCACTTTTCTCAACAAATAATAACTATACAGTTAATCGGTAAATAGTCAAACTACTGATAGCAACAATACAATTACAGTATATATATTGAAAACTTTCTCAAGTGAAACTTACTTGTCTGTTTTGTATGTAGAACGCGTTTCGGCGTCGTGTTCGCCTTCTTCAGCTTTGCGACAGACTGCCAGTACCTAGTAACGTTTGTTGGTTGCAAGGTATAGTGGGGGTGGTGTATAGAGGAAGGGGATTGGCGCGAGGATCCGAATTATTGTTTGTTTTGTGTATATTTGTGTCGAAAAGTGTATGTGATTTATATTGCAATTGGTCTTTTAGTATGTTGTTTGGTTGTGTTGTGTGGTGTTTGTATATTTCTGATTGGTGGAAAATCTAGCAACATCATAGATATTCATACTGATAGACCGAACTCAAGTTAAAACTCGGTCCGATTCTGCAAAGGCCTGTCTAGATTTAATGTACAAATTTTATTACTTTCTAAGAGATAACGAAAATAAAAAAAGAATAATTTCATTTAAAAAAAACATAAAAATTATAATTGTGAAGAACTGAGTACATGGAGAATGTAGATTATAATCATGAGAATAACCTGTCCAAGTTTCGGAACGAAATGTTAATTTTCAACGAAGTTATTAAAGAAAATGTAAATCTCCTCCACGTATAAAAAAAGTTTACATGTTTACAAATTTTTTTTAACAAAAAGCAAATAATACATCGCTTCCAAAAAATATAAACAAGAAACAAAACCAAATAAATAAATATTCTTCCAAAACTAAATTACTTCAATTCTGTCTGACAGTTCCATTTTGACAGAACGAGTATAAACAATTCGACGTGGTCAGATTCTGAATACGATGCCCTCACAAGATAAGCCATAATAACATTTGATGACCTCATGTCTCCTTATCTAACATTCCAAACATTTCTCCACATATTCCGACATCGCACCTCACATACTTAAATACATTTATATTCCTTTCATACAATTTGTTTCAATACAGTCATACATCATATACCCTGATATACATGAACAGTTTATTCTTTAACATAATATTTGCGTAAAGATGATGGATTGAATTTACCAATAGTACGGTTAGTTGTACGATCAGTAACAATGCAAATATTTTTACCAATTTGCTCAGATAATAAAAAAGGCCCGTTTTATAACATAAAGAATTTAGCAGCTGAACTTAATATTGAAATAATTTGAGTGCATAAAACAATAATGACATACAACATTACCGTTAAAAGAATATTGATAAAAGGAACGTTTCCACCTTGTAAAGAAGGAAGCCTCCAGCAGGGCACAAGTGCTCTCGTTTATAGTATATAGAACGTGAATACCTAACAGCCCCATTGTGATCACTACATGTTCTAAATGCATCCTTAACGTGCTTGTGTAACGTTGGAGCTTTTTACTGTTCAACCGTAAAAGGTTTTATGTAGTGCACTTTAAAGTACAATATATTTTAGCGTGACCTTATGTTGAATAATCAAACACTAGTCTTTCATTAAACAGCAGGCGAACATTTTAAGTAAAGTCTTGTAAAATAGTAAAAGACTCGGAACACGATTATTCTATCTCTAATTGTGTGACACACTGACAAGTAGAATACGGAAGAATTACAATAATCAACATAACGTCAGTTAACACACCATTTAAACCTCATTACCTTATGTTCTTGTGTATTCTTGTCTAAACGAACGCTGTTGAAGTAAAGAAAAAAAGATGAACTTTAAAGAGCTTAAAGGTGTGGAAAATAATTTACTGCACTTAGAAAACTTTGTTTATTTTTGTACGTGTACAGAAATTGTTATTTAGTAAAGTACATGTTTTTTTTTAAATTAAATATTAAAAAATCTACTTTGTTGCTCAGAAAGCAAAAACGTAAAAAATTGAATTAATTTTGAATTGTTTAATACTCTTACGACGGTCTCACTGATCGTCGTATGGTACAGTGGAAAACAAAATACAAGTACTACTGAAGTCACTAAAAACAATATCACAATTAACAGTTTGTAATCAAAAGTTATTCATCAAGATTATACTTGTACAATTATTCAAGTTAATTTGTTTACAGCAATAATAATGTCAACTAATAGAATACCGCATAATCACTTTTCACTAACAACCACTTGAATGCATAGAGTAATAGCCCAAAGTAAACTAAAACTAAACGGCATGTGTTGGGCTAATTATAGTCTGCAGGGTTCCATAATATGCGTCCTTAACAAGCACTTGAAAATTCTAGAGGATACTTCAAATGCTATATAGGGCTATGAAGGAGTTGAATATACCATCTAAGTTGGTGCGTATGGTTGGAGTAGTTATGTCCAATTCTAAGTGCTGAATCAGAATACAATCAAATCTATCTAACTCCATAAAAACATTGAATGGGCTGAAACAAGGAGATGCCTTAGCGTGTCTGTTGTTCAACATAGCTCTAGAAAAGGTCATCAGGGATTCAGGAATTCAAACTAGCGGACACATATTTCACAAGTAGGTACAGCTTCTGGCCTATGCCGATGACATCGACGTCATAAGTAGGTCTGAATCTGGCTTAAAGGAAGCCTTTCAGGAACTGGAGTTGTCCGCTAAGGGTATGGGCTTGGTTATAAACCAAAGCAAAACCAAATATATGGTTGTAGGTGCCAAAACTCGTGCCCTGTCCCTGCGCATTAATGATTATGAATTTGAAAAGGTTCAGGGTTTTCCATATCTTGGGTCATATGTGGACTCTGGAAATGACTCCTCTAGAGACATTGAAAAACGGATATTATCTGCTAATAGGTGTTACTACGGACTGGTGAAACATTTTAAGTCAAAATTAATAAGTAAAGATACAAAAACCACCCTATACAAGACCTTGATCAGACCAGTCCTGATGTATGGCTCGGAATGCTGGGTGCTAAAAAAACTAGATGAGCAGAAACTATCCGTTTTTGAGAGGAGGGTACTGAGGAGAATCTATGGCCCTGTGAAGGAAAACGACATTTGCAGGCGACTGCATAATCGAGAGTTGTACGAAGGGTTTAAAGGTCTTCCGATCGTGCAACTCATACAAATTAACAGATTGCGTTGGGCTGGTCATGTGCAGAGAATGGCGGAGGATAGAATCCCAAAAAGAGTTATGAATTACTTGCCGATGGGAAGGAGAAGGAAACGAAGACCGCGTACAAGATGGCTGGACCAGTTTGGTAAGGAGGCAGTGAGGCTGGGTGCAGGAAACTGGTGGACATTGGCCGGTAGTAGAGACCAGTGGGGAAGATTTCTTTTGGAGGCCAGGGCCCGGACTGGGCTGTAGCGCCGAGGATGTATGTATGTATGTAGAGGATACTTCAGCGTGGTCTTGGCAGAAACACTGACCGTTGGGCTAGTTGAGAAGCTTGTCTAACAACACTATCGAATGTACGAGAATATTCCGCATTATGTAGCACTGGCTTGTTTGTTGACGCATGTCAAGTGTCACGTACGCACACAACATTACAGCTGGGCTCTGCTGGGATGGCCGAGACACATGTAGAACGTTCTGTAATGCCGTAACAGTATTTTAAAAGTTTAAGGCTGTAAATTTTTAAGGAACAAATTGAAATAACAGTGTGTGACAACATTCAGGTTGAAAATATGTAACGAGGCAGAAAAAGTTAGAAGAATAATGGAAAAGCATGTAATGTGTATATATTAAATCTTTTTAACCGCTTAAAGTTGTATACTTTTCTAGTTTTTGTTACACCGGTTATTATTATGGGAGTTTACTTAAACAGTCAGTTTTATTCCTGGAACTGAATTAAACTTTCCTACTGCTTTCTTATTTTACTGCTTAAATTACACTACCATTAATTCTCATACTGTCTCTTGTACCAAAGAAAATGTTTATAAAACGTGCCGTTTTTGAAAATAATGTATTTTGTTGTGTATCATTATTAAAACATTATGCGATTACAAAGATATAGCAATGTTATGTTTGTTTTTCAGATATTGTTCTTATACAAGTTACTGAAGATTTCATAATTGACAAGTATTGTCTAATATTAGTAAATTGCAAGTAAACAAGTAATATAAATAGCGCTATGGAAAACCATGTATTACTTCCATGTTCTTAGATTCATATGTTAAAACGTTTACTTGAATTCGGTTCGATGATTTCTAAGGTGCCACCTGGGAATAACTGTATCAATCTGGCAAAATCTAATTTATCTCTGCAAAACTAAAATAATCAGTGTTTTAACATTTGATATTTATGTTTCCTGTAGCCCTATGTAAAAACACTTTTCACGATATAAGTGTGTAGCTATTAGAAACCTTTAAATTACCAGCACCTTAGTTTTTATAATATTGTTACGACATCACAGAACAATCTACGTGTTTGTCGAATGTTCCAGAGGGATCCGCAATATAATGCGTGTGGCGTACGTGATTCTCGACGCATTAGCTAGACTGTGTCAGGGCCGCAGTTAATTACGTCGTAGGTAGAGATAATGCGTAGTTTGGAAAGTTCTGGTCTGTGAGCGGGGGATAAATACAAGGCGGCAGTGGGCTTACTTCAGTTATATTTCAGATATTACAGTGCGGTTCGAGTTATTATCGGGCGATATTACTCTGTGCGTTCAAGTGGTTATTGTTAAGTGTTGTGTTTTATAATCGGGCGGTATAATTGTAATACAATTGTGTTTTTTTATTAGTTGACATGTTATTGTGTGTGAACAATTTTTATTTGATTTGTTGTAAGAGACAGTGTTGTTAATTACGAACTGTTTAACTGTGATAATTAAAGCTAGTGATTAGTGACTTAATTGGTGTCTTGTATTTTGTTTTCCACTGTACCTATGACGATCAAGTAGACCGTCGTAACAATATTTTATTATGCTATCTTATTACGTTACGGAAAAGCAGATGATCAAAAATTATTTTACTTATTAGAAAATTACGTTCTTTACTTTATGTCTGCATATCAGGAACATGTAAAGAAGCTGACGTTTAACTTTAGCTTTGCCGTTAAATACTTAAGAAGTTATTGTTACAATACAACATGCAATTATTATTTTATTATTAATAATAAAAAACTCTTAAAAACCAAAGATGGGTACAGGCATAGACCCAAAGAAGAGCTGTATAGAGATCTGGAAGATCTGAAATGGCTTTCCGAAGGAAAAGACTGAGATCCCTTGGACATATGGTTTGGATGCATCGGTCCACATTAAATAAACAAATTTTCAACTATATTTGGCAACTTTCCAGTCTGAACGGATACACCAAACAACTCAAGGAGGAAATAATAAAACTGGTTATCTCTTTCAACGACTGTGTGGATAGAAATACATACAGAAACAAAATTCAAAATCTTGTGGTCTCTGTGGTGAGAAGAAGACGTGGCGGAATGGATAGTGGAAAGGAAGGCGGCGCATAGAGTGCGAAAGAGGACCTCCCTTCGGAAGAAGAAAAAGGAAATCATATTCGCATGGTCCACGGCTGGCCTGTTTATGTAAACAACAATACAAAATTTTAACAAAAATATATTTTTTTATATTGTAAATTACAAATGTTTCGATAGTAACATAACTATCATCATCAGATATAAAAATAAATTTATTAATAAACGAATTAGTAGTGAATTTACTAGTTATGACCGATGATGATAGTTATATTACCATCGAAACATCTGAATTCGCAAAATCAAAAATGTATTATTGTTAAAAAATTATTAGTATTAGACTAATAATAATATAAACACAAGAAAAATTTGAGCGTAGGTGTATATCAATATAATTATTATTTTATACATGAATACTATGTAAAGTAAAGTAATGAAACACCAAACATTAAAACCGCAGTGTTGTTTATACTTGTGCATCTGGTAATCTTTATACGAAATTACTCTACAAAAATGTAGAAATATAAATATAAATTATAAACTTCTTAACACGTTGCAGGCTATGCATTATAAAGTACTGGTGTTCAAGGATTTTGGTGAAAAATCGACATATGCGGTAGAGAAAGTGAGAGTTTATGACAACCGCATTGCAGACAACTCGTCAATATTGAATGCTCTCTGTCTGGGTAACAGTCCTCAATGACGTGTAGTGACGTTGGTAACATGTGAAGCACAGTAAAGTTAAGTATAAGCAATGGTCTAATATAATGTAGCGTTATGTAGAAATTGACGGCACTCAAATTCGTATGACTGCAAAGATGTTAGAAATAATTAATATTCCTGATTGATAATATCACTTGCTTTGCATTTACACTGATTTTGTTCACTGAAAATTGACATTGCGTTATGACACAATACGAGTCGAGTTGAGTGAGTTTTTCAATTGAGTTCCTCATAAAGTATTTAATTTATATCTCATATTTACATTTTTAGGCCTATATTAATATTTTCTGGATGCCAAAATTATAAGTCTACTTATAATTCAATATGTTTTCATACTAAGGGAAATTTTAAAAATTAGTCAGCAAACCAGTAAGTAATAACTGGCACTTTGTTTTACACATAACATACATGTTTTAAATTATTCCGTAATATTAGTGACCTCATTGGTGTCTGTGTTTTCGTTTTTACTGTATGACGACAGTGTACCTTTCGGATACAATCCGTGAGATTGTTTTAACATTATACTATGCAGGAGAAGTGTTTTATACACAATAATAGAAAAAACGTGTTTACTATGTCTATTTATTTGTAAATACAAAATAGAAATATTCTTCTTCTTCTTCTCCTCGTCCAGGATTAGGTTATATGAACATGTTTCGGCACCCATCTTATCCTCTGATGACCCACGTCTCTTCTACCAATGGCTTTATAGTTCAGTGCCGCTTTCGGCAATTGATCCTCTGTCATCCGTTGCAGATGATCTTACCATTGTCTTGTGTAAATTCCAATAGTTTTAGTTATGTCCTTTACTTCGAGTTCTGCTCTTTATTCCTTACATTATCTTGCAATGTATAATTTAAATCTCGTATTTCGAAGAAACTGCATTTCAGCACTCTGAATCTTGCCGCTTTCCTTTTTTGTCATGACCCACCCCTCACTTGCATAAATCAACGTGGGTAGTGCAATTGTCTTATAAAATTTAATCCTTGTGCTGTGTGTTATTTTATTTGTAAGATTTCTATGAATTTTACCACAACAATTCCTAAAAATATATTTTTTCTCTCTTATATCATATTCAGATTCATAGCCAGTAACCTGTTCATGTAAAACTTTAAACTACTACTGGAAACTGTGGCAACAGAAATATTAAAATCATATAAAATTTACAACAACTTAATTTCTACACTCAAGTCATAGTTTTTGTTTAGTTTGTTATGTTCTCAGTTTTTCATTAAAACATGACATTTTCATTTAATAACTGTCTTCATCTATGTCTGAAGGAGACCAGTATTCAGTTACTCTCCTCATCTAATTTTTCTGTTGTACCTTCTTTTTTCGTATCCTGTTATTTTAACTGATACATATTTTACATTTTTTCATCATTGGAATATTGCAAAAGACAAACCACAGTTTCCCATTTCCTATTCGATACAAATTGAAATTGTTCTGTCTCGTTTTGTACAATAAATGAGTGAAACCCAATAATTTTATTTTCGTACTCTCGAGGCAAACTTGAGGCAGAGTAGTTCTTCTTCGAATCGAAAGGCCGTGTCTGCGAGGAAACCTTAGACGTCAACTAAAACTGCCACAAAATTGTCTATTGTCTATTGTTAGATGCTGAGCGATTTCTGAGCTTGAATCTGTATCATTTCAGTAGTAACGGCGAAAGCCGCATTTTTATGAACTTTTTCACGAGTAGTAACACTTAATTTTTCTTTTCTTTTTTCCTGCTCCTGAAGATTAGATTCCGTTACATTAAAATGTACTCGATGCGGCGCCATTACCGTTTCCTTTTGTGAACTTATTACAAATTATTAAAACTGAGCCGCACTGGACGATAGAGACGTTCTTTCACTCATTATGAATATTTAATTTGTTTCTTCAATACACACGCAATACCGGTAATGAACTGTTCTAGAAAACGACTCTAACAGACTAGTGACGGCAAACAGTAACAGAATGCTACATCATAGTACCGTTATAAGTCTACGACCTGAACAAATAATTGATGGTGACGGGGTGAAAACTGCGAACCAAATTACTGGTAAATTTCATTTTACTATTACTAGACTCAAGCCTGGCGTATTATTGTAAGCGACGTTAAATCACAATCTCACCATGAACAATCTCTGCTTAAGTTCTGCTACACAAGCTCTATGCGTTAAGCTCTGCCATGCACAATCTCACCATCAAAAAACTCTGCTTAAGTTCTGCTGGAGAAGCTCTATGCGTTAAGCTCTGCCATGCACAATCTCACCATCAAAAATCTCTGCTTAAGTTCTGCTACAGAAGCTCTATGCGTTAAGCTCTGCCATGCACAATCTCACCATACACAATCTCTGCTTAAGTTCTGCTACAGAAGCTCTATGCGTTAAGCTCTGCCATGCACAATCTCACCATACACAATCTCTGCTTAAGTTCTGCTACAGAAGCTCTATGCGTTAAGCTCTGCCATGCACAATCTCACCATACACAATCTCTGCTTAAGTTCTGCTACAGAAGCTCTATGCGTTAAGCTCTGCCATGCACAATCTCACCATATACAATCTCTGCTTAAGTTCTGCTACACAAGCTCTATGCGTTAAGCTCTGCCATGCACAATCTCACCATACATATGTAAATCTACAATTTACCATGTAAATTATATAATTCGTGTATAAAGCGCGTCCATATTTTTTGGAAAGAAAATCTGAGGGAAAGAGCACATTTTACACGAGAAAATACGGTAATTATATTTTGGCGGGTAAACATTACTCTAAGCAATATAACTACACATATAAGGGTTTCTTAATTAATAAATATATTATCGAAAAAATTTATATATCTAATTATTTACATTTAAAGTACTATTATACTTGTAAATTTGAAGTTTATTAAACATTTATAATAACTAATGCCACCAATTTTGGAATGAAATAGTACACCATAAATAAATGCGATAAAGGTATAATTGTATGACACTGGTATTTAACAGATAAACTTTACGTAGTTAATAATAATTAATAACATAAGTATGACTTTGAAAACGTATGTTTATCCTAACTGAACAAAATTCAATTCTAAAACATATACCTTTCAATAACGAGAGTTTTGTTCCCACATATCACACTCTAATCTTTCAAAACAATAGAAACCATTTTTCTCGCCTGCAGGTTCTCATTATAAAGGATGCCGTTTCTGCCCGTGAACTGCAGCTTGGTCATTGTTGAAAATTTTACTTCACAAAATCATGTAGTTGAAATGAGAACAGTTTTTTAACAATATTTCTTATAGAGATAACAATAAAACTTTGTCATGTTTGGCAAATAACAACAAATTTTGATGTAAAAATTCCTGAACTTTTGGTATGATAGTATTATTATCGTTAAACATATCGTTGTTACGTTTTAAACAAAGGTTTAGGGTATAAAGGCGTGCTTATTTTTTTAAAATCATTTAAAAAATTTAAACCTGGTAGTCGTGGGACTACCGGTAGACATGGAATCATGGGCAGACTTGTGCTTTGGGAAGAATGAAGGGTTGGTTAAATAAACAGCTACATAAGTTTCAATGTATTTTATTTATTCAGAATTTTCAGAATTTACAGAGTCACCTAACGCTAGTTGATGGAATATGGAGCGATGGTATCTGAAGTACGATACGAATATCTGGGCGAAGAGTTGCATGTTGCGACTGAACGTCAGGTCTATGCTCGTGTTTCCGAGTGTAGTTGATGGTAAGCTATGGAGTTGTAGGCCGTACTCGTCGTTGATGTCCTGTAGTAGGTTCTCGTGATCGGGCGCATGCTTGTTGAAGTCGCCGCAGAGCATTATTGGTGTAGTCAAGTCGGCGATCATCTTAGGGATCACTTTACTGATGGACTTGCCGTATCTGCCGCTCCGAACACTGTGCCCAAGAGACTTATGTATGATGGTATGCACGGTCTTAGATCACTCTTGAACCACAAGCGATCGCAGATCCCACGCACCGAGCCGAACGGATTGTTAATAAAGTGCTTAGAGAATTCCTCGTCGACTCCTTTGAAGCGGCGACTTGGACCGGGCTGTTCTGCGCAGAGCATCGAGGGTCCAATGTTGTCGAAGCACAAGTTATTAATGTTCTCATCGTCTGTTTTCTTGCTAGCTAGCCGTGCGCTCGATCTGAGTCGCTTTGGGGGCACGCCGGATGACCCAGGTATCGGAGATGCGGGCCGGTTGGGCGCTGACGGGGTTTCGTCAATCTTCAAATGGTTGCCATTTTCTAAGTTCTCGGCCGATTTCTTTTATTTTAGTCTCAAACGATAGGCCTGTTGACGCTCTGCTTAGGATTTGCCGATTTTCTGTTTGAAATTTTTGGTTCGAGTTTTATCGCGATTTTTAGATCGAGGCATTTCAAATATTTTAGTTAAAATGTTGTTATTATTTTCTGTGAGTGCTTCTGGTACTCGGAATTGGTGTTATTGGAGAGACTTAGTTCTGAGAATCACAACGCACTTTGTATTTTCGCGATCGGACTTGTAGTTCCCGAGATATTTAAGTTTTAGTGGAGCAATTTAGAAAGTTTCGGCGCAAAAACACCCTCACGCAGACAAAGCCTAGAGGCAACTGAAGTCAGTTGTCAAAATTCTCTGTACTATTGTTGGAAGGGGGCCGAGTGACTCGATCACCTGACACCTGGTTTGCTGGGATTGGTTGAGCGGTTCGTGAGATAGTGGTATGCCGAAAGTACATTTGAAACATAACGGTCGATTTTCGCGAAACGTGCGAGTAAGACATTACATACCTATGGATTCCATGTCAAAACAGTAACAGTACTATTTTAACAGTAAATTTTACCTTCCAAGGCATGAATACATAATGCACTTTTCATTTAAAATCTAAAACTCATTACCATCATCATAATAATTATCATCAGGTTCTTCTTGTTCTACTACATCATTTTCATCAAAACCCTTGCAACCCGGTTAAGCCATTTACACTACCTTGTAGGGAGCCCCCGCTGACTTCCAGTAGGCAGTGCCCTTTCTTCACGTTTTACTTACGCACCAGTAGGTTTAGTATGTTAAAACTGAAAATATCCAACGAAGATACTGTCACCGTACATATGGAACCGTCAGTTGTCTTTACTTGTCTTGGTTTGTTCGAGTGTCACTGTAAAAATAAGTTTCCCAATTTTTTCTTTCAAAGGAAATTTGCACAAGCAGGGTGACGAAGGTTGGAGAACTTTTATTTGTGTGTAGTGGCAGTAATGCCGAAATTCATCCGTTCTGTAGCAACGTAGCAACAACACGAAATTTCAAATCATGGACGATCCATTTACCAGGGTGTCCGATTGTAAAATGCGTAATGTGATTCGTTTTTTTTGCTGTAAAAAATAAATCAGCTGCTGAAATCCATCGTCACTTAATTTTTGTGTATGGACCTGACTGCATGAGCAGTCAAATGGTCCGGAAGTGGCATACATGGTTCTGGAATGGGATAACGAATGTGTACAATTAACAGCGCAGTGGGATACCCTAAACAACAACTGAGAATCCCGCTCTCTTTGACTCCGTTAAGTCGATTGTGTTGGAGGACAGACGCATCACCCTTGACGCAATTCTTGTAAGAAGGCTTTTGTTAAAGTAGAGAAAAATGTTTTGTTGCAAATATTAAAAGAACGGGGATGCCCACAACAACTTATATAAAGTCTGTAAGGCCTATATAACAGAACAAGAACAGCTGTTAAAAAGAATTGTAGGATATCTCAACAAGTATGCGTCAGTGAAGGTGTTAGGAGGGTTGGAGTATATCACCTACTTTTTTTAATATTTATATTGTCGATATGGTAACGAAATGGAATGGAAACATTTAGTCAACCCTAGTATTAAAATATCACGAGACAGGTATTTGAATGTGCTGTTGTTTGCTGACGACTTTTTTGTTCTTCAAAACAAACTTGTTTGATTTGTAAAAGTCTGATTGTAAGCTTCATCAGATTTGCAAACAATATCAACATCTCTACTATAAAACAAAGGCAATGGCGTTTTGAAGCAAGCAACCAATAAGTATTTTAATTATTTGAGAAATGATATTGGCCATAACAGAAGTTAGGACATTGATGTTAAGTTAGGTAAGTTTCTGACGATTTGTAGAAAAATCAACCATGTTTTTAGAAGAAGGATGTTTTGAAAAGTAAAGTTTTTGAAAGTTATTGCAGTCTCTGTACTGTCCTACAGGTGTGAGTTATGGAAAACGGCCAAGAAACAAGACAGTTAAATATAGGCCTCGGAAATGTCATCCTTAGGAGGAGTTAAAAGGTGTTCTAAACTTGACCGTGTAAAAAGTGAGGCCTTAAGAAAAGAGTCTGAATAAAAAATTTAAAGATTACAAACAACGTTAGAAAAAGCACTTAGAAAGAATGTCAAAATACAGATTGGGCAAAGAAGTCTAGAAATAAAAACCTAAAAGATACAGCTTGTCTTTCTCAGGTAAAATCTTATAAGGCGTAGGAATTGTTTTATTATAAACAGTACGTTTGCGTTACAAAATTATTAAGCAAACGAAATAAGTAATTTTCATTTGTCTGTTCATCCTAGCACTAATGGTGTTTTAATTGTGTTCAGCATCCATATCTGTTAAACGAATTCCACTGCTTAAATAAATTAGTTATTACTTTTGTTATAGGCCTATTAAACGACTTATTTGCTTATTACAGTTACAAATGATCACTTATATACAGGCAATAGCAAGTTTTTTTGCATGTGTGTTACATAGGAAATAGCTTAAAAATTAATAATTTTTAAACTGCTGTTACAAAGTTGCCTTCACTACTTTATCTCATTGTTCATAAAGTTATTTTTATGTAGCCTACTTCTATATTGTTACAAGACTGCTCGTTGTACGGTACAGTGGAAAAAAAGTACAAGGCACCAGTTAAGTTACTAATCACCAGCTTTAATTATCACAATTAAACAATCTGTAATCAACAAGATAGTCTCTTACAACAAATCTAATAAAAATTCTTCACACGCCATAAAAATGTCAACTAACAGAGTCCTGCACAATTATAAAACAGATAACACTTCGCCACAATACTTCGAACCGCACTGGAATAAATCGCTACTTAAAACCGAAACTAAGCGCCGCTGAATGGCTATATTTATACACCGCTGAGATTTCAGAATAGTCCATACTATGCGTCAGCACTACTTGAAAACATCAGAACGCAATTGATTGCGGCCTTGAACACAGTGTGCCGACCGGTATGGTCTGGAATAGCCTCGTTTACATACGCGTACCAAGTGTCACATAATTGTCGTTCATCTCAAAGTAGCAGCAGTTACACACCCCAAAGTACGCGCACACACATTACAGCCGCGTTCCACTGGAATAGCCGAGAAACACGTGGAATGTTCTTTAATGACGTAACATTATAGTAAAACATTATTATTACGTTTTTCAACATATTTTACGTATGCTTACTACAAGATAGAATTGGTAAACATAGCTTTACATAGTTGGGGTAATTACATAGCTAGTTATAAGTGATAGCTACTTTCTAGTTACAAATCACACAGTTCCAACAACAAATACGTAGAGGTCTCACTCCTTTGTAGTAGCTGTTATACTTAGGCCTAATATACGATTGGTGTTGAAGGTAATTGCATTTATTTTATTGGAAACTGAAAAATACATATCAACATTTTCATAATTAGTTACACATTGTAGGCTCTTTAGGAAAATAATTTTTACTTTTTTATAAAATTATATTTTACAAGCAAATTAAATTTTTATAGCAAATAAAAACGGCAGAAATAAAAAAGAAGTATATAAGACATTAAACGCAGATAAAAAATATGTTAATTAACGACATAATAAATAACGTTTTACACAAACACGCTATCTCAAGTCACATTAAAAAAATTAAAAATTATAATAAAGGGGTTATTCTGTTGTTAGGGTTATCTTGAAGGAAGTATATAAGTGAATACACTTGGATACTTTATCATAAATCAGTCCAGACTTTACTTCCACTGCGTTTTCAAATCTTTTACAGTTTTGACATCTTCAACTCAAGTAACTAAGATTGGAATACTAATATCTTCTGATTGATAGTTCCAAAACTTTTACTTCCGTCTACGTAAAAAGTAATTGTTATTGTTAAATAGTAAATTATTAATTTTTAGATAATTTTAAAATGCCGAATAAGTAAAATAAAGCCTTTAAAAAGCTATTTAGGTCTGGACAGTAACAACTTTTAGCACTGTCATTATAAAAACTAATAACTCGAAAGTAAGTTACTTGAAAACATAAGTAAGATTAGTCTGTATAATTCGCGACTTTTATATTTTTATTTTGCATTTATCCACCTTTCTGAAAGGCGTTATAAAAGAAGAACGTTAGTTGCGTAATGTACTCGAGCTATTTTAAATGGTTTTAAGTTACACCTTTTTGCCTTTAATTTAAATTTATGTAAACGTCAGGTACTACAGAGCTTACGCTGTGACATTTCAAACCCTTCATACGCATGCTTTGTGCAAGCACAACCGCTACTCCCAGGGAAGCAAAAAGCAACGGCTGACTTGTATAACTTTACATGTACGAAAATGCGACAAACAAACGCAACACGCAGACCGCTTACAAAAGAACAAATTATAATGTCAAGTGGGATAACAAAGGCTGCTCGTCCTCTATGAAATATAACCGCACGCAGAGAAACAAAATTTATTTTGTTGTTTGTAATCGTAGACGTGTCTGCACGTGAGCACGTGTGAGCGCCTATGACCAACGCACAGTCCTAAAAATAACTGTTACATAAAATAGTAATACAATTTAAGTATTTTGTTGTTTGACTTACCCGCACGATAATTATAATTTGTTTACTATTTGTAAGATCAGCTCAAATCTGGTGAACATTACGCTATTACAGTGGCGACATTCTTTCACATAATTGAGTTTAGCAAAACAGCTAAATTTTAGTTATTTAATAACTAATTTAATTACAGATGTTGCGGTTTGGAAGCTCTTGAATAATCGTGAGTTATTCCAAAGACGCTAATGAGGAAGGGTGGATTGTTTGTTAGAAAGAAGTGGACTGTATTAAAGATGTTGAACATTCGTTTATTGAAAAAATCTGATTGTTAATTACGATCGGCACGTGCGGATGCATTTGAGGCAATAACGCCCTAAATTAATTTTGAATGAAATCGTGGTCCATTGTAGATGGACGCAGGTAGTTGAATGAAATGAAATATTATAAATGCATGCTAAAAAATAGCCAGAAGCCGCGGCTGTAAGAGAAGTGTTTTACGAGAGTTGCGCTCGGAGTCTTGTTATAAACTGAACTAAACTTGCTTGCAGCCGGCGGTGATTGCCAGCTGCAGCATTTGATAAACGCGTGACGTCATCCGTGCGTGCCGTGTAATGGTAGTAGACCGCTTACAGCTGATAAACCAGTACAAAGTTTAAACATACTGCCCGCCAAAATCGGGCCGATTTTGTACATTAAAGGTTAAATTGAACAATATAATAATTAGACTTACATGTCGTAAGCGATACAATAATTGGCGCACTGGCCAGAGAGCAATGACATAATAAACATAATATGAATTCAATTAACAATCACCAGGCATACAATAAATTGATCCTCACGCCAATAGCAAGGGCTTACTGACGTTAAAATTACTCAAAAGACAATAGTAATACAATACGCACAATAATACAATAATTAAGTAGATATTGATCTTTCCCAAATAATACCCCTTGATATTTGCCAAGCATTACAATAACAAGTGATAACACCATAAAAAATACAATAACTTCCCCATGATATTGACATAACAACCCCAATGAATTTCATAATGTTTGACCCTTAGAAAATACAATAAATATATAGAATAATTGACACTATAAATGACACTTGTGGTTCTCAGAATTTGAATCACACAAACATATTGACAATACACAACATCCATAATGATTGATAGTACATATGAAACACAGTCACTATTGCTGTAATAGCTAGCGGCACGTAAACAATATTACAATGCTTATGATACAATTGACTTGTATACTCGCCCCGGGGAATGTCCCGGGCGTGGTCCATGTAATGTGACACGCACACACTCACACACACACACACACACACACCTCGTATGGCACGCATACGATTAGTGTGTAGCCACCGGAAGGGGGCATAATTTGTGGATGGGTCGGCGTAAGATACCTAGCGCGGTGCGAACTTCTGCGACGCGTACTAAGGAATCTTGACCCGGAAAAACATTGGTAATTACCCCACGCTTCCATTCTAGAGGGGGGGAATTGTCATCCAAAATGAGGACAAGTTGTCCGACGTTCAAATTCTTTAATGGGGTGCGCCATTTATTGCGCTGCTGCAGCTGGTGCAGATAATCCCTAGACCACCGTTTCCAGATGGTCTGCGTAAATTTTTGGAGCAGAAGCCATCTGCCCAAATGAGTATTATTGCCTTGTGTATAGTCGGGTTCCGGAAGTGCCGTCAGTGGAGCACCGACCAAAAAATGAGCAGGTGTTAAGGGTTCAGGGTCTCTAGCATCGTCGGACACCGCGCATAACGGGCGTGAATTAAGGCAAGCCTCAATTTGGGAAAGAAGAGTAGAATATTCCTCAAAATTCAAGATCGTACCGCCAATTACGCGACGTAAATGGAATTTAACACTCCTTACACCACTTTCCCACAAACCACCGAAGTGAGGGGCTGAAGGGGGGATAAAGGACCATTTGATGCCGTGGAGACCGCAAAACTCCAGAGAAGATTGCTCAACTTCCTTGGAGGTTAAAAATTTGTACCAATCATGCAACGTGTGGTTGGCACGACGAAAATTCGTGCCATTATCCGAAAATATTTGCGCGGGAATACCTCTGCGCGATATGAACCTTTTTAAAGCCGCTATAAAGGCGTTGGAAGTGAGATCCGACACCAATTCTAAATGGATGGCCCTAGTACACATGCATATAAATAGAGCGATATATGCCTTGGTCGTGGACTTAGAGCGCTGCCCGCCATGGCGCAAAAGTACAGGACCGGCGTAATCCACGGCCGACTGTGAGAATGGCCTTGACGGCGTGACCCTAGAAGAGGGTAATTGACCTAGTAATTGATTCGCGCCTTTAGCCCGGAAACGAAAACAAGTGACACACTTATGTATCACTGAGCGGATATAGGACTTATCGTGTATGATCCAATACTTACGCCTAAGCGAAGCTTGAGTTGATTGCACTCCAGCGTGCAACAAACGGATGTGTTCGTATTCAATTATTAATCTCGTGAGATGAGAATGCGGGTGCAAAATTATTTGGTGTTTAGTCTCGTAGCTAAGTGGGGAGAATTGCAAGCGTCCACCCACTCTTAAAATGCCTGATTTATCCAGGAATGGGTTGAGAGCAAGAATTTTACTACTGCGTGGAAGGCACCGTTGTGCCTCAAATTCCCTAACCTCTACGTCGAAATGCAACTTCTGTGATTGCCGGACAAAAATCAAGAGCGTGTCAGACAATTCCTGAGCCGACAAAAAGGACGTGTCTCTATCAACCACCGCGAGCCTAGAATTGCGAAAAAATCGACGGCAATATGCGAAGACGCGAATAAGCCTCGTAAGAGATGAATAATTTTCAATGTAACTATGTGTTGAGGACGCGACAATTAGTGAGGTTTGAGCCTGCTTGCGACGTTCCTCTTCAATGTCGGGAAAAGTACAGGGAGTATTAATGTCGAACGCGCTGACCGGCCATGAGGCCGCATCATGAGCTAGCCAGGAGGGACCATGCCACCATTGAGTATGACAGTGCAAACTACGAGGGAGGCAACCGCGCGATAAAACGTCGGCAGGGTTGTCATTTGATACTACATGACACCAAATTCCCCTGCTGCTAACAAGACGGTGTATTTCCGCGACACGGTTGGCCACAAATACCTTCCAGCGGGAAGATTGCTGATGTATCCAGTACAACGCTATCATCGAATCCGAATAAAGACATAGTCCGTCAAAATTGTAATCGACGGCATTTAAAACCTTGGAGGTTAATTGAGCCAACAATAAACAAGCACAAAGTTCAAGTCTAGGAAGCGTTATCTGTTTCAGCGGAGCGACCCTAGATTTAGCACACAACAAGTTTGTTGATATGGCGCCGTTCGAATAGACCACCCGCACATAAATGCAACACGCGTAACCTTTAGCCGAAGCGTTGGCGAATCCGTGCAGCTGCAATGAACTAACTGGGTAACTGTTCGAACTCTTAACCGACCTCGTAATCTCAAAATGAGTGTCGGAGACTAATTGAGCGTATAATTCCAACCATTGATTGGCTAATGATCCAGACAAGGGTTCGTCCCAATCAGTGCTCGCCAACCACAACTGCTGCACGAAATGCTTGCAGCAAAATGTGATGGGAGCGATTAAACCTAGTGGATCATAGATCCCGGCGATGATTGACAACACGCTTCTCTTGTTGAAAACGGTTAAATTGTCATCACCCCTAACGGTGTATAAAAAGTTATCCCCCTCTACATTCCATTGTATTCCCAAGGTACGCACGTTTTGACCCTTGCTGAAGTCACGGGTTACTTGGGCGCGAAGAGTCATAATCTTATGGTGGTTAGAGAACCATTTATGTAACGAAAAACCATACCTCCTCAACAACTTCTCGATCTCGCATTTCATTTCAGCTAAGCCGTTCGGATCATCCGAACCCGTTATGAGATCGTCTACGTAAAAGTCATTTGCTATGGCCTTAGCAGCTGTAGGGTAGTCGGATTTATTTTCATATGCTATTTGAGCCAGACAACGCGTAGCAAGGAAGGAGGCACTAGCAGTGCCATATGTAACCGTCCTTAACGCGTAATGTCGCAATTCCTTATGCGGGGCATCACGCCAAACAATGCGTTGCAAGTTTGAATCCCTAGGATTAACAATGATCTGGCGATACATCTTTTCAATGTCCGCAATAAGTACGTATCGGTGGGTGCGGAACCGAACCATTATCGAAAACAGATCCTGCTGGATCGTAGGACCGACCATTAAAGTATCGTTAAGGGACAAATTATTGGTGGTTTTAGCGGATGCGTCAAATACCACGCGCAATTTAGTGGTTAAGCTAGAGTCTTTGAAGACTGCGTGATGGGGCAGATAAAAGATCTCTGACCTGTCAAGCGACAGATCGTATTCATTAAGCGGCGACATGTGGCCAAGTCTTAAGTAGTCACTCATGAACTCACTATAATCCTTATAAAGGGTAGGGTTCTGCTTGAATTTGAATTCTAACGATTGGAATCTGCGTATGGCTCCGCGGAGAGAATCTCCCAAATAAGATTTATCAGATCTGCGGGGCAGGGCTACCACGAATCTCCCGTCGCGATTGCGGCTAGTGTTTTCCACGAAATGCCTTTCACACGGCGAGTCCTCAGATCGGGCTTCGCGACTAGAGATCTCCTCCAACTTCCAAAATTCCTTTAGTTGCGAGGAAATCTGATTATCGTCCCTACAGACCATAAAGGAAGAAACCGTTTTAGTTATATCGACGTTGAATGGTAAGTCACCGGCCAAAATAAATCCTAACTTGGTTTCCTGAATTATAGGAAAGTGTGGTCCGCGCGTATAATTCACAGGTTCAATTAATTGGAGAAAATATTGAGCGCCGATTAATATATCGACTTGCGACGAGCAATGTAGGTGAGGATCCGCCAAGAATATGCGCTTGGGTAAATTTAAAGAGGCAAGATTGAACGACTCCGCCGGTAAATTATTAGTTATACTGGGTAATACGGCACAATGTACGTTTAACGTGAAGGGTTTATAGCGTGAATGTAGCCTTACATTAGTACTGAAGTCAGCCTGGGAAAGCGAGTTGTTTATACCCGTGATGGGCAGTTGCGATTTAACCAATTGGAGGCCCATCCTGCGGGCGAAATCCATTGTGCAAAAGTTCGCTTGAGAACCGGAATCCAGTAATATCCTAACGGGAAATTTTTTGCCGACTTTATTGTATGTCATACAGACGGCGGTAGATAACAATACCGATTTATTGGTCTGTGATTTCAGTGAACACTGGTTGTTAACAGAAGTTGCGTCCCTGTTGGGGACATGAATCGTTGTGTGGTGACGCCTAGAACATTTTTTACATGAGAATTTTGAGGGACATTTTGAACCCTCGTGTCCCGAACGGAGGCAGTTTAAGCAAAGTTTGTTTTTTATTAACGCGTTTTTTTCTATCAGGGATAGACAGCGATGTAAATTGTGGGCAATCGCTAATTCTATGTCCACCGTTACACAGCCTGCATAAATTGTTTCTAATATGTGAGTGGAATGCGCCCTTTGGAGTGCTTATCTGTTTAACTGCCTTGCGATAAGGAGACTTATCGCTTTTGTTCAACCTGCTCGTTGGGCTAGTCGCGTTATCGAGATTTTGCAGTAATTTCCTACGTGAATTTAGAAAATTTATAAAATTATTAAAATCAGGGAATTTATGCTCCGATAAACTCTCTTTCCACAAACGTAAAGTGTAATTGTCAAGTTTTTTGGATAAATAATTTACGACAATAATTTCAAACGTGTTGACTGGCAGTTTGAGATTATTTAAAGCGTTTATATTTGCAGAGATTTGATCAATAAATTGCGATATGCTAACTTGGGATTCCTGTTGAACTAATGGTACGTCTAGGACATTCCACACGTGGTGAGCGGAAACAATTAGCTTACTATCATATCTATTCCTCAACAGATCGATAGCCACCGCGTAATTCTCATGTGTTATGGGCAACGATTTTATTACGTTAAGCGCCTCGCCATGTAATGACGAGTGCAAATAATGAAGTTTCTGTATATCTGTCAGATCTGCTCTGACATGAATTAGCTCCAGAAAAATATGGTAATAATGTTGCCATTCCACAATACTACCCTCAAACCGTGGTAATTTTATTGGTTCCAATTGAATGGGGGGTGTTTTAGGCTGTTTACCTTCAGCATTAATTACTGGTTTTTGGTTCATATGCTCAGCTTGCTCTAGCAGGTGTTGCAATTTACATTCTATAGTACAGAGATCGTCCTCCGTTTGTACTCTATCACTCGTTAAAGCAACGTCTGCTTCCTCAGCCTCGATTTGTGACTGAATCTCGTCATATTTGGTGGATAATTCCATCAAAGGACGCAGTTTTATTTTCAGCGCATGAGGATCGCTGTTTAACAAATCGAAGTTATACGCGAAGGTATTTACTCGGGATATTGAGGCCTTAATTGTGCCTCGTTTTTTTATTAGAGCCCTTACATCGGCCATTATTATAGTTTAAGATAAAAAGGGAAAAATATTTAGAAAGCAATTGAGCATAGAGCATGTGAAACACAAACTTGATTTTGAATGAGTTTAAATACGTTTCGGTAGCTAGCGATCGTTGTTTTGAACATAAACTTACTCTCTCTAACTAATCAAACTTGTTGGCAGTTAAATTATTGAAATTATGAATCTAAATGGTTACAAAGTATATCTTCATCTTTAAAGTTCTAACTGATAATGAGCTGCTAACCATTTATTAATTTGTATTGTGTAATAAGGTGTTTGTTTATATAAATTTGTCAAAAAATACCCACTGAGTGAAATATTATTAAAAATCAAATATAAGTAAAGTTTATAGTCACGTGGCCGTCGATCCATTCGTGATGAAGCTGGCTTCGATCCCGTTTGGAGCTGCTACACCTCCTGTCTCTGCCGGTCAGCCGATGCCTCATGTTGTACCCTCCATCAATTAAAGCTGTGGAATCTCGAAAATGTTGTCCTGTTTCGTCCCGTCGTCTCTGGTCTACTGCTTGGCTGAATCTTGTCGAGATGACTGCGACGTGATTCACAATAATGGTGTCGCTCAGGACGAAAATGATGCCCGTAGGGCGTGATTAACTTCAGATTGGTTTTTCCAGAAATGATGTGTATAAATAAATGCTGTCGCTTGTGTACTCAGATATGAGAAATCTGTGCCGTGGGGACCAAAAATGATGTCGTTTTTTGGGCCCGAAAATATGAAATCCTGCCTGGTTGGACCAAAAATGATGTCGTTTTTGGCCCGAAAATATGAAATCCGGTCCGGTGGGACCAAAAATGTTTGCGTTTTTGGGCCCGAAAATATGAAATCCTGCCCGGATGGACTAAAAATGATGCGGTTTGGAAGCTCTTGAATAATCGTGAGTTATTCCAAAGACGCTAATGAGGAAGGCTGGATTGTTTGTTAGAAAGAAGTGGACTGTATTAAAGATGTTGAACATTCGTTTATTGAAAAAATCTGATTGTTAATTACGATCGGCACGTGCGGATGCATTTGAGGCAATAACGCCCTAAATTAATTTTGAATGAAATCGTGGTCCATTGTAGATGGACGCAGGTAGTTGAATGAAATGAAATATTATAAATGCATGCTAAAAAATAGCCAGAAGCCGCGGCTGTAAGAGAAGTGTTTTACGAGAGTTGCGCTCGGAGTCTTGTTATAAACTGAACTAAACTTGCTTGCAGCCGGCGGTGATTGCCAGCTGCAGCGTTTGATAAACGCGTGACGTCATCCGTGCGTGCCGTGTAATGGTAGTAGACAGCTTACAGCTGATAAACCAGTACAAAGTTTAAACAACAGATCTTAATACTAAACGTAAATTAAAGAAAATACAAAATCTTAATGTATTTTCAAAGTAAACATTTTACAAGAAGAGTACTGTAGAAAACCAAATTGTTTGAACGTTAAATAGTTTCTTGAAAGTATGCCAAAAGTATGATCACTTTCTACCTGTCTCTTGAAATTAACAGAAAACTGGCTGTCCTGTTTCAGTTAGAATCTAACAAAGACTACTTCAAGATTATTTACTTTGAAGACATAGATATTGTGTTACGCCATTATAGAACATTGTTTCTCGGCTATTCCAGCGGAACCCGGGTGTAATGTGTGTGTGCGTACATATTGCTCCTACTTTGAGGTGAAGGACAATTACGTGACACTTGTCATGAATCTGCAACGAGACTATTCCAGACCATACCGGTCCGCGCGCCCTGTGTTCAAGGCCGCAATCAATTACGCTCTAGTGTTTTCTAGTAGTTGACGCGTGGTATGGATTATTCTTGAATCTCAGTATAAATATAAACGTTCAGCAACGCTTAGTTTCAGTTTGAGTGGCGATTTATTCAAGTGAGGTACAAAGTATTGTGGCAGTGTTATGTGTTTTATGATAGTGCGGGACTATATTAGTTGACATTATTATTGCGTGTGCACAGATTAATATGACTTATTGTACGAGTATAATCTCGTTGAATAACTTGTTGATTATAAACTGTATTTGTGATAATTAAGGCGGATTATTAGTGACGTCACTGGTGCCTTGTATTTTGTTTTCCACAGTGAGGCCGTTGTAACAATATGTATCTATCATCACTTTACCTGTCTATAGTCACACTAATTTTAAAACTGACCTTGTAAATTCGCTTTATTTAACTTTGTATTGTGCTTTACTGTATAAGAGGCAAACGTTTTTTCTGGAGTGAACAGGAGAGACTGCAAGAGGTCAAAATTGCTTTTACCACAGGGAACAATACGGATTTGGTAAGTCGTTCACTTTTATATCCTCATAACTTTCTTCTCGTTGTTTCTTCCTTATTCTGCTTTTCGAGATTATGTGGAAGTGTTGTGATTTTAGAAGTTCCCCTTTTTTATTTATTGTAGGTGTTTATCAATGTCACATTAACAACTTCATCAAAGAATATAATAAAATTATGTAAAACAAAACTTGTATTTAACCAACTTATTACTTATTGTTTAACCAACGTCTTTCTGTATATTATATTGAGCATAAAGTCTATGTAAATTTAGACATCTTCATCATCTTTTTTTACGTCTCTTCCTTCCCTTGCTGTCAAGCGTCCTTCACCACTTCCAATAGTCTCTACCATCACGGTAGAAGGGCTTTGACTTCTACGGTCTTCCCCCTTCTATTATTCAGTGTACGAATTCATTCCAGACATTCCAATCCTGCATTACTATCCCCTTTATCTTTTGGGGCACGTTTCCATTCAGCTTCGGCGAACTTCCATCTAATCTCATTCTATGACAAACAGTTACATTGCCCAGCTTTCATTTATCTCGACACCTGATTACGGCTGAACCATGCTCACAACGGTTTTCTTCATAAAAATATCATTTCACTAGTTTACATGTGGTTTTTTGATCCTCTAGCAGAGAGAGCTTCCTGTCGCACGTGTAGGGCAGATGAACTGTGTTCTATACACGCACCTTGACTAATTCTGTGATTACAATAAAATAAAAGTCTGCCACAGAAGAGTTTTGTTGCAAGCCAAAGGTTTAAACGTTATTTATTGTTACGTAATGCGGAACGTTCTCGTGCGTTCGATGGTGTTGTTCTACAAGCTTCTCGACTAGCCCTGCCGGTGCGTGTTTCTGCCAAGGCCGTGCTGAAGTGTCCTCTAGAATTTTCAAATGTTTGTTAAGGACACATAATATGGAACCCTGCAGACTATAAATAGCCCATAGCTGCCGCTTAGTTTTCAGTTTATGTCGGGCAATTTACACAGTGCGTCTCAAGTGGTGTATTAGTGAAAAGTGATTATAGTGCGGAAGGGTTTATAGTTGACATTATTATTTGTGTGGACAAATTTAATGTAAATTATTGTACGAGTATGATCTTGTTGAATAACATGTTTATTACAAACTGTTATTTGTGATAATTAAAGCTGGTTTTTAGTGACTTCATTGGTGTCTTGTATTTTGTTTCCGCTGTACCGTACGACGATCAGTGAGACCGTCGTAACAATATGTTCTTTATATCTTTAAATTGTAGTAACTTTTTATTGAATCTACAAGTTTTCTGAAAGATAATTAGAAGTATTTTTTATAATTTATACAATATCTGCAAAAGCAGCTGACATGACAGGTCATACTTTTAAAATTATGTAATGTGTCCAAAAACGTGACTGGACTTGTCTGTCTTGTTTATCTTCGCCCTTTTTACATCATATTTATTACTATGAGCTTTTTAATAGTTTAGAGCAGGCGTTTTCAAATAAATTAACTCACTAACGTGTCTGGAAATTTTTCAGACAAGTCTCGATGAGTTTATGAATTTACACTGTTAGTAAAGCCTGTTTTAAAATAAATTTAACAAAACTTACTGTCAAACAACTCATCATTGTATGTACCATAATACGTTTGTGCACCTACTATCTCAAATACCATGATAAATTTGGAAATATTTGTAAAGATATACGAACGATACGAATTTGAGTTCTTTTGTGTTTGCTCAAAACAAATTTTAGTAGGATGTAGTTTACCCTGTGCATAGATAAAAGAAATTTCACGAATCGTTTTTAAACTATTTGCTAAAAAAACTTTAACTTTGTTACCAAACAAAATCAATAACATAAGTTAATTATGTATATTCCCCCATTATGTTTATATTATGTATTATGTGTGTATCTTATAGGATATGAGTTATATAAGATTCAACACAGTACACAATAGTTGAATCAAACTATAAAAATATGTAAATTGCAACTAAGAATCATCTTATAGACATATTTACAAATCAACACAAATACAATTATTAAAACACATGATAATTGACTAAAAATGTAGAACTACAGAACAATAACAGATATTCCTTTGTGCTGTAGTAACAGTTTTAAGATAGGAAGATCCATAAATTTTCAGAACTAATCTACATTTAGTTGACAAGAAATCTGGCTAGTAAGTGTCTCCCCAATTCAGTGGATATTAATTGACTAATGCTTACACAATATGGTATTTTCTTTTACCACTTAATATGCTATTTGAAATTTAATGTGGCTTTACTTTTTGTACTTATGTACTCTCATAGTCAATGTTTTTGTTTGTGCCAGTTACAGTACTCATACGTTCTTTACAGTTTTTTTTTCAGCCCTTCTCCTGTGTCTTTTAATAGCTGGGCTGTTGTAGATTTATTGTGTAACTTCTTTATATTTTTTCTTAAGTACTCATTTCATCCTTTTTAATATAAGTTATATTTGTTATACTTACTTTGAAGCTAAAATTTACAAAGGAATAGTAATTGCTCCCAAAGACGAATTGGTTTCGTACATACTGCATAAGGTGTAAGAAACAAATAATTACGAGCCAGAGAAATTAAAAATAAACCTCTTAAAATTTAAGGTCAATTTTCTAATTATTTTTACGTCACAAATAATAATATAAATTAATAATTAGTCACAAAGAACAACTTGTAATTAACAAGATCCTCACATACAATAATTCAAGTTAAATTTCTCCACAAGTAATAATAATATCAACTGTAAAGAATTCCGCACTAATTATAACACAACAACACTTCGCCGCACTTGTGTAAATCGCCACTCGATCTACGTTAAGGAAAATCGATCAGCACCACTGAACTGGCAAGCTGACTACTTGGCTTTATATACAAGTATATATAAAAGCAAAAGCTTTATGTACACTTCCAGACATTCGACTCACCTCGACAACTGTCCTTCCGGATTTTTAAATCTCAAGAGCCATGCAAGCGCGACATGGTAGGTGCGTATTGAAAACTCCCTCCCATTTTTGGAAGTGCTGCAAAGCTCGGACGATAGCCAAAAACTCTCTCCTGGTTACGCAATAATTTCTGTCTGCTTTGGAAAGACCCTCGGTGTAACTCGTTCTTCACAGTTTTGCACTTGAGACAAAACTGCTCCTAGACTAGTACCGTTTGCATCTGTGTCGACAGTGTTTTCCGTTTCGAAGCTGGGAAAGCAAGAATTCCATGCGAACATAATGGAATTTTTAAAGTTCGGAACAGAAAACGTACTAGTATCCGATTAGGATAACACATTGTACAACATAGGCCTACCACATTCACATTATGTTGCACACTGCAATGTCTGCTTTATTTTTCTGTATTTGGGTTAACCTCTTGCGTTGTAACAAGTAAAGCTTTGTAGGAGACAAACGAATTTACACGCAGGAGGTTTTACGATCAGAACATCTTGCGCGATCATAAACATAAACTGTAGGCTTTACATGCACACATATGGGACTATATAAGAACATTTACCACTGTAGCTCGACGAGAATAACAACATGAATAAAGAGCAACGATGAAATAAAGTAAAATATAGTAAAATAAACCGTTAGCAGCGTCGTACGAGGATTGTTCAACAGAAACGCATTTAGTAGCTGTAAAGCACTTTTTATTCAACGATTTTAAAAGAAGTCTCCGTTAACATTAAGGCATGAGTCCCACTGTACCAATAATCTGTAGATTCCTTGCTGGAAAAATTCTTGCTGGTGTTGGAACTATTCGCTAACTTCTAACTCTACCTCAGCGTTTGATTTGAACTTCCGTCCTTTTAGTGATTTCTTTAATGGGCCAAAAACATTATAATCGCACGGAGACAAGTCGGGACTGTAAGGTAGATGTTGTAAGACTTCCCGCTTCATACGACCAAGCAGATCTTGAATCGTCTGGGCTACATGGAGTCGAGCATTGTCATGCAGAAGAATGACACCATTTGTGAACTTGCCGGGACGTTTATTCTTGATGCTGAACCGTAAGCGTTTTAAGCTGTCTGCATATCGCTCAGCGCTGATGTTGACACCAGGTTCTTTAAAATATAAGAGCAGCGCACCCTGATAATAAAAAAATACGGTCACCATTATTTATTTTTCTGCCAAATGTTGGGACCGCCATTTTTTCGCCTTTGGAGATTGTGCATGCTTCCACTGCATACTCTGACGTTTGGATTCTGGTTCGTAGTGATAACACCAAGACTCATCATCGCCAAGAATTTGGTGTACAAAACCTTGTTGTTAATAGCGCATCAAATGGTGTAATGATAAGGCCGAACGCAAATTTTTCTGCTCATCAGTAAGCGGTCGTGGAATCCACTAAGCAGCAACTTTGTGATAGTTGAGACTAGGAATGATGGAATGAACAGTTCCCAGGCTGATTCTTAACATTTGAGAAAGTTCTCTAACTTTGGAGCGCCTATTTGCGCGTAAAGCAGTTTCCAGCTGTCTCATATTTTCATCTGATGCTGCAACACGTGCAGGTCCGGGACGTGCCAAATCTTTAGTGTATTCTCTTCCTTCTCAATTTATTGCACCATCAACCACTGCCTTATAAAAATAACCGTAGTCACCATATAATGCTTTCATTCTTGTATAAATTTCCATTGGGCTGACGCCCCTCAGGGGCAAAATCTGAATAACGGCACGCAGATTATCTTTGAACGGATTTTCTGTCATAGATGCCATTTTTCAACCCAGTTACAACGCTTAGACAACAGCAAACTGCAAATATCTTTGACAGACGCGTCACTAGTACTTAAACAGACAATATAAACAAATGAATTCCGTTGCCATTGCGACTAAGTCACGGCTGCGCAGCTCAAACGTGTTTCTATTGAACAATCCTCGTATAAGACTAATGCCTCCTAACTTATGCCTATTTTGTAAATTCAAATATGTACTGTATTGGTTATGTTCTTTAGATAAAGTGGTAACGTAAGTATAGCTGTAAATTAAGCACAATCTTATAGGTTACTTTAGACAGCATTTAGAACTATATACATATTTTTATTCTTTAAATAGGTTATTAGTATAAATAATGATAATGCGAAGTATTTAAAATATACACACACTTACTGCTTACTAATGGTACCTATAATCTCAATCTTTTATTGTATTGTATTCATTGTTCATTACCTAAAGTTATCATACAATTGTCGGTTATGAACAATGAATACTCTACAATAGAAGATTGTATAAATAATATTATTTCCCTATATAAAGTAGTTTTTCACTACATAAAAGTTTTTCTAATAAGTCCAGCAAATTTTCAGAGTAAAAGCAAATTCAAATAACTCCCTGTCCGATCGTTAAACTCAGTTTTAGAAGATTTATTTTAATTACAGAAACATTTTATAATTTTATAATTGTTTCATACTTACAAATTGTTATGATTTGTGTCCTTATTTCCATTGTTAACGTTCTAATCCTTCCTGTAATCCTTAACAATCCTGTTTCATTTATCGTTTCCAGTTTTTAATTAATTTAATCGTTATGTATCTTTAATTACTCAATAGTCTTTTCTTATTGGCACCCCAACATTTATAGGTCAGGCACATTTATAGGTTGGGTTTCAATGGTTGGCATCTCAATTATTTAGTAGTCTTTATTCAACCTCATAGTATTATTAACCTCAGCATTTATTCTATACATGTGGAAGACACAAAATTTGATTAATGGTTTACATTACCTTGTAAAGGTTAATTGTTTGTTGGAGCTACCATTTCGTTTTAACAAGTTAAAGTTCGTATACAGTAAATTGTGTTCATTTTACTGATTAACGGAATACGGAACTAATACGGAATTCATAAGGCTGTAACGTTTACCAAAGATGTGTAGTCTACCATAGCTTACTATGTGTCTTTATTTCTTAATATATTTTTTTTTGTCGTTAATACTTGTATATGAACCTATGTGTTTTCATACTGATTAGATACTATTAACTAAATTTTGTAAAAAAACATAATCTCCTATAATATTAAGTTTGAAATTTTTCTCCTTTATCTTCTGCCTGTAAGCATTAAGGTTGCGGCATGTTGCATTCCCTGGCCATGGTACAATTCTCATTCCACCGAAACCAAAGGGAAATCAGTAGGCCTAATCTACTAATTACATGCGGTGGCAAGCCTCACGTTGAAGAGGCAGTTGTGAGTTTGCGTGTGTTGCATGAATATACCTTGTTACTTATCTAGCCCAGACATGTCAGACAAGACCTCTGTAATATTTGTTCCTAACGATGAGCTGTGCAGGGAAGACGAGTCGTTACCTTGACTCGATCTTACAAACCGAAGCACAGGCTTTGCGATAATTAGTCCCAAACTAAACAATTCTATCTGCCCACTTCAAGGAATTTTTTTTTAATTGTGTTGTTCAATATATATATATATATATATATATATATATATATATATATATATTGTAACGTAGCGGTTTTTGTAGAGGTCTTAGCGAAAACTTTGTATGTGGCCTATTGGGTGTTCGTCTTATTTAATTAAGACCCAATGTTGTAAGCGCCAATCTGTAACGTAACGCAGTGAGGTATAGTAGAGTTATATTATATGCCCCACGTGGTATGCGTCAATCTGTAACGTAGCGGTTTTCTTAGAGGTGTTAGTGTACAACAGTTACAGGTATATTGTTAATTCAGACCCACTATTGGAAGCGCCAATCTTGTAACGTAGCGGTTTGAGATATTAAAGTTTCCGCCTCTCCGCAGTCGCCACTTATGAATTATAATAACTGAAGTTTTAAAAAAAAATAAATAAAGTATTTTTTAATGTTACTCAATCTAAATAGAAATCGAGAGTGTGTGATTTGGGGTCAAGGAGTGAAGTTGTTCAGCCTTATGAGGAAGAGAGAGTAAGTACCAATTATTTACACTCGGTTTAGACGATTTCTGATTTTTTCAAATTGTTCGCTGTGATTTAAATCAGCTGATTGTGAAACGAGTTTCCACGCCTAGTTCAACCAGCCTACACTATAGCAAAATATGATCCGATGGGTTGATCTCTTCTGTTTATGTGCTGAAATCTATTACAACTACCCACTACAAAAATTATAACACACTTTATTATTCAATATCATTTTTCAATAATATTATTTATTTATATTATTGGTTTTTGTTTCCTTCCACCAAAATACAAGTATCACAATTGATCTTTCCTTAAATTAAAACACGATTTCGACTTCATCGAGTAAACATGGAATTGTCTAAAGAAAAAAAATATATGGTTTTGTTTACCAAATTTTACACTATTTTTAAAACATCAATTAATATATAATTCTTAATAATTCCCCAGGGTTAAGGGTAAGTTCTTTTTGTTGTGAGATGGTCAGAAATGGATAATTACTAAGCTTTACAAATACCGAAAAAATATTAAATAAATTTGTTTATTTTTCGTTTAGTATGTAGTTCCAGGAATGTCCGTAAGAGAGCAGCGTGCGTTTGTTTACTTTAAAAACATGTGATTAAATTTGACTAGTTTCGTGTTCTATACCAACATTCGGAATGCGTTTTCTTCGTTAACTATTAAACGAAATGTTTATATTACCTCTCTTCGTATGGTTCTTACTGAAATGAAGCTTTTTCTCTGGTGAGGTCCGTCTTGAGTTATAATTTCATTACCGTCTGGCTCATATTCTATCGTCAACTTGAACTATGGCGAAACTAGGTTGAATCATCAGAAGGTTTTCTTTCACTGTTTTTTAGGGAGTATAACCATTTAATTTTGATAAATAAGGTATGATTATACAGTGTTCATGTTGCTTTTTAATTTTGTACTAATTTTCACTTCTCCAAAGTTCCAGAAAGGTTATTTTATTAGAATTGTAGTAGCATCATTTTGTCAACTCGCCAGGTTTTTTTCCAAAAGATTATTATTAACAATACTTGTTATTCTCGTCACTCTTAGTAACCCATAGTATTTTTATTATACAGGCAGTTTGTAATTATTATAAATTTATATTTTATTTACCGAAAAATAATTCTTTTCCATTCCGGTTTCTTTACCAATTTGGTTTACATAATAAGTTTTTGTTCATTTTCTTATGACCTTGTATATAAGTATTTGATAATTTTATTATCTTTAAATAAATTTATATATATTATTTATTAGTCTCTCATAGTATTATTTTTTATTATCCTTTGATATTTAAATTTTTATGTTTTTTTTTTTCTTTAAAACTAACCCTGGGTTATCTTATATTATAACACAAATATTTGAAAAAATATAACATTAACTTAGGTATAACAATTGGTTGTCCATACAATATAAATATTACAATAAATAAATAAAATACAGAATCAGTTAGTAGTATTATAGTCTACTCTCATAGTTTTATAATTCCCAAACCTACAGCACAATTCTGTAATAAGTTACCTTCACTTTCATTTTTTACCTCAATGGGTACACTATAACTCACTTTGCACCGTATATCACTCGAATTGTTTATCATGTTTAGTGATATACTTTAATTTAGAGCTAGTTATAGGTTACCCATTTCTGACCTTAATGTGCTTACATGATTTAATTTATTGGGACCGGGTTATGTAACGTTACAATATATATATATATATATATATATATATATATATATATATTTTTTTTGTGATGTTTTCAATTTGTTTCTTCTGCAAGTAGTATAATTTTGTATATTCTTTTTAACACCTGACGCACGTTTCACTGAAAAATATCAGTATCATCAGAGGTTTCTAAGTAAATTAATAGCAATCGAAATAATTCTATTAATACTATTAACGAATAATATATTATTATTTAATAATTTAATAATAAATTAGCAAAACACAATATAAAAAATAGTATCGAACTCACGGAACAACTAATAAACGTAGAAGTAAACAGAAATACAATAGTATATTCATTCGACATATCAAACATGTATACAAACATTCCCATTGAAGAAACTATAAATGTTATAATAAATTATCTGAAAACAAATAACGAAAGTAACACATACATTAAACAGTAAACTAATACTTTAAAAATAATTTTAAATCAAAATTATTTTCAATACAACAACAAATTGTACTATCAAACAGATGGCCTTGCTATGGGAGCCCCAACCTCCGCTATCATATCAGAAATCTTCCTACAAAAACTCGACGAATAAATAATAAATATAATAAAATTATACGACCCATTAGGATGTTATTTAGATACGCTGATGAGACTCTGTACATTTCCCAAAACAATGGTGTAAATAGAAATAAAATATTAAACTCCATAAATAATTTACATTTCAAAATAAAATTCACGTTAGAAGAAGAATCTAATAATAAAATAAATCATTTAGACTTAACAATACAGAAAAATGAAACAAATTTTGAAAACTCAATATACAGGAAACCTTCTCAAACTGACATAGTAATACCAAATACTTCTAATCATCCTCCCCAACACAAAATGGCAGTATTTAATTCCATGATTTACCGAATGCTTAGGATCCCATTAAATAACACAGAAAGAAACAAAGAAAGAAACAAAGAAAGAAAAATTATCCAACAAATAGCAGTTAAAAATGGATAGAAAATAATAACTATTAATAAATTAGAAAATAAAATTAAACATAAAATCAGTAATAAAATTCCTAAAAACACTACATTTAAAAATTCACCTATTAATAATAATATAAAATATACAACCTTCACTTATTACGGAAATATAACTCAAAAACTAAATAAAATATTTAAAGATACTAATTTAAAAATATCTTATAATACAGATAATATAATTTTTAATAAAATAAAACCTGAAACTAAATCCAATACTCACAATAAAAATGGAATATATAAAATAGAATGTCCAGATTGCAATAAATTTTACGTGGGCCAGACGAAGAAAAAACTACGAGATAGATTCGTTCAACACCGCAATGCATATTTAAAACCAAATATTTATAAATCTAATTTAGCCACACATTGTCTAAATAATAACCACCAGTTTCCAAACATTGAAAATATAAAATTAATTAAAAACATACAAAAAGGACAAAAAATGAATATTTGGGAAAATCTTAACATTTACAAACACAATAACAATAATTTATTAATTAAAGAACAAACCCAAATAAAAACAAAACAAGACGATCTATTTAAAATTATAAATTTACTAAAAAATAAAAATGAATAAAATATAAACAAACAAAACTTCAAATATAACCGAGTAAACAGCTGGGGGAAAAAACATTAAAACAATCGTTAACCAATCGACCTAAATCGATTATCAGTTATTTTATTTTACATTAAAATCGAACGAATTCGATTATTCGTTAATTTTATGTTAACAGAATTATATCGATTGCTATTAATTTACTTAGAAACCTCTGATGATACTGATATTTTTCAGTGAAACGTGCGTCAGGTGTTAAAAAGAATATACAAAATTATACTACTTGCAGAAGAAACAAATTGAAAACATCACAAATTATATAATTACTGCAAGAAACATCGAGTTACTTATATATAAAGTTTATATATACATATATATATATATATTACTTAATAAACGTTTCTACATAATTTTTACATAATTTAAAATTGTTACAATAAACTCTCATAAAAATCGTGATGAATTTGGTTCAGATTTTTTTCTTTTCACTATATTGTTACGACATTGTAGAACGTGCTACATGTTTCTCGGCTATTCCTGGGGAGCCCGGTTATAATGTGTGTGTGCGTATATATTGCTGCTACTTTGAGATAAAAGACAATTACGTGACACTTGTCACGCGTCCCCAACGAGACTTTTCCAGATCATACCGGTCCGCGCGCGCTGTGTTCAAGGCGGCAATCAATCACGTTCTAGTGTTTTGTAGTAGATGCGTATTATGGAATATGCTGGAATCTCAGCGGGGAATAAATACAAGACTTCAG
Source organism: Magicicada septendecula (assembly GCA_034769895.1). NCBI lineage: Eukaryota > Metazoa > Arthropoda > Insecta > Hemiptera > Cicadidae > Magicicada > Magicicada septendecula. The sequence goes on along the minus strand of CM068369.1, from coordinate 533,604,301 downwards.
CGGCGCTTAGCTCAGTTTTAGTGGCGATTTATTCAGTGCGGTTCAAAGTATTGTGGTGAAGTGTTATGTGTTTTATAATTGTGCGGGACACTTATTAGCAGACTTTATTATTCCGCGTGAAAAATTTATTTGATTTGTTGTAAGAGATGTTGATTGTAAACTGTTTAATTGTGATAATTAAAGCTGGTGATTAGTGACTTAATTGGTGTCTTGTATTTTGTTTTCCACTGTACCATACGACGATCAGTAGACCGTCGTAACAATATAAATCCCAACATTGCAAACAACATTGTTGTTAGGTAATCACCTAAGAAGGTGAGACGGAAGATATACTTTCCTTCCTAACGCTATTGAATTTAAATGATTTGAGAGTTTGCTAACATTTAACAGCTCCTCCTTAATTACAAAACTAATGTATTATTGACGACTCGGAACACAAAGTTTTTTATAAGTAAAAACGTAAAGTTTTACCTTACAGCCTAAACCGGCTTTCACCTATAGAAGGCTTCATCAGAGGCTGTCGTTAGTAGCGCTGCTCGTCTTGTTGTTGGCGACGAGAAAGTGTTTCGAAAGATTGAAGCTGTGTGTGTGTGGTGAGATGTGTTCGAATAATGCGTGCGATTTGAATTGTGTCTGTTCGTTTAGGATGTCGTTTTTACTTGTTTTTGTGTGTTTGTATATTTCTAATTGTTCTAGAGTGTCTAGTTTTCGGCCTTTTGTGTGTACGTGTAGTATGTTCATGTTATTGTCGATGTTTTTATATGTGTGGTTTGCTTCAATGAGGTGGTTTGCGAAGGTAGATTCTGTAGTGGTGTGGAGTGCTTTTGTGTGTTCAATGTATCTCTGTTTGAAACTACGTCCTGTCTGGCCTATGTAGAATTTACTGCAATTTGAACAATTTAGTTTATATACACCGGGTAGATCGAATTTGTTTTGTGCTTTGGGCATGCGTTTTGATAGTGTGTGTTCTGTTTTGTTAGTAGTTTTGTAAGCGATTCTGTATCCTGCTTTTTTGAATTTGTGGGCAATTTTTTCTGTTTGTTTGTTGATGTATGTTAGTGTTATGAATTTGTTGTTTTCTGTCTTTGTCTGTTGTTTGTTTTGTGTTTTGTGTAGGAGTTTACTGACTATTGTTCTGTCATAACCGTTAGTCAGTAAACTCCTACACAAAACACAAAACAAACAACAGACAAAGACAGAAAACAACAAATTCATAACACTAACATACATCAACAAACAAACAGAAAAAATTGCCCACAAATTCAAAAAAGCAGGATACAGAATCGCTTACAAAACTACTAACAAAACAGAACACACACTATCAAAACGCATGCCCAAAGCACAAAACAAATTCGATCTACCCGGTGTATATAAACTAAATTGTTCAAATTGCAGTAAATTCTACATAGGCCAGACAGGACGTAGTTTCAAACAGAGATACATTGAACACACAAAAGCACTCCACACCACTACAGAATCTACCTTCGCAAACCACCTCATTGAAGCAAACCACACATATAAAAACATCGACAATAACATGAACATACTACACGTACACACAAAAGGCCGAAAACTAGACACTCTAGAACAATTAGAAATATACAAACACACAAAAACAAACAAAAACGACATCCTAAACGAACAGACACAATTCAAATCGCACGCATTATTCGAACACATCTCACCACACACACACAGCTTCAATCTTTCGAAACATTACCTCGTCGCCAACAACAAGACGAGCAGCGCTACTAACGACAGCCTCTGATGAAGCCTTCTATAGGTGAAAGCCGGTTTAGGCTGTAAGGTAAAACTTTACGTTTTTACTTATAAAAAACTTGTGTTCCGAGTCGTCAATATTATAGTGATATTTAGTTAAGTAACGGACACGTCATGGACAACGAAATCCAAGAATTTAATGTATTATCTTACACAGTAATATTTTCATTAACAATAAGTATATTACAAAGTGCAATATTGTGATTCCATAATTTAAAATAATGTAAGTATTCTAAATAATAAACTCACTTTGATAATATCAATGATTATAATATTAAAGATGATATTTTTTTTTAGGAAAAAACTAATTTTTGTCTCAACAGAGCCTGCATTCCTAAGGTGTGTTGTTCGATTCCCACCCATCAAAATATCAAATCCTACTTATTGACTCCGAAACCGTTTTTGCATTATTTCACGATCTCACCATCCACAATTCACTCATACTTTGCCTAATAAAGCATCGTCGTATTTATTTCTCATTTATAACAGACAACTCACTCGTGGTTTCCGTAGCTTGCGCTGATTTCATTTTCGCCTCATTTCTTGAGGCGCAGAACACCCTCTACGTAGGCACCCACCTTTTCAGTAATGTACTTGATTTCGGTTTTGAAGCTTCTCGTTGTATCACCTACTTTTGGATTCATAGAATGTATAAAATACATTATACCGATGCCACTCACCTTAGTGGAACGTAGGTGCTTACATGTTGTACCTTACATACCAATATCCGGGACCTTAGAGGATCTGCGTTAGGTAGTAGTTGATCTCACAGTGCCCTCAGTTCATCCATCTGTGCAGATGCCTAACAAACTTGATGGTCTACATTCCTCTACGTTCTAAATTCCTCCCAAATGCGTAAGGTCGGTAACCTTGGTTCATAGGCTATTTAGAAGCTGTTTCAACTTCCAATTTTCTTTCAAACTTCAGTTGTCTCCCTCATAACAACAGATTAATAGGTACTGTACCAGCAATTACTAATTTTGCCGGTTCAGAAAATGTGCGGTATGAGCAATATAGCTGAAGAAGTCACCTGCCCGTTGCACTGGTGCCTTTCTCTTTCCGTATTTTCTCATCTTCATTATGTCACCCCAGATTTCTGCCATTTTACAGCAGAAGCTGTAATGTGATGAAAGTAATAGTAACACTTTTCCACCATCCCCGGTAACCATGGGGTCAGCTTCCGAAGAAGGTAGATTTTCCAGATCAAATGGTTTGCCACCTAGGGCACAAATACCGAATGTTTTGTTCACTGACAATATACAGTAGAAAACGTTAATAATATTTAAGTAACAAGAAAACAGATAGAGAGATTACTAGCTTTAGAATTCTGTAATAAAGGTAAGGAAAGAACAAGAATTTGATCAACGAATACACGCAGGACAGATGAGAGAGAAGCGTCTCACCCGAGATGCGCTGAAGCAAAATGAGAAGGATTGCAGGCTTCCTACATACATACTCACAAGTGGAGGGCCTCTGGGAGTAAATACAATAATAATGCTGATGACGATGGTGATGATAATGCTAATTCAAGAACAATAACACTAAAATAATATAGAATGGACGACAGTAGGTTAAGAAAGCAGATCTTAAAATATCTGTGGGGAAAGAACTCAACATCAAGTTGGATTAAAGAAGTCCGAAAGGATTTAGAAAAAAATAATATAAACGCAGAAAAAGCAATTGAAAAAGGGGTTTTTCTGGCAAAAGTATTAAAAATGGAAGGAGTCTAGGGTAGGAGAGAGAAAAATGTAGGTTCAAAGTGGGGAAGAAGAGATACAGTGAAAAGATCAAAGAATGTTGGAGAAAAAGAAAAGAATAAAGAATTTAAATTGGTATGTGGTCCTTAGATGGTTGATATAAAAAAAAGTAATAACAAATTAATATATATTACTTATTTTTGTAAGTGTTTTAAATATGCTATTTCTTTCTTGCAGTTAGATTGCAAAAAAATAATAGTAAATGACTGAAAAAATTGAATTGTGTTGAAATTGATGTAACATTAAAACCCGTGCATCTGTTTGTGTGTGTGAGAGAGAGAGTTTCTATCTGCGTGTGTTTAATACCTAAACAATGGTAGTAATAATGACTGTAATCAAATGTATACACTTTAATGACGATACTGTAAAATATTATTAGTTCACATAATAATAACAATAACCATTTAGAGGAAGACACTTATCTATTTGTAGTATAAACGTAAAACGTATAGGGTGCTAAATATTTTACATTATGTGCACCTAAAAGCCAATTCACAAGTAGCCTCAATGTTGTGCGATTCTCAATACAACGCGGAGAAACGTACGAGAAATTCTGTACTTTTAGGCAACAGGTGATAAAATTTCAACGCTGTCTTATACTGGAATCGAAGTACTCTACATGAGGGTTAGGTAGGTAATGAGGGCTAGAGGATCCCTACATTTCTCTAGGGAAATAACTGATCTGGATTCACGTAGCCACTGGAGGTGTACGCTGAATAAACGTACATATTCAGTACAACAGTAACAAAAACTAAATATTATTTAACTATAAAATTTATTTATATGTAATTACTAATTACAAAATTTATAACTTAGTCTTCTTAAATTAAGTCAGTTTTATTATTATGTTAAAAATTGTTTGAATTAACGTCTTGCGTACTGTGTGGTAGTGAATAAGAAAGATTACAAATTATGTAAAACGTTAACAATTATAATAAAGAATAGTCTTTGCGTCAGTAGTGTTATTGCATTTCTGTCGCATTCTAATTACATTGGATTTTTGCAGGTCCATGAAAGCTGTTAACATTCAGTTCCTTGATACGCCTACCACCTCCACACCCGTCTTTTCCTTATCTATAGTTCATATTTGTTAAATGAACTGTATTCCATTCAGTTGCGTTTGTAAATTTTTAAAAATGATTCCAATAGATACTGTTATCTCTGAGTAAAACAATTCTCAGTGTTTGTGTAACAAGAACTAACAATATAGTTTTGTAAGTGCATATTTTCTGAACTTTTTTATTCTGTGAGTGGTAACATCAAATATTTACGTTCGATGTAATTTGAAGTATGTAAAATAATAAAACTTTCTGTACATAATTTAAGATTCCTTAAATTATTTACAAACATTTTGCAAGATGTTTAAAAGTATTGCGTTTCAGTCACTTTTCTAAGTTAAACACGATTATCTCCCTTCTTACTCTTTAAGTGTAGTTAGGTTTTCTCCAGAAGCTTACAGCGCCTAGCGAGGCTGTAATACCGTGTGATAAGGGGGGCGAGTGTTAAAAGGCATGTGTATTTTGTGTTATTGTTTTTAGTGATTCACCCGAATTTGAGAATTTCAGCTAGGATTAATTGACGTATGTTGGCTTAGTGACTTATATTGACTTAAATTGACTTATTAACTTACATTATTCTAAGCTAGGCTCCAAAAATTGTAAGCTCTTTTAAAATTGTATCACATTTCATTAAAGTTGAGGTTTCCTTAACTTTCAGAATTTGTTATGATTTCGTAGAAAATACTAGAAAAACTTGAAGTAAAGACTATGCAAGTGGTAATATTATTTTTTAAGTATAGTTCGGAATATGTCTGTACTGAATAAAATTACAGCAGAGTACGAATTATTGAAGGCGACGATATTAATGTGCTCATTAATAAAGAATAATACTTTTCAAATTGTGTGATCCTTACCTATAATGTGTGGGAGGATGATGGTAACTTGGAAATTGAAATTATGATTTTGACCCATTATCATAGTAACAATGTGATAGTGTGTTGGAGACTTCACGACTCAAATTATGATTTTGACCTATTATTATCATAGTGACAAACGTTATCAACATTCACTATTGTTTTTTTAGTTATTCTGAGCGACACGAATAAGGCTGGTAAAAGTTAAATTTCTGGAGTCAAAGAAATACAATTCTATAACTGAATTTACAGGGCAATAAAATACCTCCGCAAAAATGCTTCTCTTACAATGTTGTTATCGTTTTTACGCATAATATTATTAGTAGTGATTACGGGACGTTTGCTGTAGAACTATGTGATTATTCTTTTTTGTACAGTTTTAAAAATAAATGAGTAATCGACCAAATAAAACACATCTAAACAAAGGTACGTACAACATCGACCAAATAACACACATCTAAATAAAGGTACGTACAACATAAACAGTAGAGAATCTTGATATTGGCATTTGAATGTATTTGATAAGTTTTATAATTTAGTCTTAATAGCATTCATAGGGTGACAGTATTTTTTATGCGATACTACTGAAAATGTTCTTACATGAAGGTACTTGTTGTTTTAAAGTATATAATGATAAATCTTTTCAAAAGAAACGTTTCTTTACTACACTTAAGAAAATAAAATTTTCCTAATAACAGTATGAGTTATTACTTTTATGCTAAGTAACTAGCAGTTATTTACTACTTTTACTGAGTACTGAAACGGGCTTCGACATCCACAGAGGTTTTACGATGAACGATAACAGGTTCACGAATACGACAGGTCGTTCGATAATAATTACTTGATTCAAAATGACAGTTGTACGTAGAAGCGCTAAGGGTTATTGAATTGCGCCTCTTTTCTTATACTCTAGAGACATATCGTATTGCATTATTTGAATAATACAAGAAAGATGGGGTTGATACATTTTTTGCAATGTTATGAGAACGAATACCAACTTACAAAAACATACTTTTCTTCATATATTTCTGCAGAAAAGCATACAAACGTTAGAAATAAAAAGTATGGCATTATATTTTACAATAATTGGGTAAATGAAATGACAAACATTTAGTCATGAAGGATGCATTATTGAATGCTAACACACAAGTCAATATTTTTAATTCAAGTAATAGTATCAAGATTTAATTTTAAGATTTAACCTAATATTTTTAATACAATTTCGTGGACATAAAAAGTAAAATTTAGTAAAATTCACTATGAATAATTGATTTATTCTAGAACGTATATTAAAGATAACCCATAGAAATTTAACTAAAACATTTAAAACTCTACTTTAAAAATTACGGTTTATAGAATTCAACATAGACCGTAAGCAATCTGTAATAAGCAAATACATTTTTGATTGCTAGTGTGGTCTTCAACTAGACAAATATGACTGATAAACTACATTTTTTTCTGAAATAAGATGTGCAAAACAGGTTTTACTTTTCGAAATTGTAGTAATTATTTTTTACGCTTATTTCTAATAATTAATAATTAATAGATAATGAAAGTTTAAAATGTAATTATTGTTTAAATTTGCGAGTTATTTTTAATTAAGAAGCTACACAACGAAAGGCGACATATAGAGTTGTTTTTAAATTTGCTGTGATGTGTTTAAACTGCTGTTTGAATCAAGTAATAATTATCGAAAGACATGTCGTATTCGTGAAGCTGTTAAGGCTTGTGGTAAGACCTCTGTGGACGTGTAGAGATCTGTTTCAGTACTCAATTATGTGCAATTATTTATAAGCAAGTAAGCTATTCCTCGATGCAAATATGAATAAGCATTAAGCAAAATTCTATTATGTTTACTTTCTAAATAGAAAATAAAATTACTAAATATAAAATTGTAATGTGTAATTTTCTTGCTTTAACTTTTGTGGAACATTTCAGCTATTTGTTGAGGTGGGAAATTTTATGTTACACATATCGACAACAAAAGATCGTATATCAATTGACTGTATAGCCACTCACCAGAGTGTTTCAACAACGAATTGTCGTTTTATGTGGTTTATATTAGGGTTGTGTACAAAATAACAAAGGTTTTATGAGCCAAGCCAGCACGTATGGTGACACTTACTGCACCAGTAGTGAAAGGTGTTAATACCGGCGAAACGTATTGTTACGCTGTTACAGGGTGTTCTACAAGTTTCCCGACTATCCCAGCAGAGCCAAGCTGTAATAGTTGTCTTGATTGTTCATCATGTTCTTTCACAGCACTACACTTTATCTAAAAATGAAACTTTTACTTGTGAACGTACTGTTTTTTCTTTTTCTCGTCGTACGCGTTTCGGCGTCGTATTCGCCTTCTTCAATAGTACAATTCACCCATCAATTATACAAAAAACAAACATTAATTTGAATCCCCGCGCCAATCCCCTTCCTCCACGCACCACCCACACTACACCTTCCATACAACAACCGTTACTAAATACTGGCAGTCTGTCTCTAAGCTGAAGAAGGCGAATACGACGCCGAAACGCGTTCGACGAGAAAAAGAAAAAAACAGTAAATCACACAAGTAAAAGTTTCATTTTTAGATAAAGCAAGCTGTAATGTTTGTGTGGATACGTGACTCTTAACGTGACTGTCAACAAACGAGGCTATTCACGACCATACCGGTCGGCGCACTGTGCCAAGGCCGACCTAGAATTTTCGATTGCTTGTTAAGGACGCATATTATGGAACCCTGCAGATTATAAATAACCCACACCTGCAGATTATTTCTCTCAAACAGTAAGTGACAATCAGTGAAATAAAGAAATTGCCTACAGAAATATTACAGAAAATCATGTAGCTTTAAACTGATAATATATTACCGACAGCTGTGCTTTTATGCTAACATAGTTCGTTCGTTCTTAATAACTGCATAGGTAGTTCTCTCATCTTAGATCTTACAAAATATAAAATTTACAGCTGGGAGACGGGTAGAAGTGGTACTAAGATATTCACCATCATCATCATTTCCAAGTATTAAACTAAAGATGGTTTATTCCGGTCTCAAATAAGCAAAGATTAGAGTTAGTCACTTCAGCGCTTCCTCGAACGTCCCACACCTCTCCGTCTCCTCGGGTTATAGTTCCATAATTGTTTGGGGATGCGGCAGTCACCCATTCGGCAAGGATGTTCCCACCAAATCAGCCGATACTGGGCAAAGCTGTCAAGTATACTCATAATATTCCGTTCCTGCCGTATATCTGTGTATCTTGTATGATCATGGAGATAACACTCTGCCACGTGTCTGAGAAATCTAATTTCAGCCGCTTTGAGGCGACTGGCCTGGCCTTTCGTTAAAGTCCAACTCTCAAATCTATAAAGAAGTGTGGAAAGAGCCATCACCTTGTAGAATTTTAGGCGTGTTCCTTTACTTGCTGACTTAAGGGTTCGGCTAATGGTCCCGCACATAAAGTTGAACTTATGCAACTTATTCACAACGTCGTTGTATGCACTATAAGACACACTGTAGTCCGAGTATTTAAAATTATGACATTCATTACATTATAATAAAAATCCTGAATAACTAAATTAATTCCAATTGGTATATCACTTTTGGAAAACTGATTCTACGATTTCAAGGAAAACTCTGCGTATTTAGTTTCTCGTATCAAAGTAAATTGAAGTACAAACTGTTGTCATCCACGGTAAGCTTTATTATTTTTTAAACCAAGATCATGTTTAAAATTGTATAAAAAGAATTATCAGACTCTGTAAGTCATACGAAAGTTGTGTAGGCTACGTGTTACTCTTGTATGCATTCCAGAGCCAGAATTTGTCTGCAGATAAAAACAAAATTGTATGTCATGTTATTACCTACGGCAAATCAATTATTCCTAAATTACCAACTACAAAATAAATTATACCAGTTTTTGTGACCACACTATTCTATGCAGTGTACAGATTGAGGAATGCAAAATGTGGCCTACATTTTGTAAAGAGAAAAATTAAATACTTTAGAGACTACAGTTAGTTGATACAAATGAAAACATTTTTATAATTCCGTTAGTGCACACTGTATAGATAAATGTTAACCAACAGGATCGTTCTCAACCAACCAATCAATCGTGTATCAACAGTAGTTGGAATTCTGATTGGCCCTGATAGTGCATTCACGGCATATTATATCAACACAGAGGTTTGTTATCAACACATTTAATATCAAATAATTTACCTTAATTAAAGTAAATAAAATTGCCGTACTTGATAAACATTACTGTTTTTCCACAGTTGACAATCATTTTTAATACGAGCAGACGCAAACCTTACAGTTGCTAACCATCAAATCCGGCGACTAAATTCGTTAAATTAACATATTTTCACTGGTAGACGCGCGTTAGTTGTCAACCTTCAAAAAATTTGTTATTTATAAGTTTGAAATTTTATTAACAAATATCTGTGTGTGTGTGTGTGTGTGTGTGTGTGTGTGTGTGTGTGTGTGTGTGTGTGTGTGTGTGTGTGTGTGTGTGTGTGTGTGTGTGTGTGTGTGTGTGTGTGTGTGTAGACGATACATTATTTTATTTGTGATTATAGAAATACCCCAAATAACAAAAATCTCAGTGATGTTTTCCCGAGATGAAAATTGATCAGCTGACTTAATAAGAACAAACATATTTTATACGTTAAAAACAAAAACACTTTTGTTAAAAATTTTACACTTGTTAACAACAAAGTCTTAATTTTACCTTTCACTTTATTAATTCTCTGCAATGGTGCAATGTATTACTGTTTAAAAGACAAAATATAAAACAATCAGCTAAATCTCCTTTCGACCATGAAGTGTTCAGTATTGAAAGTATAGTTTAATGTTTCAAATACATGTAATATCGAGGTCAATGTTCATTCGTAACCAACCGTTTCAAACATGTCCAATTGGTAACCAAAATTGAATTTATAAAGGTGTGAATTTTCCACATAATGAAACAGCGAGTTGGCGTGCACTATTTCTGTCGGTGTACAATTTGAAATAATTTCTGCAATAATACATTCAGTATAATCAGTACTATTGTTGTAACCGCAGATGAAAGAGCGTAATAATTTTGTAACTAAAATAGAAAAAAAGCAGTCATCTGAATAAGTGAAACGCAGTATAGGAATTATTTATATTTACATAGTTTTCTGATACCACTACTAAGTTCTAAACATTTTTTTCTAATAATCTACCCATAACTAGGCTTAATCATCAAGCGGTAGTAACGCTTCTGTTTCTTTGAGAACACAACATAATATTTTGTGTTTTGAAAGAGATGCTGTTACTTTCTCGAACAGGCGAAAGACGAAAGATACTAATTTTACATTAGTTTCTGGTTAAAATATACGACAATAAAAAATTTGTTATTTCATAAACTTATTAATAGGTTTAGGTTAGTATTAAGTTATTTATTATTAGGTTAGCGAGTGTGAGTATGCTAGTTTGCAGAATATGGTGTTTTCGAAATCTATAATTCTCGTGCCTAAGAACAAAAATAATTTTAATTCTGCACTGCCGTAAAACTATTAGAGAACCAAAATATTGACGGTAATTTCAAATAAACTTTGTGTAAAACACATTTTGTAACTAATATATCTAAAAATGCTGATCCGATGATGAGTAGTAATACTACTACTACTTAGTTGTTGTTGTTGTTGTTTTTGTAGCAGTAGCAGTAGTAGTTGTTGTTTTTGTTGTAAAAACACATGTATGTTTTAATATTTTTAGATGTTTCATTTTTAGCACACATGCTGCTTTGAATATTATGTATATTGTAAATATTGTAATAAATTATAAATATTAGTTTACATTATACACATTATAATAGACATTATATATATAGTATAGAGTATATAACATATTATATTATAATTTCATATATATTATAAATAAATATCGTTACGCCATTAAAGAACGTTCTACAAGTATCTCGGCTATCCCAGCAGAGCCCAGCTGTAATGTGTGTGTGGGTACACACTGCTGCTACTTTGAGATGAAAGACAATTACGTGACACTTCTCACGCGTGCAAAGCACCGAGACTGTTTCAGACTTCACCGGTCCGCGCGCGCACTATGTTCAATTACGCTTTAGTGTTTTCTAGTAGTATTGACGCGTATTATAAATTATTCTGGAATCTCAGCGGGGTATAAATGTATAAACATTCAACGACTCTTGGGTTCAGTTTAAGTGGCGATGTATTCAAGTGAAGGTCGAAGTATTGTGGCAAGTGTTATAATTGTGCGGGAATCTATTAGCTGTCATTAATATTCCGTGTGGACAAATTTTACTTGGATTATTGTACAAGTTAATTATGAACTGTATTTGTGATTAATTAAAACTGGTGATTAGTGACTTCATTGGTGTCTTGTTTTCCACTGCACCATACGACGATCAGTGAGACCGTCGTAACAATATGAAATCATACGAGTCTCGTATTACCAGTATACCAAATGTTCCATTACTGCTGTATCACTAAAATATTTCCTAAAAGCCTCTAGTTACAATTTTAATGAATTTTTGGAAGGAAAAAATTGGGGTGACTAACCAAACTAGTTTCAAGCAGACTAAGAAGGAAAATGAAATAAAAATTAGCGATGAGAAAGGCAGGAATATAAAAAGAGAAAGACAGAGTAAAATTGGGCGAGATAGATTTGGGCGCGCGTGTGTTTGTGAAAGCACTAAATTGAAAGCATAAATGTAACAAGATGAGCATTTGTCAAAGCGTCAGAGGAGTTTGTCATATGCTGTCATCAGACAGGCATTAAAGGTTGTCACTGTTACAAGCCTAACATGACACTGTCATTTTCAGCACATCAAAATGATGGATTTCCGAATCTGCAAACGAAAACGTGACGTGTGCTCCTCGTACAAACGTGTGCAATCAAAGGCGACAAGGACAACAGTAGTCAAAATACAACCCGTTGTTTATAAGCATTTGTTTTATCGGAAAGCTTTTTTTACCAATTTTGTAATATTGGTTACAATCGCTAACCTAATATTAATAAGCTTTCTGAAATAACAGATTTCCATATTGTCGTATATTTTCACAGAAATTAATTTAAAGTTAATATCTTTCGTCTGTTCAAGAAAATAACAGCATCTCTTTGAGAACACAAAGCACTGATGGTTGATAAAGAAACGGAAGCGTTACTATCACTTGATTATTAAACCTAATAATGGGTAGAATATTTAAAAAAATTGTTTAGAACTTAGTAGGGTATCAACAATTTATGTAAATATAAATAACCTGTATACAGCGTTTTATTTATTCAGATGACTGTTTTTAGTTATAAAAATATTACCCTGTTTTATCTGCGGCTACAACAATGGAACACACTGATTATCCTGAATGTACTATTAGCGAAATAAATTCAAATCGCACACCGGCAGAAATAGTGCATGCCAACTCCCTGTTTGATTAAGTGGAAAATGCACGCAATTGTCAATTCAAATTGTGTTTTGCAATTGGACATGTCTGAAACGGTTGGTTACGAATAAACACTGGCCTCGATATTACATGCATTTGCATCACTAAGCTATAATTTTAATACTAAACAATTAATGGTCAAAAGGAGAATTAGTTGATTGCTTTATTTTTTTGTCATTTAAACAAATGTACTCACTTATCATTGTAGAAAATGGATTTTTATAACACTAAAACCTATAAGTTAAAGGTTACACATACACTGTATGTCGCATACGCGATCCATTTCTCTTCTCTCACTTAATTTGCGTTAATTTTTTTAATTAAATTTTTCTTTGCTTTTGGAATAATAGAGATAATTTCTACTAGCACCATGTTGTTACTACAGCTGAAAATAAGTTTTTTAAACTAAACGAATAATTTGTGTTGTTTCCTTATTATGTGCAAATGTGACTAGCATGTTTTGTAAATAGTTTATAACTAGATTAAATATTTGTCATTAAACAATTATTTAATCTTTTTGTGTTTAACATTTATATTATTACGTCGGTCTACTGATCGTCGTATGGTACAGTGGAAAACAAAATACAAGACATCAATTAAGTCACTAATCACCAGCTTTAATTATTACAATTAAACAGTTTGTAATAAACAAGATTGTCTCTTACAACAAGTCAAATCAATATTGTTCACACGCAATAATAATGACAACGAGCCTCGCACAACTATAAAACACATAACACTTCGCCACAATACTTCGAACCGCACTGGTATAAATCGCTATTAAAACTGAACTAAGCCTCTCTGAGTGGGTGTATTTATACTCCGCTGACATTCGAGAATAGTCCATACTACGCGTGAACAACGCTACTAGAAAACACTAGAGCGTAATTGCTTGCCACCTTGAACACATTGTGGGCGGATTGGTTGGTCAAATCTGGATCAGTTTCAGCTATGGACGCGTGACAAGTGTCACGTAATTGTCCTCCATCTCAAAGTAGCAGCAATATGTAGGCACACACATTACAGCCAGGCTCCGCTGGAATAGCCGAGAAACACGTAGCAAGTTCTGTAATATCGTAACAATATTAATAGGAAAGAGATAACTTTGGAAGAAAATGAATAGCATTGCTGAACAACATATTGTGGGACCAACAAATATAAAAACAAACTAAACATCGTCTGTACAATACAATTGTGAAACCAATTACGTCATATGGGTGTGAAATATGGCCAATAACACAAAGAACAGAAAAGTTGTTGGAGGCTACTGAGATGGATTATTGGCGAAGAGCGGCAGGGAGGTCAAAACTGGAAAAAGTAAGAAACGTCAGAATCCGGGAGATAATGGGGGTACAGTACTCTATTGTCGACGACATAAAAACAAAACAGCTAGGATGGTTTGGGCATGTACAAAGAATGCCGGAGAATCGACTCCCCAAGCAAATTTTGGGACGGACACCATATGGTCGTAGGCGAAGAGGAAGACCTACGTTGAGTTGGACAGAAGGCATCAATCGGGCAATGAGAGACCGGGAATTGGAAGAAGAATTTTGGTTAGATCGAGACCAATGGAAACTAGGGATCGGAAGAAGTAGGATAACGTTATGAACCGATTTATATATATATATATATATATATATATATATATATATGTATTAATAGGCAGACGTATGCACAAACTCCACAACAAACTGTGTAAAAGGCAGATAATATTAGAATATTTGTAACACGTATCTGCACAAAGTTTTACATTAAAACGTTGCTAGTATATTGTGGAAAGCAAGCTACAAATTTGCATGCAGAACCATAATCGAAATAGAAGCCAAGACACACTGTAAACAACATTCAAACACGAATTTGTGTTTTCTTTCTTCTTTGTTCTATCAGATACTTTGACTTGTGAAGTTTCTTCTTTTTCTTCAGTCAGGGACTATGCAAATCACCTGATCCGATCCCAAAGGAATACATCCACGTCACTAACGCTTCCTAGATTTTCCTATACTTTGTAGTCCAATAGGCTTGCATTGCCAACCTCCTTAGCCAACTGGCCTTTTTGCTTCCTATTCAGATGACCAATCCATCCCTCTCAGTTTTCTACAATACGACCTTTGGTATTTTATTCCGATGTTTCTTCACCGCAACTCAAGATATGAACCATACAATACATATATTGTTACCATGCGTGTGCAATATCTGATCTTTCAACCAAATAATGTGTATTATACAGCCTTTTGAAACAGAAGTGTTGTCCGCATTCCTTAAAACAGAGAAAATTGATTATCATGGATCATAAAGTACTTCGTGAAAGAAGGTTTAACACAAAGTGAAATTTATTCAATGATAATTAAAGTGTATGGGGACTCTTTTCTTTGATTTTCAACGGTTAGAAAATGGGCTACCGAGTTTAAGCGTACTACCCTGGAAGTCGATCCACGTGAAGGTCGTCTAAAAATGGCATCAGCTCCGGAAACTGTCAAAACAGAGTATAATATATTTTTGGACAAACGCCGAATTAAAGTGGACGAAGTTGTTGAGACTGTAGGCATTTTGGAAGAACCATATCAGACATATTTTACATCATGAATTGCAAATGAACAAGCTTTGTGCTAGGTTGGTGCCGTGTTTGCTCACAGCGGATCAAAAAAAAACGTGCGCATAAAAATAGCTGAACGGTCTTTGGAGCGTTAATAATATCAGATTTTGTGCGTCGGTTAATTATGATGGATGAAACTTTGATTCGCCACTACACACCAGAGTCCAAACAATGGTCAAAGCAGTGGACAGAAGCTGGTTGTTAAGCGCCGAAAAGAGGCAAAGTCAATTCCATCAGTAGGAATAGACATGGCGTCAGTGTTTTGGGATGCTAAAGGTGTTTTCGAAATCGGTTACCTTGAAAAGGGTCGAACAATAACCAAAGAATATTATTCCAATCTTATATCGAAACTAGAGGAAAGAATTCATGAAAAAAGACCTAGTTTGCAGAAGAAAATAATAATTTTTACCAAGACAATCCACTCGCCTCCACAAGTGTTTTGGCAATGGAAAAATTAAGCGATCTCCGCTATGAATTGTTAGAACATCTTCCCTGTTACCCAGAATCGGCTTCCTCAGACTTCCATCTTTTCTCAAAACTCAAAATCTTTCCTGCTGGTCAGCGTTTTTCATCGGATCAAGAGGTGATTTCAGCTGTAGAGGGGTATTTTGCAGAACTTACAGAAAACCACTTCAGGGACGGAATAGTGGCATTGAAACATCGTTGGAATAAATATGTTATGCTAACAGGAGATTATGTTGAAAAATCAAAAAAATTTTGAAATTGAGAATTCGTTTTCTCATTGTTAGGCCGAGAAGTTTGAAGTTTTCAGACCACCTTGCCAAGGAATGGATTACTGTTTCAAGAAGGAATAAGGGTACTAATTTTAATGTGTGCCTTTAAGAAAAAAATTCTATATTCAACTTAATCGTAACAGTTTGTCATTAACTACGTGTGATGCTATAGGTATTTGCAGTACACAATAATTATGTGATTATGGTATTTTACGTTGCTTCATCTTGTTAAACTATGTGTAAATCTGTTAGTTACTATGCGACTACAGAGCTTGAACTAGCGTAACATATTAACATATTCTCTCAGCAAACGTAGTTAATTAACACAGCAGGTTGTGCTGCTGTTACGTATTCTCAGTGTTCTTTAGCTTCCCCTCAACGCTAAATTAGCTAAGCGTCCTTTCAGAACCTGATAAACTGGCCGTGAGATATCATATTATATTTAGTTGACATTTTTGTCAAACAGTATAAGTAATTCTAAATTTATTCTACCTCATTTTGTTTTCTCGTCACTCGCGTAACAAAAAGCGTATCACTTTAGTCGTCAAACAAATAGAAATGAATAAAACGTAAAAAATATCGGCATTGAGAACCATACATGACTTCCATGTTTTAAGATCATTTTCAAAATTAAATATTTTCTTAGAAACTACTTCTTTCTTCAGCTTTTATCATAATACTGTGGTCACTAACGTAAACGACCTCTCGTTAGCGCACTCGACTCTTACTGATGATAGCAGTCGATGGCACTGCCAAAACGTCTGGTTTTTCATTAGACCAAATCATTAGACCACTGCCAAACGCCCGGGAAGGAATTTTAAGAAAAAAACTATTTCTTTGTTGCCGATAATGTAGTACACATATAAAAAATTATCCCCTACCCCTTCAACAATCATTTTTATTTATAGAAAATTATCCCCTCTCTCTTCAACTACCCTTTTCTTTTATAGATATTTCATCTACCTTTCTTCGTGGATTATTATAACCTTCTTTTCAGGATACTTTATTTATCAAAATTAAGTACTTTACACTTGTTAAAACATAAAACGTTTCTGGTAAACTACCCCTTCCCCTTAACATATCTTCACCAAAATCAATTCGTCTTGAGTCCTCTACAACTCACGCACATGTGCAAAAAATTATTTTATTCTTCGTATTGTTTAAATTAGCAGCCATCCTTACTTTTCTTTTATAGAATTGCTAAACTGCTATAAAAGAAAAAAAAAAAAAAAAAAAAAATTATTTGTTTCTATTTGAATTTGTGGAAGTTATCGTTCAACAAATGAAAAATTCTACACACGGACAGACACACAGACACTTTTCGGAAAATGATTTTTCTTCATGTTTTGAGGGTAGTGTAATCAGAATCAGCCCTTATCTCGAACACTATTACTTTCGCGATCACCATACTTCTATTTTCTTACGGAACATGGAAGTAAAAAAATAATGTGCGTTGAAAACTTGTTACCTTGTAAAATAAGTATATAATATTTACCTTAGTTTGCCTATTGTTGTAAACACTACCGATCACTTAAACAAATTTATAAACGTTACGTCAGCCACTTTATTGTTTATTTAATTGTAATGCGTTTGTTTTATATGGTCACTATTACAAGAATTCATAAAAATCGTACAGATAGAAGCTATTAGGTCTATGTTACATTACAGCCATCAATTATCAAATTTAGCCTAAATTACATGATGAGACCAGTGGTGAATCCCTTTTAAGCCGTAGGGCTCAATCGATGGGAAATAATTGGATGCGTCCAATTCGGCTGCTAGCCAAATTGGTATTGCATCACCATCGTAGCGGAATATAGTTTACTAACTAAAACAAATATTACACGAATACAAAGTTCTTATGATATTTAGCCTACAATTTTGGATATGCTTCCTACTTCTACTACTTCCTACAATTATTTACTTCCTACTTCAAACACCAAACAATAATAACGAAACAATAAAAGAATTTTTGTATAATTCCCAAACAATTAATCCTGACTCTGTCCGACGCTTTCACGGCCGGCTTCAATGTTATGATAACTTCGGCTTGCCGGCCTGTAAGGCCGAGGTCCAAAGTTGTTCGGTGCATACGTTTCGTCCGGCCTTCGACGGCCATATTTAGTGCAGAAGGCTGCAAAACACTGACAAAGGTTACGTAGGCATCCAGTCAGAAGAAAGGAAAATTCTTATTGGTTCGTAGCAGCTCGTGTGAAAAGAGCACTCAGTGAAGACTCACCCCGCCGATTCATTGCAATAGATGCGTGTTTCTGAATCTGGACAGACTCCATATGGAGGCGAGGGAAATACGCGCTCACCGACTACAGAAGCCTCGTCTCTTCAAAGAGTATGGGATGGTCGGCATTGGCGAGTGCGTGCTCCGCTATAGCAGACATTTCCGGCTGGCTCAAACGACAGTAACTGCTGTGTTCATCAACGCGGCCACTGACGTTCCGATGTACAACTGGCCGCATGAGCAACGGCAGCGGGTCTCTGACGTCCTTCACTGCTCTCAGAAACTGCTAGATTATCTTGTGTCTTGGTCGGCTTGAAGATTGCTCTCACGCCGTGCCGGCTCAGCAACCTGCCAATACGATCAGTCGCCCCATAGATATAGGTCAACACAGCGAACACAACATTCTCCTAAGATACCGACTCCACCGGCCTGGCTGCTCTTTTCGGTTGGACTGCATGTCTCACCTCCCAACAGAAAATTCGTTGGTCTGTAGCCCTTATTCCGCAGCTTTTCGTTGAGATACCCGGGTTCACAGATCCTCTTCGCCCGGTCCACCAAAGTCTTCAAAACTGCCCGTTTCTGACTCGGATGGTAATTGGACAGCTTGTGGGTATCTGTCGATGCGTGTTGGTTTCCTGTATACTTTGTGACCCAGGCTGCCACCGGCCCTTCTAAGCACCAAGACGTCAAGGAAGGCCAATTGATTGTCCAATTCTGTACCTACGGCGAACTGGATCCGCGGGTGAACACTACTGAGGTGTTCCAGAAACCGGTGTTCTTCTCCGAGGTTCCAGAAGGCAAACGCATCATGAACGTAGCGACACCCATATCTCGGCTTCAGTGGGGCAGATGAAACGGCCCGCCGCTCAAACTCCTCCATGTAAAAGTTGGCCACCACAGGATTGGAGGGCTACCAATGGCGACACTATCGATCATGTCATAGGAAATTACCGTTCTACTGGAAGTACGTAGTCGTGAGGACTTGACGTAATAGAACTGTCACGTCCGCCGCGAATAATAATAATAATAATAATAACACAGTACACACCATTCCAAAGAATGATTCTTCCTGTGGTTGCAACGTAACTACTTGCGTAAACCTGTTGTTTACGTTGCAACCACGAGAGGAATCCTTCTTTGCTGGAATGGTTTGTACTGTATTATTATATCACTATGTTTGTATAACTAAGATTTGGAGCTTTGACTATATTTATTTCTTAGTGATGGATTTAGCTTTATATTAATTTTTTGTTCGCCTGAAGCCGACCTCTGCTTCTATAAAGATCGAAACGTTGTGTTTTATTAATTTAAAATTACGATGGCTAATGTCCGATATCTTATAATTTGTAATGAGTATATAGCGCCATCGATTAATAATAATTTTATGAATCATGTTAATTCAGTGTATAATATTCAAACAATTCTTAACCACAAATACAATTACCCAATACATATTCTTAAGGTTTCCTTAAAATAGGATTAAAAGCGTATTGTCATGTACTGTTTACTCGCAAGAACGGATGTTGCGAACATCCAGTGTATGCATGACTATGTTTAGTCCTATTGGAGTAAATATTAGAGTAGACTAAGTAAATTGTAATCTAGTGATCCGTTCATAATTACAAACGTAGGCATTACCCATAATATATACAGCTCTACAATACATAATTAAATTTCTTAGAAAATATTTCTTCTAACTCTGTTAACTTCTGTTGCATTGTATCTCTTTTGGTGAAGTGTAACAATAGTACCCTTCCATAAAACATCGTTAATGTAATTATAGGGGTCCGTTTAAAAGAAATATTGAAATTAGTATTATCAGGAAGTATTACGAAGTTTTAATGTTATTAATTTAATTAATTATTAAATCCAACTAAATATAGTAACAGTTTTTATAATATAAATTGGTTGTGATCAGTAGCGTGGCGTCCACGTATCCGTTGTTGCCGGCTGCAACTGTACTGGAAATAAGAGAAAATAGTATTAATTATGTCACAGAATAAATGTTTGAGTTATTGAAAATTTTGAAATCCGAACAATATTAGCAGGGGAACTTGAAGAAAAGCGTAGCGTTGCTTTCCAACTGCTGGGCACTTGCACCGTCTTGTGTTGCCGGTTCAAACATCAGCAATGTTTTACTGCGTACGGTGTAACGAATCGTGGTTACAAATAATATAAATATGTTCTCCTGGTCTTCCTTCCTTTTATTATTTATGTTTAAGCCCCACTGTTGTTCTAGTCAAATTGTAACGAAACCTGGTAATAGTGTTAAAGTTGTATTGGTGTAGTGTTACAAAAATATATTAAATATGTGTTCTGGAAAGAAATAAAATTTGTTTGTTTTAAAAAAAAATTTCGAATTAAAATTTTTTTTTATTGATTAATTAATTAGAAACAATTAATTAATTGAGTTTCGTAAAGTTCCGAAACGTTTCTCACGTGTTTAAAAAATTTTATTAGCTTTTCTGTATTTTTGAAGAAACTCCAACCACTTAGAGGATTGTCTCCAATTACAATCGATCCTTGTTTACTTTCAGTTTTGGAGGTTATCTTCCTTCAATGTAGTGAAATTCTTGTAGTAGATGTTGTTTAAATTATAGTATGTGTAAATTGCTATGTTTAGAAAAGGAAGAACTGTTTTAAGATGAAAAGTATAAATTATTTATTTGACAATTGTTTATAAAGACTCTTGTCGATTTTTAAATCGATTCTCAGGGTATCGAATGTTATTACAAATTATTATATAAATTACAAAAGGTTCTTTTAACAGCTATTTATTGGAAAAGTCAGAGAAATCGGGCAAAGATTAAAAAAGTATAACGTTACAAGATAATTCTTAATACTAAAAGTACATTTATTCAATGAAAAGAGTAAAATAAATAAATAGATTGCGAACCGTGTCGCTGACAAACTAGGTGGCACTGTTCAGTTGAGCGGTGACGAATCTGTAATGGCTGCCGTCGAAATGGTCAATCGTCCCTTCGTAGTTTTGGCGTTCCAATAAAGATATTTTCTTGCCGAATTCACGTCCTGGTGTCTGCAAATCTTCCTTCTGATGTTGGTGTAGTGTCTCTGATTAAGTTTCGGTGTTGTATTTTGAAAATTGGTGTACTTATAAGTCAATTCACTTTTTGTCGATCCGGCACTTTTGGTGGTTATGTTATATACTGTTTTATGGTGTTTTAAATGTTATTTCACTGTCGTTTTGGTGCTATACAATGTTAGTTAGTCTTTTGTAAGTGTTTAGGCCACTGTGTCGAAGTTGTGAAATGTTTTTTGTAGTCACTCGCGATTTTCAAATTCGTATCATACAATTGCTCGCCATTACGGTACTCAAAACTAGATACGTTTTAATATGCTCGTCAAGTGTCCCGTACAACGTTCAATAATTAACTCTCTACTTCCTTCACTTTCGACTAAAACCTTAGCCAAAGCAATATTATTCCTTACATTGTTCGAATTTTATTTTGCATCCTGTGCATGTATTAAAGTTACATTATATAACTGCTTAAACTTTGGTTATTATTCAAATTTGTTAGCTAGTTTTTACTTAATTTTATCCTTCAGTTCATTCGGCGTATTTTGATGTCGAATAATGCCGTTTTATTATGCCGTTTTTTTATTTTGCCGTTTTAAGTTTTTTTATCTAAAATTGGTAATTTTACCTTCATTTTGTATCTTGTAAATTTTCAAAATCAACTTCCTGTCATTATCCAAATTCTGCCATTTTCAAGTTATATTTATGATTATTAAATCTCATATTGTAATAAAAGGTTTATATTCCCTTAATATCTTGCAATTATATGAATTGGTTAAGTTTTAAAATATTATGTTGGAATATATGACTTCCCTCTACAAATTTTTGAGTTCTGTCATTTCCATTTTTATTAATAATTCTGTCTGTAATTATATAAAATCTTTCTAAGTTATATTTCTAATTATATGGCTTTGTTTCTGGTTTATGTTATCTAAATCCCTTCAGTTTAAATGTATTTAAGTACTTAGTTTCTCAGTTTTGATGAGGTTTAGTTTTCATCATTTTGCCTAGATTCCTAACAATTTTTTCATACAAATTTTTATGTAAACAATATATATTGAATTATACCCTCTCTGACTTTTTAACATTGTAATATAAATTAAACATTTTTTCTATTAATCATAACAACAATTAGTATCTGTTTCAATACTATAAACAGATAAGAAATAATTTTAAATAATGGTTGTCTTCAACTAATTAGACATTTCTTTTTTTTTTAAATCAAAACTTAATACTAAAACAGAAATATTATTTATAAAGAATGTTTTTTCCCATGCTAACATCCTATTCAATTATTACCATTAAGACAAGTAATAAATATTTTTACAATTAGGATGTTAGTGGTTCTAAACTTATTAAATGTCCTTATTACTAATACATTTTTAAAATATCCTATTCTATATAAACAAAACTTTATTTCTATATTCTTATTCACTAGTTCTTATATTAAGTTTAATTATCAGTTTTTAAACTGTTTTTAATATGGTTTAGGGTAATTGTACCCTGTCACTTTGTGTCTGCTTCTGTTTTCACTCATCATTTACATAAATGTCATTTCAAACAGATTGACAGCTCTATATTATTACATGTATATTGTATTCACTCTGTACAAATCATAAGTCACTCAAAGTTGTATTTTTCATTATTTACACAGTTTGTTAATGCCAAAGATGAAACCTAAGGTTTATTTTTTATAATACACAAACTAGCACTGGTTCACTTTACACTTCTTGATGCTATTTCTAAATGGTTGTTTAGTCTTATTAACATCAAGAAATTGGTTTGTGGGTTACAATGAAGATTTGTTCTTTGGGTATTATATTATTGTTTCACCTTGGTCCACTGGCAACTCTTACTCTATACACTTTTATTCTTAATTTTATTGTACATATGGTTTCTGTTCATGAATACTTCGTTATACTTTTTATTATTATGGTTTTTATTTATTTTGGGATATGGGTGCTTTTATAAGAGCATTCCTTCTTCTTCTGGATGCTGTCTTCTTCTTCTTTCTTCAATGATGTCTTCTTTTCTTCTGGCTTCTTGGAATGGTATTATGTTCTTCATCTTCTTCTGGATGTCATCGGGTTTCTTGGGGTTACTTCTTCATCTACTCTTCTGGTTTCTTTAAATATATCACCTTTCATGGTGGATCTTGCCTTGTTCTGGGTTCCTTTTTTATTTATTCCTCATCTTCGTTGTGGGTATAGTAATACTCTGGGTTGTTTCCTTATATACTCCTTACCTTCCTGGGTTATATCTTTTCCTTGAGTTATCAAACTGGTTTTGATGATTCATACTAGTAACATTTCTTTTATTCGAACTTATACTTTTAATATCAATGATTGTTCTGCACGGTTGCTCTGAATTAATTCTTTATATTCTAATGCTTTCTTCGGATTTAATGTTATTATATTATATTTTTGTAATGATCAATTCCATTCATTATTATGTGTTTATCTGTCACGCTACAACGGTCATTAACTTCGTACTAGTTGTCACTATACAAACTGCGAAGAGGGGGACACATTCGTCCGTCCAATGTGTTGCCGCTGCATATACCGGTAAAAGGGTCAGTTTGCAGCTGTGTTTGTTTTGGCACTGCTGTGCAGCAGTTACTACCTACCTCTTTGGGTTTTGTTCGTTTAGTCAAGTGTTTCTCCGTTTTACTTTAATATTTTTAATTCGATTATTTGTGTTCTGATTTATTCTGTGTAAGTATAATGAGATACAGATGACCCTCCACTTTTCCCAGTGAATGGTAGAAAACGCTCTAAAAAGAACACATGGTACAAGAAAAAATTTGAATTTATTTTTAGGTTAACTTTTAGACCTATCACAATCGGCAAGAGGCGATATGTAGTTACGCCACGCCACTGGTTATGATAATACAGGAAGAGTGAAAATCAGATTTAGGCAATTTAGTTTTTATGAAGATTTACTTTTCACAATAGGTACCTAGCTGAATTACAAAATTTGAAATTGAAAGAAATAGCGAAAGCCATCCAGTTATTAATGGCCCAAGGGAAGTTATATTCCAAATCATCTTACTCTATTAGTGGCAGTGAGAAAGTAAATGTCACTTAGCAACTCCAGAACAATCTAGCAACACGCCTACCCGCACACAAACACACACACACACACACACACACGGGGACACAAATGTAAAATTATTCAACTTTATATTTAGTCTGACGAGCAGACACATCCCACGCTGTCTGGAGCGCAAACAAGCAGAAATTCGCAATACACTTTGTGGCAATAAACTCTATGTTTATAAAGCAAACACTGCAGTAGACAGGTTTGTAACGATACAGGGGAAATTGCATTTAAAATAAATTTCCCTGCTACCTCGTGGGTGGGACTCGCAAGTCACAAAACAAAACAAGTCTGTAAATAACCAGGAGGGTAGTATACTTGTGACAGACTACGATAAATGTGTGTGGTATTGACATACACTTTAGGAAACGTTATTACAAAATTTGAATAAAAATGATTATTGCAGGTAAATGTGGAAATTTGTAGTCTAGACATAAACAATATAATATAGACGTAAACCTGTGAATTATTTTGCATATTTTAGAATTTAACAATAATACCCAAACTGAACGCATTTATAAATAAGTTTCCTGCTTGTTATATGAAAGAGGTAAAAAATCGGTTACTATTTATAAAGGTAAACTTTTCCACCTTGTTAATTTAAAAGTTCATCTAGAAGTTAGATCTACAAATCTTTTTATTATTTTTTAGTCATAAAGTGATTATTCTGTGCATTTAATTTACGTTTTTTAGATTGTAATAAAATTAATATTTTTATTGTATTTGACAATCACAAGTCTATATTGTTTCCCAATTACAGGACACTCTACATGTTACACGGCCAGCTGTAATGTTTCTGTGCGTACGTGACACTTAACATGCGAGTATTAGTGTTACGTAATACGGAACATTCTCGTACATTCGATAGTGTTGTTTGACAAGTTTCTCAACTAGCCCAGCTGTGCGTGTTTCTGCCAAAGCCGCACTGAAGAATCAAGTGATTTACACAGTGCGTATCAAGTGGTGTATTAGTGAAAAGTGATTATAGTGCGGAAATATTTATAGTTGGCATTTTTATTTGTGTTGACAGATTAACTTGAATTATTGTACAAATATAATCTTGTTCGATAACTTGTTGATTGAAAGCTGTTAATTATGATAATTAATGCTGGATTTACCGACTTCACTGGTGTCTTGTGTGTTGTTTTCCACTGTACCATACGACGATCAGGGAGACCGTCGTGACAATATACAGTATTAGTACAATATTAAAAACTATACTGTTAATGTTATTAGTATGGGATTACTATTGGTTATTATATGGTATATAATGTTATCCATTTACATGAATATTATATCTATATTATTAACATTATTAATAGTTTTATATTTTTTAAATAATTTTCTGCAAACACAAGAGGATAGTCGTCACGTCTTGGACACACTACAGCTGGACTAAAAAGGATGAATACACTGAGTGGCCGAGTACAAGGATCCAGTAAAATGTATTACACAGTAAATGTTATGAATAGAATAAAATTTACCGCTTTTATCCGTCTAGTGGCTTTTCGTTTTTTTATATTTCACTACGTCTTTCTGGACATATGTCCATCTTCAGGTGTAATCCCTCAGTATGGTTCGGAAGATAATTAAAACAAATTATGTATAACTTACACACATGTAGTAAATAAATATAAAATATGTGAACACGGAACACACGCGGTATTGTTGGTGCGCACCACGGTAACACCATAATCGACTATTGTGCTTACGTTGTTATTGATCGTACATTACGGACCTCGTCTTGTAATCTTAACGTTGTGTCGTATAGAGAATTGGACTGAAAGTTCAGTTGTTCGTTCACCAGGAGCTCTTTGGTGTTTTTAGTTTTAAAGGCCTTATTCTATTTAAATACGTATAAGTGGCTTGGATACCGAAAGCATAAACTTAAAAATAAATGTTGATACATACGCTAGACTGATATATGACGCCTACAAGATGGAAGTCTAACATTTGCTTGTCACATTTGTTAATTTGCTTTCCCTTGATAATAAAAATTTATTCATCACAACTTATTTTACTTCAAACATAAAATATAGATTTCACCATGAAATTCTACTAGGGAAATATCAAAATATTGGTCGATTATTAACCAGAATCAATAAATAAACTTTAGTAGTGCTGTAATTGTTATGCAAAATTTTTTTATGCGTTTTTTATAAACCAGTACTGTAGCACATGATCTAGCACAACAAGAAGCATGACAGAAATGTCTGCAAAATATTTCATAAATTATGTAAAGGGTAATCAACTGCAAGTGAAGACATTATGTACACGTTACAATACAATAGATAAATTCGTGGACTAAAAAGAAGACAATAGGAAACAACAGGAAAAATTAAAGCTGGACTTAAGTTTGTTTGAATGATTTTGACCGCAATCTTTATACACTGCAATAGATTTGTCAGCAAAAGCAAACTAATTAGGAATACTACCAATAAATACTGAAACGCTGGAACCCTCTCGAACAGTTGAGAGCGTCTTTCTACACGTGCTAGTCGCGCAGGTAAGGCCGCAAGCAAGTATGTTTCAGACTGTTCAAGAGAGCACTTGAAACACACATTACCTGGCACACCGCTGTAAGGATGGAAAGTTTATTCTGGAACACTAGCCGACCTACAAAAGCCACTGCAGCCTACCTTGTCAGTTCAGTTACGTTGAGCGATTTCCTTAGCGCGGATCGAATCATCGTGGAGGCTTAGTGAAATGTGTTTACTGTGCTATAATTAGTGTAAAACTCTATTACTTGACATTATAATTGCGTGTGGACGAATTTAACTTGAATTGTTGTACAAGTATAATCATACTGAATAACTTGTTGATTACAAACTGTTATTTGTGATTAATTACAACCGATTACTAGTGATTTCTTGGTGTCTGTGTTTTGTTTTCCACTGCACCATACGACGATCAGTGAGACAGCCGTAACAACACATTATAGGCCTACTTGCAAATAGCATAGTCGTAGCACAACCCACGTGGAACATGTAAAGAATTATGCGAGTATAAATAATCAATACTTAACTAGCTGTGGATCAATGCTTTATGATAAAGTTCTGGTATTTAACACATAAACTACGTACTATAAAGAAAGTAACAAAATTGTGAAAATTAGTATTTGTCCTACTTACGGAAAACACTAAAAATTATGTCCTATCCAGTGCCAGACGTTGTATCCTTAATAAGGGAAAAGTGAATTATTTATTAAAGATAAACTTATTATGAAAAATATTTTGAAAATAATATTACATTAATTATATTACGTAATAAAATATACTTCTAAAGTCGCTCTGAGTTATTATGAATCATCTATTCTTTGAGTCATTTACGAAAAAAATATTAAATTCCTTAATAAGCAGAAAAGAATACAAGAAACGTTATTATAAGGGTACAAAAATAATCACAATAAAGTCGATGTATAACAAAATTAGAATTGATGTTATCGGTTACAAAATTCGAAATATAAAACGAAGCAGCCATGTCTTTATTATACAATATTCATTGAAAGTTCTAGTAACGGTAAGATAATTATTTACTCATGGGCTGAGAACCATAACATGGACGCGATGGCAGCCCATTACAAACCGTAGACGTAAAGGAGTCCAGCTCCTAGCATATGCAGATGATATAGATATTATCAGCAGAAATAAAGATAATCTGAAAGATGCCTTTAGAGCACTTAAATCATCGGCTAAGAGTATGGGGCTTGTTATAAATTATAATAAAACGAAGTTTATGGTTGAGGGAAGCAATAATGATATTTCAAATATGCTAATACATAGCTAAAATTTTGAAAGAGTAAAAGGCTTCGTATATATGGGAACATATGTCGATGCTAAGAATAACTACACAGAAGAAATTGAAAGAAGAATTCTGGCTGCTAATAGAATCTATTACGGGCTGAATAAACATTTTAAATCAAGCCATTGGTAAGGCCTGTATTGACATATGGCTCTGAGTGCTGGATACTCAAGAAAATTGATGAACAGAGACTGGCTGTGTTTGAAAGGAAGATACTGAGAAGGATTTATGGCGCAATTGAGCAGGACGGAGTCTGGAGAAAGAGTCTAGACGGAGTCTGGAATAATGAATTATATGCTAAGTACGATGACATTACAGTTGTCCGATTTGCCAAAATGAATAGATTAAAATGGCCAGGACACGTTCAGAGAATGGACGACGAACGTACGGCCAAAAGAATTATGAAACACAAGCCAATAGGAAAAAGGAAAATTGGAAGACTGAAGAACTGAAGTTGGATCAGGTCGGCAGTGATGCGAGGAAGCTGGGCGCAGTGAATTGTTGGCGAATGGCTGAGGGCAGGAGTAAGTGGATGGTATTTCTTTTGAAGGCCAAGGCTCGATCTGCAATCAATTACGTTCTAGTGTGCGCTGATGCGTAGTATGGAATGTGCTGGAATTTCAGCGGGTATAAATAAAAATACTGAGCGACGCTTAGTTTCAGTTTTAGTGGCGATATATTCCAGTGCGGTTCAAAGTATTGTGGCGAAGTGTTACGTGTTTTATATTTGTGTGGGACAATTTTAATATAATTGTGTTTTATACTAGTTGACATTACTGTGTGTGAACAATTTTTATTTGATTAGTTGTAAGAGACTATCTTGTTGATTACAAACTTATTTATAAAGGTATTTTGTTTCCCACTGTACCATACTACGATCAGTAGACCGTCGTCACAATATAATTATTATCATCTGCCCACTAGGAACTGGCCTTACAGGCTGTTATGTCTACAAACCTGACATCTCTTCTAGGCTTTCTCGGGACTTAGAATGTAATACTAATACTTCACTTGACCTTGACTGAGGCAACACGCCCTACTACGTGGGAGGATGACTCGATGGTTCTAGGCTATTCTAGGTGGTTCCATTCGTTTCACTATGTTATATTGTATTGGTTCTTATAATACAATATTTCACTATTTTAACTTAAAATACCTTTATTTAAAATTAAAACTAAATATAAATAAAATCAAGATTAATATGTTTAGACAACTGTGTTCAGACAACTGTTTAAAAAATACAACTGCTCGATTACTCATTTAATATATTTTTAAATAGTAAGTAATGTACTGATTTGAAAGACTTTACTGAGATTCACTTACTCTGCTATTTAAAACTTCAATTACATATTTTAAATATTTTATGTCTGACGTGATACTAACAGTTTGAACGAATTATTATGAAAATAAAGTTGTATTCCCTCATTAAAAACTTGCTCCTTCAACTATATCGTTAACACAATTTTCTTTGCCCGGAACACCAGTGAGTTATATTTACTCTCTTACTGTAAAGTGGTACAAAGGATGCTTATTCTTAGCTGTAACTTGAATGAAAAATGCTTTGTCAGAGCTTCAGGTAAGCCAGAACAGATTAATCCATTGTTTACAGATTAAAAAAAAATACTTTTTTAGAGTTGGCACGTTCCAATTGGAATAAAATTAAACCGTTAATTACGCAGTGTTTTTTAAAAACATGTTTGTAGTGAGTAAAATATAATAAAACAAAAGTTAAAACTTATAAGACTTATGTTTTATTCAATTACAGCGAGTTCTATGAGAAACTCTCTTCATGCAGCATAATAATATCCACTCCGTTGTTGCATGTACTTATGTCGTCAGGAAGTGTTCACTCAGAGTTATGTACTTTCAGAGTTGCGTTAATCATATTAGAGCTGACTTAGTTAATAGTTGTAGTTTACGATAATATTTTCCTCACCATGACTTGCGGTTACTTTGCAAGCATGTTAACCATGTTTGTAATAAGGTAATTTGATACAAAACTTTTACGGCAACTTGAAGAGATAAAGTTTTCACTAAATCTTTCTTGTCCGTTCGATTACTGAACTAACATTTACTGAGAAAACATTTTCCTGTGCTATTAAATTAATGATCATTCTGAAAATATTTGAAAACATTACTTAATTGGAGATTTTCTAATAACAAACCAGCAAAGAAAATTAAATTACGGTAGATTATTTTAGGTAGTGAATAATATACAAAATTTAATTAATAAAGTTGTGTCAGTGGTTATAATCACAAACAGAATTAACGCTGCTGCACACCGCTATAGAAAATTCTTCCGATTAGCGCTTTCAAGCTTCACAGCTCATCGTCAGATCGGCAATATTTCCAATCTGATGATGAGCTGTGAATCTTGAAAGCGCTAAACGGAAGAATTTTCCTATAGCGGTGTGCAACAGTGTTAATTCTATTTGTAATATACAAAATTGTCAAAATTTATTTCAGTTACTTCTGCTTATAAACATGTGTGTCAGTTAACCTTAGAAATCTCGTACAGATAATTGACAGAAATTAAAAGTAAGAGTTTTGTAGCTTGCAAATTTTTGTTACTGTTATGAATACGTAGATTCATTAACAGATTTACAAATCAATATTACCATTTGTTGAACAAATCAGTATTACATTGTATGTTAAAGGTATATGTATCTATTATCGGTTTCAATTTGTCCGTAATATTAAACAAATGTCGGTTTCAAAAATGTACGTTGAACAGTAGTTACGGTTAGACATCATGATGCTAATATACGAAGGCCAAACAAAAAGTGCTTTTATTTTACATGTTGCCAACGGAGGAAAAAATACTATACCTCTGACATTTTACGTAAATTACTTGAATAATTTTGCTTTTATTTATGTTAGCTAAATCCGTTTAAAAATATTTAGATTAACTGTGCTCAGTGATTTCACACAAATCCCTGAGGAAGCCTCTTCTGTTTACAGGTACTAAAATTTATTTAGATTTCGAAAAGGCTGTTTTTTAGTAGTGACAGGGCTACCCGCGCTCGAGGTCAGTCACATGACATTTAGCAACAAGCCACATTTGAATAACTAATCGTCAATAAACAGTCACGGCACTGAAAACTGAAAATCACACATACCTCAACTCTGTGGTATTAAACATACAATTATTTGCATAAGCTTTTAACGAAAATTACCGTTTCTACTGTAATGTGAAATGTACAAACCGTTATTTTGTGGGACACGTACATTATATACACAAATTACTACTACTGCCACTACTACTACTACTACTACTACTACTACTACTACTACTACTACTACTACTACTACTACTACTACTACTACTACTTCTACTACTACTACTATAACGTCTCACCTACGTTATAACATCGGGAACCTGTGCGTACTTACCTCAGATCAATTGCACGGGCTGCCATACTCGTAATTAACTTTTAATTACTAATTAAACCAGCTGTAGTTATAACTAAAGGAACTTTTACATGGGGTCTGATGATTTATTCACTCAGTATTTTTGTGTAAAGTAATGACATCTCTTTATTAAACAATTACTACAACAGCTCTACATAAATATTCCCACATAAGGTTTTTTAATAAAAAGTTTACAATTTATAAAATATTTTGTGAAAAAAGGGGGGCGCCAAAACATAAGGATTTATATGTGCTAGCATTATCCACGGATCCGGGACCTTAAACTTGTTTGTGAGTTAAGCTCATTTATTCATATTCTATCATACTATTTGGGGGGCCATATGAAGAATGGACTTAATCTAAAATTTTCTGTATCAGTTGTATATATATACCTAAGCACTACTTGCTACTACACATATTTTTGAATCGTAAGACATACTACATGTTATAAGTGATTATCATTAAAGTCTTTATATATTTATTTAAACTGTCTTTAACAATTCATTTGTTAGAATTTTAATTAATCACGGAGGACAAGTCTCCGTGTCACCTGTGATGTCCAGAAGTTTACTCGATGTCCGGGTCCTTGTGGTGTTCGTCAACGGTTGATCTTTAGTGGAGTTTACTTTCCTGTTGAAGTTCCTGAAGTGATTAGTTCATAATGAAGTAGGGTTGAGGTCCTCAGAAGTCTAGTAGTTAAGCATCGTTAGTAGTATAAAGCCGTAAATGTTCTTGTTTGTCGCAGAAATGCACGTCACATTATTGTTTATAAAAGTTCTCACTTTAGGTACCTCGTACCTTATTATTTTAAAACAACATTGAAATCTTACAAATTAGACAAATGAGATGTCATCCCTCACACAGTTATTTATTCCTTTTGGTTTTATAGATTACATTTAAACTTACTAGCACACTAATTTGCCACTACTTTTCGCTGCACATTGTTATAGCTGTACTCTAAATAAAAAAAACATATTGTCGTTCTTCGGGACATGGTTCAAGCATGTGTTTACTACGCAAGCGCTCCATCTCGATTGAATTACTATGTTAGGACGGGTCAGTTAATCGCGCGGAGTTTACGCATCGCAACAAAATAGTTCCTCCATTCTTTTTTATTTAAGGGATTAAAGTTTGACCTTTTAGTTATCCAAATATATTCTTTATTACAGACTTTATTATAGTACACTACTGTGTTCTTGTTTATTTATTTATTTAATATCAATTTACAAGGATTATTAGTTTGTTTATGGGTCGGTAATCAGGTTAATTCCGGTTAGCGCATGTCTATGCAGGATAAAATTATTAAAGGGTTTCCCTATCTTTACACTCGCATTACTTTTTTGCCGTTTAATCTCTTTATTAAATATTATTATGATTTATGGTAGTGATATAAAATTAGTTTAAATGTGCGATTTACTAAAATTTAAATTTCTCAGCTTTTACATTTCCTATTTTATTATTTATTTTATTTTTAATTAATGAAATCGTCACACTGCTACTACTACTACTACTACTACTACTACGACTACTACTACTATTACTACTACTACTACTGCCACTGCTACTGCTACTACTACTTCTGGGGGCTACTACTACTAATACTGCTTCTACTACTAATGATAATTATAATAATAATCATCATCATTATCATCATCATCATTATCATCATCATCATCATCATCATCATCATCATCATCATCACAGAAATGTTATACCGTTGTTAATGTCTGGCCGCATCATCCTGTGCAACAGAAATTTCGACATCACATTCTCTTAGGCAGCAGATGCATTCTCTCAGTCGGCGCCCAACACTTGCTGCTCACAGACTGACGCGACCCTTGTACGCAAGAGTACTTACAACAATGACGTTATACATTTTAGCCAAAATTTATGAAATAATAATACTCACAATATTTCTACAAAATTGTAATTGATTACGCTTTCAGTCCTCGTATCAACTTACATTGGTTTCAATTGCTTTTAAAATCTAAATACTGCTGTTATCTTTACTCATCTAATGAAATTATAGTTTATATTGTTACGACGGTCTACTTGATCGTCGTAGGTACAGTGGAAACAA
Source organism: Magicicada septendecula (assembly GCA_034769895.1). Classification (NCBI taxonomy): domain Eukaryota; kingdom Metazoa; phylum Arthropoda; class Insecta; order Hemiptera; family Cicadidae; genus Magicicada; species Magicicada septendecula. Next base: position 533,570,425 of record CM068369.1, on the reverse strand, counting down.
AACAAGTACAAGACACCAATTAAGTCACTAATCACCAGCTTTAATTTTCACAGTAAACAGTTCGTAATTAACAACACAGTCTCTTATAACAAATCAAATAAAAATTGTTCACACGCAAATAAATGTCAACTAATATTAAGACACAATTGTATTACAATATACCGCCCGATTATAAAACACAACACTTAACTAATAACCACTTTAACGCGCACAGTAATGTCGCCCGATAATAACTCTCGAACCGAACTGTAAATATATCGCTGATATACTGACTTTAGGCCGCTGCCGCCATGTATTTATAGCCGCCGAAAATCTAGACGATTCCTAATTGCGTCTTAGCGTCCGTATGAACTATGTAATTAACTGCGGCCTTGACACAGTCCGCACGGCTGGCGGCATCGAGAAGACTCTCGCAAATGCGTCTACAAGCACGTACGCCCCACACAGTAGAGCGAGATGCTTCTGGCACATTCGACAAACACGTAGATTGTTCTGTTATGTCGTAAGAATATACATTTGTATACACATAAAACAGTAATTTATTTAAATGTACTTACTAGGTTTTTTTGGACCTTTTCTTTAATTTTGTGACGTGTAATTCTTTCTTTATTTTATTATTCCCACCCTGCCAACTAGATATAGTATAGTGATAAATTGTGCAACTAGACGGGAATTATCTTGAAAATATGTGACAAAACCAACTGGACGTTTCCAGGTTAGATAAGTGGCCATCAGACAAAACGTACTTAAGTGAGAATTTTGAATAGTCACCCATTGGCTCTAATCTTTCCTGATAACTCAAGTTCACATTACGTTCGGACTACAAATTTGTTTAAAGACGTAATTTTTGCATATACATTTTTTCGTTTTATTGTTAATACACTGTTGTGTAACAGGCTATTTTATATCATAACTTTTGTACTAGTATGTATATATTTTTATTAGGTTCACTGAGAAAATGTATTGTAACGTCAGTCCCAATGATCATAGTATGCTACAGTGGAAAGCAAAATACAGACACCAACGAAGTCACTAATTACCAGCTATAATTAATCGCAAATAACAATTTGTAATCAAGTCGTACAATAATTCCAGTTAAATTTGCCAACACGCAATAATAATGATAACCAATACTAAAGTTCCACACTAATTATAACACAATAATCATTTTGCCACAACACTTCGAAGAAACACACTTCAATAAATCGCCATTTATAACTAACTTCTAAGCGGCAGCTGTTGTCTGTATATAGGTCCGCAGATGTTCCAAAATTTGCGTCAACAAGCACTCGAAAAGACTAGAGAGTACTTTAGTGCGGCCTTGTAAGAAACACACACAGCTGCTCGGTTGGCCGGGAAACATGTAGAACGACACTCTCCATTGTTGGAGAACGTTCTGTCTTTGCAATATTCATTTACGTTCTACCATTCCAGTGCTTGGTTGAGGATGTAAACGCGTGAGTGTGAGTTTGAGATTAATTGAGTTTCCTGTGTTTTTTTTTTGACATGACGTAATATCCTTAGCAGATTGTATACTTTTAAATCCCATTGTTAGTTGAGTGATAAAGACATAGGTTCTACACATTTCTAATGACGTGTTAATAGCTTAATTTCTAAATACAGTATCTGACTAAAAAGGCTACTGTAAATTATACATGGCAGTATGAAGTTTCTTGAAGTTCATTATTTTAACATGATAATGCTTTTAGGCGGGGGGTCATTCCACAAAAATATAACGTCATCGAAAAACGTGACGCTTCCACACTTTCGATTCCCCACAGTCTAGAAATTTGATATGTAAACGTATCAAGACAGAAATAATCGCTGCTGACATTGAGTTTAGCAAACGTTTTAGTGAGAATAAATTTGGTTTTACATCCTCTGTTTGTGATCGTCTGTGGTATGGAAATGATTTACGTAATCCACCAAACGTAATCCACATTATACTTTTCAAAAGCCTAAAAACATTATCATGCTTCGATGTTTCGGTTTCGTCGAAATTCTTTAAATGCTTAGGTGCGTAAAGAGAGAGAGAGAGAGAGAGAGAGAGAGAGAGAGAGAGAGAGAGAGAGAGAGAGAGAGAGAGAGAGAGAGAGAGAGAGAGAGAGACAGACAGACAGAGTTTAATAGAGGTTTTTCTTGCGTGGTGTACTTCAAACTGTAGTCAATAATTTTTGTTGCTTTCCTAATGTTTGCATTGAAAACTGTATGGTTATATCGATTGTGAGTCCTTAAAGTTAGCATTTCAAAAATAAGCCTGACGAAACATTTCAATTATGGAATGTTCTATGTATAACAACTTTTTGCTGACACAACCTTGAGACACACGCACACCGCTAAAAATGTTATTAGGCGTCCCAACTAGTCCTTCGGTGGAAGATAAAAGCAGCAGTTCCCATAAATGTAATATTACGATCTTGGAACATGCCCATTGTAGTAAATTTAACGGGGCCGAAGGAATTATTTCAAGTACGTGGCGTAAATTATTTAAATTAAAGTACGTACACTTTATGATGTTCGGTGGATTTTTCTTTCCATCAAAAGACCGATAAACGAACAGTATACCCACTTGCGACAACAAATCAATTTGTCATCATCATCTTCAAAGGATTAAATCGTGGATGGTTTGTTCCGGTCTCAAACGGACAAAGATTAGAGCTGGTCACTCCAGCGCTTTCTCGGACGTCTCACGCTTCTCCGCCCCCTTGGCTTATAGTTCCATAGTGGTTTGCGGAAGCGGCAGTCATCCATTCGGCAAAGATGTTCCCACCAATTTAGCCGATACTGGGCAATCAGCCAGGCTAGTCCTTATTTGAGACAATTTAGTAGTGAATATGTCCTCAAGATATGTTACTAGCATATCGCAAGGTAAGACACATGGTAGGGCTGCCACCTTCAGGCTTAACGTTCAGCCCGATTTTCTGTCTGGGTGTTCTCCCATAAACTGGCCGTCTTACCAAATTAAAAGACCAGTTTTCCCTGTTGAGGTATCCATAAGGATCTTTAATGTGGTGGTTTGCCCTTGCCTCCAACATCCTACGTCGTTGACCAATGGAAGGTCATCCATCTTTATGGGCAATTTCTCACCCCAAGAGCAGGAGGGTGCCCTAACCTCTACTTGACAACAAGTAGAGGAGGGACAGTTTATACCGGTTGTCACTCGGTCTCCAGTGCCGCGTTAGCCACCTGTAGGAGTTTCTTATCCCCCACCACTTGGAGGTGCGGATGGATGTTTCCCTTCATCTAGGAATGAGGCCATCAATTTGTATTGAGTAAATTATTACGTCTTTCTTCAAGTGTAGATTGCAAAAACATTTTTATTTTTTCGCAATGAGACTACTAAGTGCTAATGGTTTTTTAGCAGTATTAACAGTTGTATTTAAAGGTAAACAAGTTTCATGTAAAAGCGATAAAGCATATATTTTACATAATAGATGCGTGACTCTGTAAAAGCATCGAGTAGAACAGGATAATAGAGGTAAACAACATTGTTGTAGCAACTCCTTTATGACGGTTTATTCATAACTGTAGATTTCGTATGTATGATGGCTATTCAGAAAGTAAGTTCCGATAAGTTATTAAAGGAAATTAAGAACATATTTACAAAACATTTTTATTGCTATTTTAAGTACACACCTTAAATTAATTTTGTATATAGTTTCTGAATTACTTTTCGTATCGAGGCACCGGGCGTTGTATAAGTTTGTCGTAGAAATTTCCTGCCTGTGATTTGAACCATGTATGAACTGGTTGTCTGACCGCCGTTGGCCCCTAAGGAAGAATTTCTCATGTTTTAAAAGGTAATATTCGCTTGGCGTCAGGCCTGGGTTTAAAGCGGATGATAAAATTCTTGCCAGCTAAACTTAGTGAGGAAATGTGTTGCAGCGGCTGTGTGTGTGTGTGTGTGTGTGTGTGTGTGTGTGTGTGCACTGCCATGATTTATCGCAATATCTCGGGTAAGTATCATACGTCAATTACTGTGGACCGAACTAAGCAGATAAGTCGTATCCATCTTGGTACCATTGAATCGCTCACCGCTTCTTCTCAATAAGTATCGAAAATCTGACGGTTAATTTCAGTAGTTTTAATGTCTTTCGCATTTAAAAACCGAATCACATACCTGCTTTCACGAGCGGCGGGCGTCTCGAATCTCTTCGACATTATAAACACGTCCAGCGAAGCTTACTCAGTGCATAGTCGTTTACAAAAGGCATTGTTGGCTTGCTAACGAATGAACAAACTGGCTGCATATGCGCAACAGCGTGCCGGCATCGATACCGCGGCAATATTTAAAAATTGAACTTTTTTTCAGAATATTTCTTGTATTTTTGATCTCTGCTCTTTTGGAAATCACATAACACAATCACATATACAAATAAAGTAGTACACAAATCTCTTCTAAATAGTGTATTCATAAATGTGGAATTCTACATAATTTATATAAACAGTACGTTAGGATTAAGAACATAGTCTGGCATATAGACGTTAGGAGACGTGCATACCGTATTTATACGTTGTTTGCCTTACATTTCGTAGTGTTTTAAAAGCAAAATTGTTTATGGTCGAGACATAGACAGAAGGACAGAGATCTCTAAGTTATTCAAGTCCCTTAAGCCGTTCTATTCCCGTAGCGCTTACACACATATGTGAGTTTACACTGGCGAGCCTAAAGTTTATTTTGTAACCCTGATGTTGAATACACACTACCATGTTATTCAACATATATTGTTTTAGTAAGTTTAATGTTTCTAAGAAACAAATTCGATTAGACAATGATACTAAAAAACTAATGAATGTTAATATTTTAATAAATCTAACAAACGAAAAGTTAGCATACTCAGACTATATTAATCTAATTGCCAGGACAAAATGAGATCTCACTAGTGCCTTTATAGCATTATGACCAGCAGAAATAATATAGAGGCAGTAAAAGAGTTTATATATCTTGACTCCCAGATAAACAGCACTAACTACATCAACACTGTAATCAGAAGAAGAATATATCTCCCAAATAAAACATATTATGGTATAAAAAAGCACCTGACATCTAGCTTCATCTCAAGAAGCAAGAAATGGAAAATCCACAAAACACTTATCAGGCCAGTGCTGACATATGCTTCAGAAACCTGGACAGTGACAAAAAATAGCTAGAGACTTCTAGGTTGCTGCGAATGACGGATTCTAAGATCAATATTTAGAGGAGTACACGAAAATGGGATGTGGCGCAGGCGCTATAATTATGAACTATACCATCTTTACACAGAGCCGGACATTGTCAAGTTAATCAAAATACACAGCCTAAGGTGAGTTGGACACATAGAGAGAGTGGAGTAAGGACAGCCTGCGAAACATATTTTCTACCAGAAACCAATGGGTAGTAGAAAAAGGGGAAACCCCGAAGTAGATTCAAAGAACAGATAGAGGAGAACCTCGGAAAGCTGAACATAAGAAACTGGAAAGCCAAGGCATGCAAAAGGGAGGAATGGAATCGACTCTTGTAGCAGGCCAAGACCCACCAAGTGCTGTAGAGCCACGGTTGATGATGATGATGATGATGAGCCACGGTAGAACGAACGAAAAAGACATATTTCAATATTATCTGTCGCAATGTCAAGCAATCAATAATGATGGGGTTCATAATTACCTCAACAGATATAGATATTTATAGTTTACTACCTTTTTTTAGCCAGAGTAAGACTGATATATATGAAATACATCAGTTTGTATAATTAACAACAATGAATTTTTCCGGTGAAGAGTTTGTGGTTTTACAATATTCTATAGTACTCTGTACTATAATTTACAACAATTTACAAGTATAAGTATTATCCATTTTCCCTTGATAGATAAGTTTACATTAAACATGTGTTTGTAATATAATGTAAAATCTCTTATGTAAGTTCGAACGTTCTACAGTTGTTGAGTAATTTAGAATTGTCTAAGTTAATGACAGTGTTTTTAATACTAGTAGAGAGTGAAACATGATAAAAATAATTTTTTATAATTACATAGTTGAACACCCCTATATAATATTTAACTATAATATATTTTACTATGCTGTATGATGACTCGTCTATGTATAAACGTGTTCTGTACCAATTCTAATATTTAATTGTTGATTACTGCTTTTATTATTAATTACAAATACCATTACATTATGAGTAATATAAATTGTAATATTGTATAAACTAAGTTCTGTGATATTAAAATTTTCTCGTTGTCTTTAAAGAAAACATTTGAAGGTGTAACACAGACTATCTCAACTCTTCACATATACAAGGATACACACATGCGCACTCACATACATAAACACGTTTACTCAAATAATTGTTCCGTTGTGTTTGACATGCCTTTTGTATTCATACACAGGTCTTGTTGATGACAATAAACATTGTCAAAACGTCGACACAAATATGTATATTTGAGTATATTATATTATGAGTGTTGTGTTATTTTTTGACCGATCCTCTCAAACCCTTTACCGGAAAAATTAATTGATTGACGGTCACTACGAATATAAGGAATTAACAGCAATGTACTATTAAGCTTGAGTGCAAATACAATATTACAATTGATATCGTCAAATGAGTACACTGCAAGTAGGTTTATTTCCAACTGACGCAAATTATTCTGTACTTTCAGAAATTTTCGTAAATGAAACATTCAAATACAATTCAAACAAACCTCTGAAGATACAGAATAATTTCTGTGAAACGTGGGTCAGGTGAAAATAAACCTACTTGCAGTGGATTTATTTGAAGATATCACATGGGAGACCTGCATGAAACTCAACAAGTTACTTACAAAGGAATAATTAAAATTGAGTATAAACATTTTAAATTATATATCTGTTGTATCTTGCCGGATTATTTTTACTTTCCATTATATCCTCGTTTAAAGTCAAAATAAAGAATTGCATTATCCAAGTCGAAGTCAATAGGCATAGCAACAGGAACAATGTTACATGTAATTCTTATAATATAAAAAAATATCACGTTACTACTATTTTGTTATTAACTTCTGAGTATGCCTCAGCCTTTGTCACTACTCTTTTTTCTTTATCCTCTGCCTCTGAATCTAGATCATCTTCTCCTTTTAATCTTCTTCCATTACAATCGAAACTTTTACTACTACTCAAACTTTTAATCCCATTTTTACTTCTATTTCTGTCTGTCTTCCCGTCTGTATCTCCCTGTCGCTCACTCTCTCCCTCCCTCGTCTCTCTATGTTTCTCTCTATCTTTCTCTAACTGCCCCTAGCTTCCCCTTGCTTTCACACGTGCATACACAGACACAATCATATAATCAAACAAGCAGACCATCATGATCTCGGAAAATATAATTTTATTGTTTAATAAACAGTATGTAAGGAGATTATTAGAACCCCTGTTTTCATTCAGAGAGTAAAAGGATTAATATTATTTTTAGTTTATTGGCTAAGTCATGCAGCATGCAGAGGTTGGGCGTGGATAGGGTTTCGAAACATATCTTGCAATAAACTCTATAATAACATTTTTTTCTTAGAGTTCATACGATATTTAAACAGATATTTCAACACCCAATTTTTAATCTCTTATTTTATACATTTTAAGAAGGTTTTAGAAATAACTTATAATATATTCCGTACTAATTTTGAATCACTTTCTACCTTTACAACCAATATTTTTTATTCAACCATAGGAATGTTTTGTAGAACTAAAATATACATTTTTTTTTCTCAGAAGTACACTCAAGTGGATTACATATAACGTAAAAACAGTATCAGTTGGTATTTTCAACTTCCTTATTACACAGCTCCGGAAAATTAAAAAAATGCTGCTTTATGAAACTTACGAATTTGTAATACAAGACAAAAAAGCCTTAGCTTAATATTAAAGGGGTGAAAAATTATTGAAAATGCTTTTACATTAAGGTATTTTATGTAAAATGGAATGAAAAATTATGGAATACAGCTTAGCGTGTGTACGTGATGGAAAAACTTGAGTATCTATCACAACAAAAAAGAGATGAAACAAATTTTACTACAAGAAGTCAAAGGCACATAAATTTTAGTTTACCAGTATCGGCAGTATCTCATTATAGATTAAGAAGAAAGTTTATTTAAATATATATCAGTTGAACTGAAATATGTCTGGTGTCCCTGCAGTGAAATAATGTTTAAAAAATGAAACACCTTTTTTCAGTCAGTTACTTTTCTAAACCGTTATGAAGTTGTAATTGTCTCTCAAATCCTGTTAATTTTTTTCCATTTGGTGTTCTGCTCTAAGGCATGTCTTCAAACGGTAAAAGCTCTCCAAGCTGTCCTACCGCATGCCAGTCTTTTCATTTCTTCGTAACACCATCCGATTTTAATGCTATCTACTGTGTTAACTTCATTCTTCTACGGCCCCTCTTTTTTTCTCCTTCTATGACACCCTCCATGGCAGTTGTAAGCAAGCAGTCTCTTCTTAAGCAATTACCTAACCAATTCCTTTTCCTGTATTCTATTACCTTCAGGATTCTTCTTTCTTCCCCTATTCTTCTTGAAACTTCATCATTTCTGACTTTATGAACCCACCTCACTTTTTTCATTGCTCGCCAAACCCACATCTCAAATGCCTCTAATCTTTTGTCATCCTTCTTCCTCAGTGTCCATGTTTCATTTGGCCAAATTTTATACCGTTTATAAGATTCTACATTTTATTGTTTATGCAACTAAACTAGTAGATAACACAGCGCTGCAGTTACTAAATCGCTGTGAACATACTGACAGTCAGTGATACTATATAATCATGTTAGGCAGATAAATGTAACCTCTAGTGATCCCCCGTAAACGTTCCCCTACCGCTTAAACTGACTTTGGCATTAAATTAAATTTATGACTTTCAAAGCGGTACAGTAGAATTCGGGCAAACCACACAAGCTCAATTTAATAAAAGATAGCTGATCGCAATTGAATTTGAACACTGAAACGAGTGATACACGTGCGTTATTTTATACCGCCCCATACCTGAATATAACATGCACCTTTAGAAGGGACTAAAAATTACAGTGAAACAAAATGAAGAATTATTTCAAGTGCTTGTGTCTAATATATTTAGTAACTAAGTCTATAAATAATAAAAATCCTGTACGGTAATAACTATCTTTATTGTTCTGAAGTTTAATTCTTTGTGCCATGTTTATTACAGTCAAGTGAAACAAACAATGGTATACCTTAAAAGATGGTGTTTTTATGAAAATTTATATATTCTTCGGAAGCAATATTTATCTCGTTACCACTGTTTACATAAAACAATTTATGTAAGTTCATCTACTTTGTGTAAATTATATACATTTAATTAAGGTAAACAAAATTTGTACCCTTCTAAAAACACAAAATGCCCAATAACAAAAATGTTACATAAAGTAAATTTATCATCATCATCACCACTCCAAAGGACTAGCGTCAGACCTGTTCCGGAACCCATCTCCTCCTCGCCCTACCGACATCTCTCTTCCCAGTAGGGTGATAACCCAAGGCAGCCACAGGTTGACGGATATCATGCATGCGATTCAAGTGTTCACACCATCTCCTTCTGTGGTCTTCAACCTTCTGGTGCAATGATACAATGTTTAAATTGCGTCTAATATCCTCATTCCTTCTCCGATACAAGAGACAACAACCTTGCGTCCCACTTAGAAATTTAATTTCGTCTTTCTGAATCTTCTGCACGTCTCTTTTACGAAGAGTGCATGTCTCACTAGCATACAGGAATGTGGGGACAGCCACAGTTTAAAAAAATTTCATTCGAGTATCCTTCATTGTTTTATTTTTCAAGTATCTATGAATCGTCCTACAGATGCGTCTGATTTGTTAGCTTAGTATCCCAATCAATATCAGTTCCATATAAAATATTACAACCCAGATAATTAAAATGACTAACCTGATCCAAAATCTAATTATTAATGACCATTTTAGTTCTTATAGGATACTTGCCCTGGAACGCCGGTTCTTATTTAAAGTAATTTAAAAACAATAAAAACAACAAAGTGTTTAAAAAACAATTAAACAGTAAATTTTACAAATATTTATAAAAGAAATAAAATGACCAGGAATCGAAAGTCAATGAAATTATAATATAATTAAATGGATGGACCTGTTGTCGTCAACATATTTGCTTCCACGATTAACATGTAGCAGAAATATAAAGCCTGTTCGAAAAGGGGGACAGTCACGTACTGCATAGCGGTGATATAGACGTATTATTAGCCACTTCAGACTGCAATTAGCAGTAGGTGTTTAGAGGGGCTTAGAGTACACTGATTATTGTGAATTACTGTGCACGAACATCTGTTGCTAGTGACAGTCGTTATTTATTGTGACAGTGAGCTGAGTTAGATGACACTTAGTCCGGCCGCACACCGGACGCGACGAAACTGTCAGCGACGAATTGTCTTGAGACAAAATGTCAGAGACGAATTTTTTGGTTTCAGACTGTCTCTGACCGTCGCTGGTGACTCGGGCAACATTTCTCATTCAGAGGCAATATGGCGTGTGATGAAGCTATTGTGTTCTATTATTATCTGATATGTTTAGAGGAAGAAAGGCCAGTTCGTAAGTTTTGGACACATCCAATTAGGCGGAAAAGAAACCTCATAAACCTTTTGAATGAACTACGGGAGGACGAAAAGAAGTTCTTCAATTTTACGAGAATGGTTGATTGATTGATTTATTACAATATCGTGACACTTAGAAAATTTATAAGTAGAAGTAGTGTTCACGGGACATCTTCACCCTTAATCATAATACTGTGGTCCTAACGTACTACACCCCACGTTAGCGTTGACTCGTTTTCACTGAAGATGCCAGCCAGTGGTACTGCCGAAACGTCTGGTTTTGTGAGAAACTTTGGACCACGGCCAAATAGCCCGGGAGTTAATTTTAATCAAAATATGTATACGCCTGTTTAATAAAGGTTTGTTTATTTAAATTGTGACTTAAGTTTCAACGATCAACTGATTACGTGTGATTATGTATTTTCATTGTTTATATACGAAGATCCACGAGACAGTCTTAACAATACATTCGGAAGTACTCTCTTTTTTTTCCTTACCTGTATTCTCTTCCTGTCTTGACCTCGTCCATATTGTCGTTTCTTGGTATTTCCTCACGTTACGTCGCTCCGTCATTCTCTCGAGCAAGGCGGTCGACCATACTGAATGTCGAAGTACGTGATCATCCATTCCATACGGTTTCCACGGTTTCACTGGTCGTCGTACGGTACAGTGGGAAACAAAATACAAGACACCAATAAAGTCACTAAAAACCAGCTTTGATTATCACAATTAACAGTTTTTAATCAACAAGTTATACAAACAAGATTATACTCGTACAATAATTTAAATTAAATTTGTCCACACGCAGTAATAATGGCAACTAATATAGTCTCGCAGAATAATCAATTTTCAGTAATAGCCACTTGAAACGCACTGAGAGACCACCCAAAGTAATCTCACTGAGTAATCGCTGACGTAAACTGAAACTAAGCATCGATAAACGCCTATATTTATACCCCGCTCAGATTCCAGAATAATCTGTCACTTTGGACGACGTGCTAAACAAACAGGCGCTCTCGAATCCACTAGAAACAGTGTCCTTAAACTCAGTACGCTGACCCCGCGGTCTGGAATAGACTCGAGTGTTGACGCATAAGTGTCACGTAATCGTCTTTCTTCTTCACAAAGCAGCAGTAAATATGCAGCAGCTTTCAATGCGTCTTTCAACACATTAGAGCTGGGATCTACTGGGATAGCCGAGATACCTGTAGAACGTTCCGTATTACGTAAAAGGATTACGCATTACCCACAAACGTTCTTAGCAGTATCCTCTTTCGCCTACTGTTATCAATACTTCATAGTTTGTCAGTCTCACCGTTCAGGCTATCTTGAAGCTACACGCATTTCATCTCTCAGTTTCACCACATCTATATGTGTGCTCTCTCTCCCCAATTAGAGACCAGATGTTCCAGATAAAACGTGATCTTAACAATAACTTTATTGTTCCTGCTGCAGTTGTTTTTTCTCTTGTCGTTGTCGGAGTCGCCATTGAAATCGATTAAATGTCAGCAATCGATTACATACTGTCAGACATCTAAAGAAGTGTAAAACATGTCTTATATCTTAATGAATTGGATAGCTAAAAAAAAAAGTGTTATGGTTCAAAACTAGTAGGCTATAGCCTATTAATTGCTGTACGAAAGCAACGCAGAAAGATTCTTAGCTAACTACGTAAACCTCTTAGCGTCATAAAGAATATGTTAGTGCACGTGTACGCAGATTGCAACATACAAACTACAAACAACTAAAGTGGTGAGTTTTTGTGCATACATTTTTATATGTTTATGTATTCTAAACATTCATTATCACTTAGAAACCTGACGATAGAAATTGCACAGTGGCTAAGAGATGCGCAGTGTATAAACACCTCGTTTCGAGGCTAACAAAATTTTCATTTATTTCGCACAAGCACGCATCAGTCTTGTACAGTGTTTCATAGTGTGCACGTCGGTTGCAACAAGACTGACGAGAACAGTGGAAGCATGTGTGTGACAGAGATAATTTGGAAGTGAGACAGTGAACTGTTATCACGTCGTCTCCCCTATCTTCTCTCCAGATAACTTAGCTATACTTTTCATTGGGGGTAATTCATGAATTGAGTTGGCGCAGCTAACTGTTCAGGAACGACTATCGACCGTATACAACACACTGTGTTCTGAGGTCATCGAATATTGTTGTGTTCACCTGAAGACTGACTGTACTATGACTACAACTTTTATCGTCAAAAACCAATAGCTTCTGTACATTCCTGGAGGATTAAAGTAGCTATACACTGTGCTTTGCTCTTTTATAACACTTATTGAACAACTTGATGAATAAAACATCAACAAAAAATGTCTTAGTACCGCTCATTAAAGCGTTTCAACATGCACATACAAGCTCTTAACATGGTACAGGCGATGTTACACGTGATGGTGAGTCGATGTCCTAAGAATTATCTTTCACTGCTTTTGTTATACTAATAAAACAACTAAACTTCTACCGACTTGAAAACTTGCTTCATATTTATCATCTGACAATCCTTTAATATTCAAATAAGAAATTAAGAAAATAAAGAAATCGTTACTCACTTTTTACGACATTTCCTACTTTTTGTATTTGAAATTAATGAAACTCGTTAAACAAAATATAGAGTAACATGTAAATGTGATGGGAGATCATAGATCATATCTTGGAAATAAAATATTCACTAACAATTTACCATTTATTTACTTAAGCGTTCTGATTGTTTTTCAACCGTCTTATAACCCGGTTCTGTTTCGTTAAATGTAAATCAATTGATTTCAATAGCAATTGATCAGCTTTTGTCATTACTTTCTTGATGAATAGTAACATAAACAGTTTGATTGGAAACGGGCCGAAAGCTTTTTTCGTATACGGTAAGTTTTCGATACGAACGTTTGCAATAATTTTGTAACACGCGGCTCAGAAAAATTCCGCAGCTTAACTCTAGAAATGTTTAATAACACTCTTGTTCATCATTAACATGCTATGTAGCAACGACTTACGTGTGAAATGATGATACTTCTTCTTCACTTTTCCTTCTGTTCTTCAAAGATTAGGCAAAAAGACTGTTCCATATTCAACTTTCCATATATTATATTGGAGTAAACCTCTTCACTATTGTTGTCCTCACCAAGTGCACACAGTAAATCTGAAATCAATAATATCTCCTTCTGCCACACGATCCATGTAGGCTACATACTTGTAATATATTTATATAACGTCATATAAGCTTTTGAAACTTACTTGTTTTCCTTACGCGTTTAATTCTCAGAGTATCGATTCTTGTGTAACGTTTCACTCTTCTAATAAAAGTTATTTCAGTATGTGTGTATATTCATATAAATATATATTTCAACGTTGAACATTACGTTTCAGGGCAAAATCAAATTTAAGACCCACTACTCAACTAAAATACATTTTTAATTGTAAACAAGAATACACGAATATTTTATCCCCACGGTTTTTTATGCATTTATCTATGCACAATTCACGTACAGCTACTGCTTTTTTAAACATTTTGTTCTCCAGATGTTTCTGTCGCCTTATTCTACGGCCCTTTTCTCCATTTCGTCATAGACGCCTTCCTTCCACAATCTTTTGCCACTACCTACTTTCCGTCTTCTATTGAAAACTATGTTTTGGACAACAAATGCCTAGGATTTGCACTACTTACCAATTCTATACTATCTGCTTTGTGACTATTATATTTAATACTGTTTTGTTTACACGAATGTGCCTATTGTGTATTTATTTCTAACGCATTAGAGTCTGAATATTACACAAGGCTTTTTCCAAAAGGCCATCTTTACAACAGTAAACGTTCGGGAGTTTCAAATTGAGACTTCGTGTTTTCTTTTGTCTCAGTATTCTTCCCGGCTATTTTCCAAGTCTCCCGTGAAGCTCAATATTAAGCAAGGAAGACAGTTTTTGTACGCGCTAGTAAGTTATGATATTGGCAGCTTCGCGAATCATGAAGTAAACCATTTCTTATTAGTTCTTTAGCAATTCGTATAACTCACAAATATATTACTGTTATGTCATAATGAGTAACCCCTCGTAATGAGGCGTCTCTCGATAATGAAGACTAAGGAAAGAAACGACAGAATAAAAATTAGTCTCTTCTTTTGTGAACAGACTTAAATACATATATTCTTTTTATTTATATTCTTAGGTGAGTTTTGTACAAGTAGAAACGGTAACACACACCCACTGTAATTGTTCTTTTATATCTTAGAAACATTAACGAAGCAAAATTTGCATGATGAGAAATCGTTTTACAAAAACAATCCCTTTAAGACACAAACGTCTATTAACATTTCGCACATTTTAAATCCCAAATTTGTTTCTTATCGTAGTCAGAAATATTTTAGACTTTGCTTGTGGTATTGTGGGCACAGAATACGTTCAGATATAATTACAGTGGGCACCAGAGCGTGCAGATGTAGGTGGCTCCTATAGCCTATCTCAAAGAGGATTATTTTGTTCCTAGCGAAGTAGTTATACTCAGTAGCAGTTATATATAAATCCAACTTCTCTTTGAACCTCTCTCAAAAGAAAATATAATGTAGCGTTTTAATGCTTGTTGTCTACAATATTTTACCAATTTTACCTCATTACAGCTTTTTATTTCATCATTAAATACAAACTGTACGTTGCAGAAATGTACTTAAAAAGTAATAAAAATAAGCACAAGGAATAGCTCCCTTATCTTAGTAAGTTCCCTTTTATTATTGACTTGACAGAACACATTGAGCAGGATTCATTTTAAATCAAAGTGTTTTGTGCGTGTGAGTTTGTATTTCAATATTTTTAAAACATTTCAAATTTTATTGACAACTTGAAGCTGGTAATTTGTTGAATTCGTCAACAAAACTGCTGAATGTTGTAAACAGTTCAGTAAAATTTCATACATTGATACTCAATAATACACTGCAAACTCAGGAAATTAAAAATATATGTAGATATAAGATTTAAACCTAAATTGTATGCATCATCATATCGTGGAATTGATAAACACCTGTCAATTTCCCTCGGCTACAGGTATGTTGAAACAACATCTTGTTGCCTACCAACTTGATTTCGCGAAACAAATTTGTCATTCATATTTGGCAACGATTGAATGCAGAAATTTTATCACACTTCGCCCTTGACAAACTGATGACATGCAGTCGATCAATAGGCTTGCTCCTTCTTTTATACTGTAGGCGCATGTATTAAAACTTCCACCTTGTTCGGCAAAATGTCAGTGAAAACGTATGAAGTGTTGATTACTTGTTTTTGGCAAATTTTCAGTAACATATTTTTGGAGGCAGTCTTTAAGATTTTAATATATACAAACAAGTAATAACCCTATATTTATAATTATTTTAAAGTATGTCACCTGGAACTAGAATATATTTTAAACTAAATAACTGTGCATCCACAGAATTATTCGAGACAACTAATATGACTTACTCTGAGAACATTAACTAATTCTTTTGATCTGCCTAACATACAAGACAGACACAAACTTGGCAAGGGTAATGGACATAGTAGTTTCGGTTACTGACGTTACTTATCTTCATTTGGAAGATAAATTTCCTTGTATGCAAGTTCTCTTATTCATTGTTTTATTACTATTAGACTTGTGCAAAAGTACTCGATTTTATCCAATTACACTTGTAATTTTTTCATTGACCATACTTTTTACATTATATTAGACAAAAGAAAACACTTCTCACTGCATTACTTTACTTATCATGGGTTTTAACGTAACAGTTGCGTGATCCTAATAATACGCACTTTAGGATTATACTTATCTTTAGCAGGATATTTGGTAACATACAAGTGTGCGAAGTTTGCTTTTCTATGTCTAAAATCATTGTAAAAACCAGTTAGTAGTATGCAAATTAGAAATACACGACCTTTAAAACTAAATTTCGATTGTACACGATCATCGAAAATGATCCTACACCGATGGTAGCTTCTAAGCAAAAAATCATACAGGTATCTTATGTGGCTCTAAGTGATGCTAGTATATAAACCAGTAAAGAGGTGCCTAAGATTTGGTTAGAAAATACGGGAACATTTAAGTTGTGGGCGCTGGTTGGTCAGGGGTGTCATTATTTGTTAGTTGGCGTTATGTGGTTCTGCATAGCAAACTCTCCATTGTTTTGTAATTGTATAGTTTAATATTTCTGTTTTATTCAATACTTTTCACTTTTCCTTTTTTAAGTCAGAATTTTGGTTGGCGTGCACTAAAATGTGATTTTAAAAAGGGCTTCTCTAATTGCGGATGTGTCGTTTGCCGCTGCTGATTCTTCTCAACTAATTGTTAAGTGTGACTTAAAATTATATTTTTGGATTTCGTTGTCCATGACGTGTTCGTTGATTAACTAAATATAAGTATGTCACTACCGACTTGGAACACAAAGTTTTTTGTTGGTAAAAACATAAAAGTTTTACCTTATATCCTGAACCAGTTTTCGCTTATTATAAGCTTCGTCAGAGGCTGCCACTGGGAGCGCTGTCTTGTTGTTGGCGACGGCGTCGATTTTTGAAGGATCGATGTTGTGTGTGTGTGGGGTGTGATATGTTCGAATAATACGTGTGATATGAATTGTGTCTGTTCACTAGGATGTCGTTTTTATGTGTTTGTATATTTCCAGTTGTTCAAGAGTGTCTAGTTTTCGGCCTTTGGTGTGTACGTGTAGAATACCAACAACGTGGATATTCTACACGCACATTCCATATTTGAACACGTACGTAAATAATTAGAACGTAAAGTTCTGTCTACATTATCTGAATGTTACAGACTGCTGAGATAACGTACAGAATTGCATGAATATTGTTAGTTAAATGCTACAGTCACGATAGACTCCTTAAGCTTTTTAGAATCTGCGTAACCATAGGTAAAAACAAGCTCTCTGTTACCAGGCTGCAGAAAAAATAGATACACGGAGTATATAACAACATTGTTATTAAATTTCAATTTTTAGTATGACCAAGAAACGACTTCTTTTTTTTAGTCATTATTTTCCGCAAAGAAGCTACTACTACTCCTCATAAATTATGGCCTACCGAAGGAAAAAATGTATCATAACTTGTTGTTGCTTGCGATGTAGTGTACGTGTAAATGTGTAGGCCTGTCTGTGTAAGTGTAGGTTTGACTTTGAGTTGATGTGTATAGTGTTATAATATTATCTTTAGTAACTCTACTATTTACCAATTGATGTGTTTAGCTGTAAGGGGGATTTAGGACAAGCTCTTTGTTCTTACTTATGTAACGCTTTATATAACTACTCATGAAAATATTTTTGTTTACTCTAGAAAGACATAAGACTTGCCAAAGGATATTTTCTCATTTATTCTAGTAATCAGAATAGTAAACAAGTACACTATAAAAGCTGACAGGATACAATGTAAAAGCACCAGTTCCAGCGAACTGCTTGGCTTCGCTTGGCTCGAGCTTGTGGCTTGTGCTGTATTGTACGTGTTAATTGTTTGTTAGATTTGAGTTGACTTGAAGTTATAATAATTGTTTTAACTTAGTAAATTATTGAAGTATTAAATTTGTTCAAACTATAAACTGATATTACTTTACAAAAGTATAATGTTACATTCAATAAACCAATAATTCAGCGTATCTTGAATTTCTAAATTCTTTATTTAGGCAACGTACCTCTAACGGTTACTTCACTTAGCTACTCGAGTGAGTGATCGCGGTGTTTACATTCAGGTAGAACAAAAGCTTGACATCGTTTTATTTTAGAGACATTCATTTCTATAACTACAATTTGCGTATGACTTTAATACGCGGGTCGCGTAGGCGTTATTGCTTGTGGAAGGTAGAATAAAATTGCGTACGTTTATATCTCAATCCATTTAAGAATATTCCTACAAATTTTACAACTTTTGCACGATTTGTTTAATAAATTTATATTTAACCTAAAACGAGACCTCTGAACAATTTTATTCTTTCATGTAGAATAATAATTAATAAAGGTAAATAAGTTTATCGGATGATCTAATAATAGTACCAATGTCCACTTTCAGTTTTCCATAAGATAATTGCCTCCAAATTTAAAAAAATATATTTTTTAAAATTTATTAACTTTTTTATACCTGAATATATAAACAAAAGAAACATTTTTTTACAGAAG
This sequence comes from Magicicada septendecula, assembly GCA_034769895.1. Taxonomy (NCBI): domain Eukaryota; kingdom Metazoa; phylum Arthropoda; class Insecta; order Hemiptera; family Cicadidae; genus Magicicada; species Magicicada septendecula. Next base: position 533,551,701 of record CM068369.1, on the reverse strand, counting down.
ATAATATTATAGGTGTTAAATATTATGAGATTCTAAAACCTATAGGAAATGTGAAACACAGATTAACTGTTGGGTTTTCTCGAAATTTCTCCCTCTTTCCCCCGTTCATACTAATAAGTAAAAAAATGTAATGTAAATGTATTAGGGAATGCATTCTAGGTATTTTAAATAAGAAAAGTTATATTCGTCATTTAGAACAAGAAATAAACCAAAAATGGATTGTTCCGGACCTAAACAATTAGTCTAGAGCTGATCACTCAAACGGTTCTTCAGAAGTCGCATACCTCCGTCCGTTTAGCATATAGTTGGGAATGCGGCAGGCATCCATTCTGTTAAGACATTCCAAACATTTTAGCCAATCTTAGGCAATCCTACAGAGTATACTTAGAATATTCAGTTCCTTCCGTACATCTGCATTTCATAACAAAAATTAAATTTCAATGTTCGATTAATGAGATATTACGAAATTTGTTTAATAGACTATTTAGTTACATCATTGATTTTAACATGATATTTGTGTGGTTTATTACTTTATTACTATAACATGTGGTTAAATAAAATTACTTTATTTTGTGTGGTTTATGTTAAATATGTGTGTGTGTGTGTGTGTGTGTGTGTGTGTGTGTGTGTGTGTGTGTGTGTGTGTGTGTGTGTGTGTGTGTGTGTGTGTGTGTGTGTGTGTGTGTGTGTGTGTGTGTGTGTGTGTGTGTGTGTGTGTGTGTGTGTGTGAGATGTGGATACACGCGATATAACAATAACCATTTCAAGAACGTGACAGGCAGGTTAGGCACAGGGTGTCTTTAGATAATTTCGTATTGCAATAATCACGATATATTGTTTCTTTACGTGTCACTAACCACTGAAATGTGTCTGACGTTTATCGCGTTTGAGGGAAATAGTGCCGAAATACCTACTGTGTACAGAAACTGTAGACAAGGCCTATGAAGAAAATATTAATTGAGGCGTATTAGGAATTGGATAGGTAATACTATATTTTAGGACGTAAACATTCTTTATTTAAATTTATCTACTTTTCTACTAGATTAGTTTAAAAATTCAAATTTTTTAAAGGGGAATTTTTTACAGATTACAAATTGCAAAGATTACAAATTACAGAGAACAGTATATTAAGAAATTATAATTACGTAAATTCTAAAACAAAAACATGTTAAACATATGTTTCTGCTTATATGCACGAAATTAAGTTAATAAACAAATTTAAATGTCAAATTTAAGTTATTGCTAAATTTTTATTCATTTTAACCTTTAAGTCAATGAATAATAAATGCTTTTAGAAGAATTCGGAGTTTAGTTTACTGACAAGTTTAAACAGAAGACTTGTTTGAAATTTTTTTGTTAAAATGCTTGTCCCTTTTAAACAAAATATTTATCTCCACTGTCTTTAAATTTTGTATTAACTTAGTGATTTTTGTTTCCATCCAAATATTGCAATCTTATATTTACATTTAACTAATGGCTTTAACTTTCCCAAACTCTTATTTTCAAAAACAGAAAAATGAATTGAAATTATATAGATAAATATTTAGCATACATGATACATACAGATAACAATAAAAACCCGGTATTTGTTATTAATCATCATCAGCACTACCAGGGGCGTTAAAACCATTCTGGAGCCCCCACCTGTTGAAGTGAGCCGGTCTCAATCAGTTCAATTAATCTTCCAATTACGGAATCTCATCATTCGCTCACCTCACTGCTCACTAACTTACCATCGCATACCACCTCATACACTTGCTGTGTGTTGACACCGCTTCCGGACTGGCCATGTTCATGATGTTATCAACATCACTGATACAAACTGTTTTGGTTAAGATCTATGATCAACTATATACAGAGGGCTGTAAGCCATTTCATAACTGTGCCCAATCAGAAAGTTATGTTAATAAATTGTCAGCTATTCAATAGTTTAAAGTATTATTTCGTTAATGGTTGTTTACTAGTTTGTGAGCTTAACCAATTAGATTACCAATCAAATGTTTATACTTATAAAATATGTATGTTAATGAATATTTAACCTTCTATTATTACGGATAATATAACCAATGATTTATGCATTAACATTTTATAAGTAAAGTATTATGTTATTTTTAATAATAAAAAAATGGTTTGGTATGGTATTTTTTAAATTACAATTTCACTATTTGGAAGATGAAATACTTGAACTGCTTAATAAAGTAGTCACATAAATTATGTTAATAAAGTTTCAAAACTTTAATAATTTTAATGAATTCTAAAAACAAAGATGAAGCTTCTACATATAACAAGAAGATTTTATTCTACAATTGTAATCACTGTGACGTACATTTAAAATATCATATACCCACATGTACATATAAAAGAATTAATAGGTTATACTAATCTACCTTACTGTGGTGTGAAACAAACCTTTTCAAATTGCAATCATTAAAGCTTACAAATAACATACCTTTAGAGTTTACGGTGTCCAAGCTTGCGGCGTCGAGTCAGATAAATTTAAAAAGAGCAAAATACGACCTCAAAAGTACTTTAGAAATAAAGTAACGCAAAATAAAAGTTGAGTATATTTCTGTGTTCACGGTAAAAAAAGTGACAAAGAAATTAATTTATTAATGGCTGCATCATGCCAGGAAATATTGCAAAAAAATTCACAAAGTTTCCAAGGTTTTATAAACATTTACAAGCTGATTTATATTTACAACTAGCAAAATACCCGTGCTTCGCTACGGAGTTTCAACTCTTAGTTTGTTTATTTACATTCATAGCAACAGCTATTTATTATTTATTTTGAGAAAATCGTTAGAACCGTTTCCGAGAAAAAAAGGACATACATTTATTAATTAATTGAACTTCGAAATTTTCTCGACTATAAGAACCTGCAAACAACGAAGTTTTTTTTCAATTTAAAACAATGATTAAAAACTCAGGACTCAATGTATTCGGGGTTTCCAGTAAACTGAGATGTCAACCACTTCATTTACAAAGCATGCAATTCCCGCGATAAATTTCAGTATTTGGTGTTTTGCCCTTAGGAGTGAAAGTTTTTAAAACCGTTTCTTAATGAGCACCTAAGACCTATGATGAAGCTATGTTCAAAGTTTCATTGATATCCATTCAGTGGTTTCAGAGATATCGTGATCAGTGAGTGAGTCAGTGGTATTTGCCTTATATAGATATCTATATCTAGCCGATTTACCCAGCGTTGCTCGGGTTCATAATTTATTCATATGCTCATTGGCACCTATTCTTGTTCTAACGTTATATTACTTGTATATTGTATTGTATAATCTTTCTTATATTGTACGTTCGCATTCTCACTGGAGGAATACTCTGTAGCGCACCTGTTTAAGAACATGTCATAAACTGTATTCTTATATCTGGAGAAGAATTCTGTTGCGCGTGATGCTCCTGCTCGATTTCTAACTCTGGGAGAGGGCGAACAGCTAAATTAGTTTTCAAAAAAATGTCTACAGTACTTGCACGCGCTGCGTATTTTTTAACTGTCGTTTTATAATTCATTGTGTTAATGTTGAAATAAAGCATTTGTTAAATTAGTGTTTCCTAAACTTATTCTAACAATACAATACCTCTATAGATTTCAGCTTATCAATTTTTAAATTCAAACTGAAGCAAGTGCATTTATATTGTCTGAACACTATGATCTGAATACATTCGCTACCAAAACTTTGTACTCGCTTATAACTGACTTCGATCTTAACTAATCCACTTTTAAATTCAAACTGAAACAACTCTGAATTCACACACTATTAAAAAGTTTCTTAGGATGCATACACCACCTTTGATATCGTAACCTATATCTTTCTTTATAAGAACCGTGGACTCTGGCCCCGCCGTCTTTCGCGGGATCCGACCTAAGACTCCCCAGGTTCCGTGGATGAACTCCGGGGAAGGCCCTTCGGACGACTCCCGCGCTATTTCCTACGCGGGAGACTTCCAACGATGCTATGGTAACTAGAATCTATTCTATTGGATTGCTATGGTAACCAGATCTAATAGTTTTTTAAGACCCAAAGGACCCCCCAAAGGATAGTATCGAAAAAACCACTTGTCCTATGTTGTTTCTCCCGTTGGGTAAAATATTTGTGCAAGTTTGGTTGAAATCGGTCCAGTGGTTTAGGAGGAGATGTGGAAGACCCCAAAGGACCCCATCGAAGAAAACACCTATCCTATGTTAGTTCTCCCGTTGCGTAAAACATTTGTGCCAAGTTTGGTTGAAATGGGTCCAGTGGTTTAGGAGGAGATGTAAAAGACCCCAAAGACCTCCCCAAAGGACCCCATCGAAAAAACACCTATCTTATGTTGGTTCTCCCGTCGCGAAAACTATTTGTGTCAAGTTTGGTTGAAATCGGTCCAGTGGTATAGGAGGAGATGTGGAAGACCCCAAAGGACCCCATCAAAAAAAACACCTATCCTATATTGGTTCTCCCGTTGCGTAAAATATTTGTGCCAAGTTTGGTTGAAATCGGTCCGGTGGTTTAGGAGGAGATGTGGAAGACCCCAAAGAACCCCCCAAAGGACTCCATCGAAAAAACACCTCTCCTATGTTGGTTCTCCCGTCGCGTAAAATATTTGTGCCATGTTTGGTTAAAATCGGTCCAGTGGTTTAGGAGGAGATGTGGAACATACATACATAGATACATACATACAAGGGGGGGGGTTGCCCCTTAGGAGTGAAAGTTTTTAAAACCGTTTCTTAGTGAGCACCTAAGACCTATGATGAAGCTATGTTCAAAGTTTCATTGATATCCATTCAGTAGTTTTGGCTCTACGTTGATTCTATGTCAGTCAGTCAGGCAAACTTCCCCCCCTTTTTCCCCTTTAAAGGTCGAATTTCCAAAAATTCCTTCTTAGCGGATACCTACATCACATAAGGAACCTAAGAACATAAGAACATAACATAAGAAGCCAAATTTCAAGTTTCTAGGTGTTATAGTTTCGGAGATTTCGTGATGAATCAGTGAGTCAGTCAGTGAGTCAGTGGTATTTCTCTTTTATATATATAGATACTTGACATAAACCGTGTACAACATATATGTATTAATTATACACATAAATGTTCCTCGATAGACTCTCTATCTATTGTCGAAAACTTGAATAAAATCCGTTCAGTACTTCCTGAGATTAGCGATTTCAAACACACAGAGAAAACGGACCGACTTTACTTTATACTATGTATAGATAAGTAAAACGTATAGGTAACTAACAAAATGTTTATGACCTGAGTAATTATGATATTTAGCTCTATATGCAAAACAAGAAACTTATTTTCTTTTTACTGGTCGAGAAATTCTTACTATTTTAATTTTAAATTAAGTAGAAAAAATTGAGTTTATTCACTTGTTGACAGTTGTTACTTAGGTCAAAGAACCATTAAACTATAATATTAGAAATCAATATTATAAACAAAGTACATTGTAAATTGCATTTATAGAAAATAAATTTAAAAAACGTCATATTTTCTGTTAAAAGCAACCATTCGGTACCTGATGTATGTGATTCGTGATTATACAAAATAAAAATAACTTTATGGGATGTCAAAGGGTTGAAGAAGAAGTCAAATGTCATAACTGGACTTAAAAAAAATTGAAAGAGATTCTTTAAGCAGCCGAGACAGTTAAAAAAATTAATAAAAAGATAATTAAAAATTAATTGCCAACCACAGTAATGCTATTATAAAACACAAATTTTATTGCAATGTGCTGTGACTAAATTTAGAGACGACAATTATTTAATTAAATGCGTTTTAAACACATTACTCTACAGAAGTGAATGAAGACAAGACAACGATTACTGTGACAGCACACTTCTGAATATAAAACCCTGTTCGGAGTTTTAAAATTGTTATTATTTAGAAGTAAATTTTAAAATGTTCTAAAACAAACGACAAGCAGTAATCATACATTTATATATGCAAGTTTTGTGCTTATAAACGTTTGTTGGTTGGAAATATTAATAACAATTCAAGTATTAATAACAATTGTGTCCTGGATTATAGAATTCACATCTTACATACATGTAACCATAGGCCTACTTTTTTTTAGATGTAAGCGACTTTCGAACAACATTAAAGAAAATAACATGCAATAACATAATGTAATAACATACATATGTAAAAGGCACTACACACAAAATTAGCAGTATGTTGTGGAAAAACGGCATTAAAACAGTGTTGCAACCACATAAGAAGGTGGCAAAATTTTTAAAACCAATCAAAGATAGAATTCCGTTTAACACTGAAGGTATCTACAAAATTCCATGCAGTTGTGGAAAGGTTTACATTGGCCACGCGGGCCGCCTGATTTCCACAAGAGTCCAAAAACATTCCAGACATACGAAGAACTCAGCAGTTGAAAAGTCTGTAATTGCTGAGTATTCAGCCCTAATTAATCACATAGTAAACTTCGACGACGCATCTGTAATAAGGTCATATAATAGGTATTATGACAGATTGATCCTAGAAGCAATATAAATTTATAAACACAAGGATAACATCAACAGAGAAACCGCCACGCTTAGTACGACTTGGTATCCTTTACTTTCTGGTTTGACTGTACGCGAGTTGACTGATCGCACGAATAATGTCCACAGCCTAACGCCTACAGGGCAGGGTCCATTTACCGGACCACCCACCGCCACTTCTACACTATATAACTGAGTTCGCTTGCCGGCGTTTTTGTCACTTAGACCTGAGGATACTGACTGTAATATGAGTGAAACGTCATACAAGACATTTTTGACGCGCTCCATACCGGAAGAAGACTTCAAAAACATGATGGACACCGGTCACGGAAGCCTACGTGCTTTCATAATTTTGTTTACTTTATTGCTTGGAAAGTTATTCATAGAATTAAATCTTATATTATACGCTGTACCTACAAAAAAAAAAACAAATGTAGGCCTACATAATAAACAAAAAGGACTGGTAACGATCACTTTCCTTTGCTGTAAGTGTTGCTCCTTGGAAGTTTGTTACCTTATAAACAAAGCACTATATTAAACGCACATTTTATAAAAAATTTTAGTAGTTGATAATGAATAAATGCCGACTTTGTATAAGCTTCGTTTCATACGAGTATCGTTTCGTTTGTATAAGTATCGTTTCATACAAGATTGATTTGAATTATTCAAATACGTTACAGAAAAGACGTTCAATTTGTAAAAAGGCGTTTCATATTAATGATTTGAAAAGCTTTTATAATGTCACAGCTACTTAAGAGTATTGACGTAGTGCATCACTTAAACCTTCAGAAATAATTTTTATCCCTCTCTTCCTTTAGTCACTAGAAGGATTTGTATTTGCATAAGCCTTTTACCAAAAGCAATTAAATTTACCTTACTTACAGTAATATGATTTAAAAAATAAAATATTACTTAAATTAGTTATAAAGCCAGAGGCTAACCATTTTTTTGCTAGATAAATTCACATTTAGTTATAAAGAGTCCTGTACCTCGGCTTTCAAAAAGTATGTCCAGTGCTTATGTTACTGCTACGAGACGCTGATCGTCGTATGGTACAGTGGAAAACAAAATACTAGACAACAATCAAGTTACTAATCGCCAGTTTTAATTAATCACAAATACAGTTTATAACTCACAAACTCGTACAATAACCCGAGCAAAATTTGTCCACACGCAACAATAATGTCAACCAATAGAGTCCCGTACAAATACAACACCTCGCCACAATATTCAAACTTCACTTGAATAAATCGCTGCTTAAACTGACTTCTAAGCGACAGCTGTGGTTGTTTAAATTGACAACGCACAAGTGTGTTCTTAACACGCGTCAACACTGCTCGAAAACGCTAGAGCGTAATTGATTTCAGCCTTGAACACAGTGCGTAATCGCTGAAGTCTGGAACAGCCTCGATTGTTGACCCATGTTAAGTGTCGCGTAATTGACTTTCATCTCAAAGTAGCAGTACGTAGTCACACAATCATTACAGCTGGGCTCTGCTGGGGGTAGCCGAGATACATGTATAACGTCCTGTAATGACGTAACAGCATACTGGAATTAATGAGTTAATTCATTTAACGTATACTACGTGGTTTATGTAGCTAAATGTAGTGATAATCTCTGGACTGTAAAGTTGATCGCTTCCTGCTAGTTGAATGCATCGCATAAAATTTTAACAGAGAATTCATATTAATTATAATATGCAAGTTGCAATTTCAAGCTAATAATAAAGCAAATTGGATTGTAAATAAAGAGTGATCACTGTATTTGTACATACAAATAAGGATTAAGCTTCAAATTTACGTGTTTATTAATGTTTGTAATAGTATGTATCTGAGTAGCTAACTAAACCAGCTGAACTCTGCTAAAGTTATCACTTTTACAAAGTAAAATTTCTTCAATAAATCTTAAAAATATTTGAATTAGCGATAGAAATAATTCGTATCGGATATTCTTGTGTTTGTTCTTATTTGTAATAATTTTGTTTGTGCTTTTAATTTGTACAAATTTTTATACTTTAAAAGACGTCTGTTGTTGATATAAAAAGTAAAGAATAACAGCATTTGTGTTAATAAGTTAAGAAAGTATACTTACGCACACTTGTAACTGGTACATTTATACTTTGATCAGTATTTTAAACGTCAGCGTAAGAATATTTGATTAAAATACGCGTATGTTATTTGAATTTGGTTTATTGGAACATTCTATTATCATAGCGACATGTTGGTGACAGAATTACTAGCCACCATATTATACTATTTTCCTTAAAAACATTTGGTGAATTGATTGAAATGCTTATAAGAATTGTTATCGATCTGCGAAAATATTTTTTCTTGTTTTCGTCTCGACTTCTGAAATTAAGTTACCTTTTGTAATTAGAAGAAATCATATGTCATACATCTGTGCATAGAATCTTAAGGTTATTCGGCACCTTAAGGTATGTAGTTATTCGGCACCTCCACCGCTTGTGTCGTTATTATTATTAATCCAAACAATGATGCGTCCGTGACGTATCGTGTCGGGTTGGTAGTGTAATCTTCTGAGGTTCGTTTGTTGTTGTAGTTCGACGTCACGCCCCTACATTTTGTTTACGGAAATAATTTTGTACTTAGCCGGTAGACCTTTTTGCTCAGTCAGCTATGGGGCTCCAACATTGCAATTGGGTGAGCAAAGTCAGGAACCCAATATTCTTCAAATGTGCACTTTGTACTGGGAACTTGACATACCAAGGTAACTATGCGTACTTAACCTGCATTAATCAATAGCAGTGCCGAATTCATATTTGTCAATTGTATGTATGCAATGAAAAGTGTGTTTCTTTTGATGTAGAATGCTGTAACTCGTTCATAAGCGACCAGATGTAACTTGTCTGTAGCGTAAAGCCTCCATGGTAACCTAACTTAACCTGCAAAATTAAATTGCGTTGCATTTAGCCAGAAAAAACATTTAATCTTTAATGTCTAACTAGTCTGCTTTGTAGTAAAACTCATCTGGGACTTTTTGCATCGGCTTGGACTAAGAGTACCGGCAGTTTTTGATTTTCTTCAGAAAGCTGTCGTTACCTGATATAACATGCACATACTTAAGGAGACGAAGGCTGACAGGGTACCCAAGATATACGTCTCTACGACAGGCCCCCGCACGACATCGTCGGCGACATCATCCCTATCGACTATTAATGACGGCGACGTCATCCCTATTAATTACAGCACATCAGGAACTCTAAATTTGTAACACTTCAGACAGAAAAGAAAATGAACCAAGTTTATTCACTTATGTGACAGAAAAACGTTTGTTACAATTAATGAGTTCATGGAAGCATGTATGTAATAGCTATTAACATTTTGTAAACCGACATTAATTTTAGTCCGCTGTGTGGTTTAATTTTTTACACATAAAGTGGCATATCCTTATCCATCTAAAATAAAGCAATGATGATTCTGCTCACTACAGCTTGGTCTTAATCGTTTTCATTTATGCCTTATTTATTGTATTCAATGTACCATTACAGTTATTGGTCTCGTAATATTTTTGTGTTACGTCTGTTTGGGCACAGCAGCTTATCATACAATTTAATACACATAGCACGTAACACGGTTTACGGTTAGGAGTATCAAGTTTGTTTACTTAATTAGTTGTTTCTTCGTAATGAATACACGTATTTATTTACGATATGTTGAAATAGTGGATAAAACATACATTTTTCTGATTTGTAACGTTCATAAATGACTGCGTTATATCCAAAAACGTTGTTTAATGACATTTTCAGATAGAAAAGACCGTAAGAGGGTAAATCACATAGCAAACTTAGCAGTCAGAAAATAAATGCGGTGTCGAGAAATATACTGACGTTAGGGTTTATAAAAATCAATACAAATGAACAGAAAAGCAGCTGCTGTTAAATTAATATCCTCCAAACTGTGTAAAGAGTATCATGAAAGAATTGCTGAAAGAAAGTCGCTCAGATTCCTATCAAATATGACCATGACGCTGATCTCTCTAATTGATCTCTCTCTAACAGTGGTCTAAGTAAGACGAAATTTCTTATACCCAGTTAAAAAATACTCGTGTGTGAAAAGCGAAGACGTAAGAACTATCAGGAATGTAAAACTGACTGACACCAGGTCTAAATAGACTTCATATAGAGGTTTCTAAAAATTAAACAGACCTATTTTTGGATCACCTAACTTATGTCTTTAATTGCTTTTTAAGAAGTGAAAAGCTTCCTTTTAAATAGAAGACTACATATATTCCCAAACTCTGAAAAAGGCAACAGAAAATTACTGAGGAATTACATAACGCTATGTTTAACCAACGCCATCTGAACGTAAAGTGGAAGAATTAGCAGAGCAAGAATTGAAAGGCAAATTAAAGGATGAACACAGTCATGTCCGGCTCTAGTAGAAGGCCGGAATATTAAACGTGGCAACGTTGCGTCTAAGGCCTATAAGCATAGTTTAATAAAATAGCCAAAGTGAACATGTTATACTTTGATTTATTTTCATAGCATTACTAAAAATCAAGAGTAGGCCTATTTATAGCTAAATCTAAATTGTAGGTCTGTACGCACTTAGTACTACACGTTTAAGTTGAAAAGAGCAGTAAATTAGCGTTAGGCCTAATGAATTAATTTTGTTCAAGTTATTAAATTCGTATAATATGAAAGAGTTACTTGTTATATTTCTTAAATAATATAACAGTATTTTACATAATAAACTTTTAATTTGCAAAAAGTAAGATTATAAAACTGCAGTTAACCGGCGGTTAAAAATGACACGATTTGATTATTAAAATACATAAATTAAGAGATCGTCTAATCGGCCTCAATATATCAGCTGGTTTCAGTGTTGCCACATTTAATTTTCCGGCCTTCTACTAGAGCCGGCCATTTTGTGTAAACACATTTACTTTTAACGTCTTCACATTAAAACATCTTGAAAAGACAGCATCAAGATATATAGAACCTTTTAAGTATTTATATATCTCAAGAAGGCAACAAATTCATATTAATGCTGGATTGTTAAAACTGCAGATAGAACTGGGTATATATCAACAATGTTGTTGAAAATTTCATATAAAACTGAATATAGACTACTTTGTGTGACGCACATGGAAACGTATGTTGTTGGAACTGAGAGCTGTGAAGAGAGTTGATTCATAAGCTTGGTGCCACAGTTACAAAAGACGACATAGGTGCAGCAGACAAAAGTTGTACACGACAAAGGAATCGGATAACGAGACAGTTACATTTTACTTTATCTATTTATCTAAGGACCACATGCCAACTTCAATTCTCTATTCTTCATTATTTTCTTTTTCACCAATACTCTTTCATTTTTTCACTGTCTTTTCTTCCTGTCTTCAGTCCACTTTGAACCCGCGTTTTTCTCTCTTCTACCCTGGACTCCTTCCATTTTTAACACTTTTGCCCGAAAAACTGCTCTTGAAGTTGTATAGAGTGCAAAAGTAGGAATTAAATTCTGAGATAAGATCGGATTGTTAGTCCGAAATGATTGTTATTTATGGTTTACGCTACTAGGTTCTTCCGCTCTCTGTCGTTGGGAACTGAGATGCCTCGTCCGCCTTTGAGACCGTTGACCGGGTTTTACCTGTAAACCCTAGGCATGGGCCCTTACTGGGTGCTATCATCTGGAGCCAGATAAACCCAGGATTCTGAAGAGTTTTTCTCCTCTAAGACTCTTCCGCACGTCCTGCTGTTGGATCATTGAGATCTCTGCCACTATTGCGTCCGTTGGTCTTCACAGAGGACCGTTAGCATCTGTAGCTACAGTGTGGCTACAGAAGATCCCAGGAGGCACGATGAGGACATGGACTTGACTTACCCCTCATTACCTTTTTATTATTATTATGGCTGTGGATACCGCAACTAGCACTGGCGGCGCGTTGTACTAGCCACGCAACCGTGACAGTAAATACAAAAAGCTGGGCGGGTATACTTTGGTCCTTAACGGACTGTTAAACAGAGGTATTTGTTTTATTTGTTTATTTTATTATCATTATGTCGTACGATCTGTTAACGCTCATTTATAAAAACAACTCATTGACCAAACTGTAAAATTCTTGTTAAAATGTTGTAATCTTTTAACTGAGGTTTCTTTTAGTATAGTCATATTTGCATTAGGGCCGATGTTTTCAAAAATAATAGATTATGAATCACTCATCTTCAGTGCAATTCTTAAATATTATATGGTATTAAACGGAGTCGCTTATTAATTTAGTCAAGCTCTTTTGTTTGCGGACAATTTGTCTCCTGATCTAAGAATTAACCATGCGTATATGCGTATTCATGAGATATATTCTGCTAGAAGTACTCTTTAATTTGAACGAAACAAGACTGGTGTACTACGAATAATGTGGTAAAGCAATCAGCTGTACATGTTGTAATGTGTACTAAGAGGACCGTGTCAGTGGACGTTCAATAAATATTTTTGAACACGTCCGTGGAAAGTAATTCTTCTTTTTCTAACTACGTCCGTGATTGCCTCAACACGTTTGTACAGCTGGCTATTGTGGCGTCTTCTGTACTGTTCTCCATCTTTTATTGATCTCAATACTTTTCTTAATATTTTCCTTCCTGTGACTTCCAGTTCTTTCAACATCATTTTCTTGTTCAGAGTCAGACACTTAGCTGCATAAAGTGCTTCCGGGCAAATTACTGTTGAATAATTCCCAAGTTTGGCATTAATGAATATCCATTTCTTGTTATATGTGCCCTTGGTTTAATGGTAAGCAACATTTATCTTATTAACTCGTGCTTTAATGGCTACTTTCTCTGAGACATTTTGTTCAATAACTTCTCCAAGATTCTTGAATTTATAAATTATTATTTAATATTATTATTATTATATTATCTTGACATATTAGAACAAGTCACATTAGTAGTAATACTTGTATTGTGGATTGCTAATAAATGTAGTAATCTCAAAGTCATGACTATGTACAACGAAATATTTTCTGAAGTGGTTAAAAGCTGAAATATTTTAGGGTTTAAATTAAATAAAACTATAAGCCGGTTAAACTAATAATGCTTTGTCTCGTAGCTATCAGCAGATGTAGTCTGAGTAATATACTTCAAGTTTTACAAATGGAAGTTCAAACAAATGTGTAAGTGTAAGTGATAATTTATCAGAAAATGTAATTCTCTACACAGTTTATAATAGAAATATACTCTAAACCTAATTGTGTAGTTTTAACCGTAAATACACTGCGCCCAGAATATTCCACTTTGCTCAGTAAACAACCTTTAACAAACTGTACGATTTTCTTATAATTGCCTCAGGCTACCAGATTTAGAATTCTGTGAATTCCAATTGCAGATATGAATTCTGTGAATGAAATTTTGTTTGCACAAATAATATTATTCAACCACATTCATAGGATTTAGAATACGCCTTTGAAACAGTATTACGCATATCAATTTTCTTTGGATTATTTAAAATTATTTTAAATGATAGTTTAAAGAATAATGCAAATTTAATAACTTTTTAAATTATGTTATATGTCTGTGCGTTGAAACAAACATAAGTATAACTTCTTCAAAGATAGCTTACGTTTCTTGTACAAATAAATTGTTCTGTGGACTCTCCATTATTTTTTACTGAATAATATTGAATCATAGTTAATGTAAAAAACGTTACTTTTGGACTGAATTTTGTTTCCTTGTTATTTATTATTTTGCATTTTGACTTGAATAGCACGGTATATATTCCATAAAAAGTGTGACATAAAATTATCTTGTAACCTGACAATGTACTCAACTGTTAATTTATGTTTTTGTACAGCAACTAACCTTACTAGTTTTCTATTTACAGTTTGAATTTAAATCAAATTGGTCAATTTTAGATTAGTATTCTACATTTTAAAAGATTTTACAGAAATAATTACGAACTAATAACAAAAATAACTGACATACGTTTGTTGCCACTATCCTATACTACTTCGTTATATACATTGGTTTACAAAACACACACAGGCACAGGCACACGCGCACGCATACTCGCATTAAACATGGAAATGCTTTAACAAGTACATATTTTGGTGTGCTGCTATTTTATAAATTCATGGGAGGCACGACAGCGTCCTTGAATGTCTGATAAAATCGATCAGTCCCGGTAGTTTATATGATTATTCAAAATATCCCCAAGGCAGTCGCTATATTTCCACGCTAATCTAATTTCATCGTTTAATTTTTACCGGAGCCGGATAAAAATGTTATCTTGTTGAGCCACGTAAAGTAGAAAAAACTTGATTTCACTTAAAATACATTTATGAAATCCGATTAAACGTTTTAAATAGAGTAGTTTTACAGTTATTTTAAACATTATATTCATTATTTACGTAAATTTAGAACACTAAAAACGACTATCATATGTAATTAATTATTTAACATCTTTGGCCGAGCAACACTTTAAACAATTTAATGTTGTAACACTTTACATTTTACACGTTACAACACTTTACTTTTTTGTAAGGGTCAGTTAATGCGTAAACACAGTTTTGTGCCCATGGTCCGACTACACTTATTGTCATCATCTGGACTGTATACAAACAACAGACGAACAGTTCATACATATACAATGAGTGTTTCATGTATGGACCGTATACAAACAATAGACGAACAGTTCATACATATACAATGAGTGTTTCATGTATGGAACACTACAAGCAGATCTCGTCAATATAAGAATAGTTACAAACGTATCATACTTACGAATTATTATTTTTACGTGACTTCCACTAAAACATCCACACGAACACAATATATAAATGAAATATTGGTATGGAGAACAATACATGACTTCTATGTTCTAAGATTTATATTTAAAATAATTTACTTGAATTCGGTTCGATAATTTCTAAAAATATATCGCCTACTCTCATACTATTTTTACTATTTATAGATATTTTGGTTATTATGGGGTAGTCGTGTAATATAACGTTATTTTCGAATCACTTTATCTATACAAATTAGGTACTTTATTCATATAAAGAAACTGAACTACGCAGATAATTATGTCTCCTCCTCAACCGATCTACATCATGAACACCATTAATACCATTAATAGGCTATTTACAATTTCGTAGAGTAACAGTTATATCATATGTGATTTCTAAGATATCTTATCTTTCAAACTTAAATATTCGTACTTTACTTGACTTCAGCACATCAATTTTGAAAAATCACTCCCTTCCCCTTCAACTACCTACTCCATTATCTCATATATCTCATTTACCATTTTACAGTGGATTACTATGGTATTATTTTTGGGACACTTATTTATTAAATTTAAATACTTTACTCTTGTTAAAACACAAAACAATGCAGACAAACTTTCTCCTAACCGAACAACCTGGTTGCCTGTCAACAAAATTATTTTATTTTTAAAAATTACTATTGTTTGAAAAGTTTAAATGATTTTATAAGTACTTTACTCTTGTTGAAACGTAAAACGTTGCAGGTAAACTACCCTTCCTCCTTAACCGATCTTTACCAAAATCAATAGGCCGAGTCCTCTACAACTCGGGCACATGTGCAAAAAATTATTATATTTTGTTTGAATTTGCGGCAGTTATCGTTCGCCACAGAAAAAAATTCCACACACACACACTTTTCGAAAACTGACATTTCTTCATGTTTTGAGGGTATTATAATCAGAATCAACCCTTATCTCGAACAAGTTTTTTTTCGCTATCACCGTATTTCCATATCCTTACGGTACATGGAAGTTAAACGCATGTAAGGTCACAAAAATCAATCTTCAAATTCATATGACTGTTAATTATGTCTTGTGTCTATACTAATAGTATACATGACCTGATAACTACAAAACACTTTAAAAAAACATTTTAATGAAATGTTTTAGTTTTTTGTCTAGGATACGAATTTACTATTTTAAAATATTTCATAATTTATTCATTTAAATTCATTACTAAACAAAGGAAAATAATTTTATATGTCAAGCAACTTACGGCATATTCTGTATTTTACATTAAATATTCATAAATTATTATTTACCTTAACAATGTATACAATGTATATGGTACAGTAATGTATTCTAGTTATGAGTGTATAAGGGCGAAAATAAAGGACGGTATCTTGCAAACCGTATAAGGTACAAAACGAAATCTTTCAGAATTCCTGAGGCAGACGGAAAATTTCTAATTACATCAGAATTTCCTTATGCGCCATCCCTAAGGAAACTGTAACATGGAATTATTGGCGGTTTTATTTATGTCTTTTAGTATTCCTACTTTCTCTCCGTTACCTCTGATTATGTAAACAAAACTTTGCAGAGTTGGAATTAACACTGTTGCACATCACTATAGAAAAAATATTACGATTAGCGCTCTCAAGCTTCACAGCTCATCATCAAATCGGAAAAATTATTTACTGTTTTGGTGTGAAACAGTGTTAATTCTGTTTGTGATTACAACCACTAACACAACTTTCTTAATTAAAAATTTGCAGCCATGGTCTCTCTCTCTCTCTCTCTCTCTCTCTCTCTCTCTCTCTCTCTCTCTCTCCCCCTCTCTCTCTCTCTCTCTCTCTTTATCTATCTACTTAACTATTTATCTATCTCCCTCTTCCTCTATTACACACACACACATGCTTCGATAGAATGTGAAATAAATTTCTTTTTTACAGTTAATTCAATTTTTAATAAGGGCGGCTCAGTAGACCAGTGGGTATGGCATCTGACTACTAACTAGAGGTCCTGGGTTCGATTCCCTGGCCCGACACCACATAAATCAAGGCGCGTTTTTCAGCCCCCAGGTCGTCTCTGCCTGTTGAAAAAGACCACCTGGGGTAACATCCTGGGGATAATAATGGGTGGCTGAAGCGTAGTGGTGGCCACACTGTCTTTCTTGTATGCCGTACGGCTCACATATGGCAGCGTACCCTGCCTGACTCCTTCGGTGGTACACATGGGAGCCACTATTATTATATTCAATTTTTAATTATTTCAATTAACCATTTATTAAAACCTGTATTGATCAATTTGAATGGCAATTTGCAAAACTCTATAAAAAAATAAAGACAAGGACTTTATATAATATAATATATTATATATAATATAATAGAATATATGTATATTGTATTATACTATGATTTCTTTTGGCAATGATAGGTAATAATAACTTTTCTTATTAAACGCATAATGCAAAATGCAAACCTTTATTGTAAAATTAATTTATATCCCCCCAATGTAAATAAGGCAAACAATTGTGTTAAAGATGAAACACTCAGTTAAACTTAATGACGTTTAAAACGGACTACAGCATATTATTTTAAGCTTTTATAAAGAAAACTCTTGCCAGTATAAAATAAAATTTCTAACATTATACTCCTAACTATAAATACCTGAAATGAAAATTAAAAAATTTAATACTAGAATTACCTAGTGAATTGATTTGTGTTACATTTTATTTATACATGATTAATTTCGGATACTGAATAATTAAGATTGTTTGCATATCAAACATGTTTGAATTAATAGTTTCCTATGGATGTGATAGTCATTCTATTCATAAATATCAACGAAAACTTTGGACGTTTCGTTTAGCGTTAGATCAAATTCTACCTTGTAATTTAACAATTTTTGCAGCCATATTTATTGTATTGCCACTAGATTATAACGGACGTTAAAACAGATTTTCCCTCAGAGACAAAACTAAATTACCTAACGTCATCACTCTTTTTCTTTACAGATCTAAGGTAAATAAAATGCTTGTTGAGAACTTTATCAATGCACTTTTTCATTTAAAAGTTTAATATTGCTGAAAAAAGTTTCACAAACGTTTTCCGTTTTCTTGTTTAAAGAACTTTGTATTAACTTACAGTTCGTGAAAGTCGAAAAATCAATTCACTAACATTTTATTTAAGAAAAACGCGGAAGACGGGAGAATATTACTTGGAGAACAAGACAAAAAACTTTATATAAATACTGTTACCAAAGTTAAATTACATTTTAAGAAAAAGCTAAAACAAATCGATTCCTCGATTGATAAATTCATGCTTTCGTTGTTAGTAGTGTGTAATTATTTAAATAGCCTATTGCGTGTGACAGTTATAATGAAAACTTGTTTAAGACACATGTACCTGCCCGCGCGCGTGCGCGTGCGCGCGCGCACACACACACACATACAAAAATTCTTTATCTGCTTTTTAAAAGTAGAAATAGCGTCTGATGTAAAGTATCCAACACTACCAATTCAGTGTTTGTACCTTACATATTTTCAGAGTACAAAAAAAGCATTATCCGTTTATTACGAATCTACACGTCATTACGCTTTGAACGTCATCTGATAATACTTGTGCTCTGTTTTATTTAATCATTACCTATCTTACATGTTACATATATATTTTATTAATTTTCTTCTTCTTCTTCTTCTTCTTCTCCTTCTTCTTATCTGGCGTTACAGCCTTCGGTGAGCTTTAGCCTCCTCAACAATACTCCTCCAAGCTTAAGCTTCCCTGTTCTGCGTCCTTCCTCAGCACCTTCTGATTTCCATGCTAGCAAGATCTTCTATTACTCCATCCAACCATCTTATTCTTTTGCCTGTCTCTACGACTAGTAGTTAATATTTGCAAATTAGGCTCTATTTCCTGCTTATATTCTTTCTCTTATACTCATCCTAATGTTATTATCATTTTATACTTAAGCATATAGATAACTAAAACTGGACACTCTATGAATATTATGCCCCTTTTATCACTTTTATTTACTGCACTATGTAGGGTTATGTTGAACAGAACCGCACAGACGCCATCTCCTTGCTTCACACAATTGTTAAAGTTCAAACTTGCACTCATTTTGTTGTATATTTTTTCCTTTGCTTTTGTGTCTTTCATTGTTATTTTAATTAATCGGATTACTGTGGTGCTAATAACATCTTCCCTCAGGAATTTAACGTCTACCAATAAGATTTATTAATTTTAATAAAATATGAAAAGTTTTTGACTTTTTTTATATGTTCAACTGAGATGAACATCATTCTTTACATATTTACATAGCATGCACTTTAAATAAATAATTATAGTAGAGATGCACTAGCTTACTGGATCGGTTTTAAGTTACAAAATTGTTAACACAAAGTTACCTTTGCAAAATAGCAGCACAGTATCGTGTGTATATCGGTATCCTGGAATACCTTAACTTCCTTTCAATGTGATGGCAATGGGGAACCGAGATAGTGATATAGGCATTTCTAGTGATTGAATAAAACAATGAAATGTGATAATACACTAATAAGAAATTAAATAAATCTCATACAATTATTTGCTTATTTTCTGTGACAGTTTGTGATTAGAAGTTAAAGAGACACAACATCTTTTCAGCGCGCTTATCAGCGTTTTGTGTCCCTACGTGACTACACAATTTGTTGCTGTTCATTTTTGTGATTGCATCACATTTGTAATTGTATAACCACTTTGTAATTACTTGTACCTATAGACACGCGAGGGTGCGTCTGCCTATGTAAACGAGTGTTTGAACGTGTGTGTCTATTACATCTTGACAATACAATACTGTCTCTAGTAAGACACGTACACCAACCTAGTAAGAAGTATCAGCCTCATTGATTCGGCAGAAAAATTCAAGTTTATAAAAACTTGGAAAGTTTATAAAAGTGACAAGTTATTTTTCAACAGTAACTATTGAAACAGCCCCATTATAATGTAGGCTACATAAATAAAAAATTGCACAAAACTGGAAAAGGCACTCTTCTGATAACCAGTCTGATAAATGTTTCCACTGTGATGAGACATATCAAACTATTTACCGTGGCTCCAGGGTACATCAAAATATCATTCAATAGCGACATACAATAAACGACAAATTTCTAGATGCTACAAGAGTAAGAGATCTTAGACCAAACATCACAGTGTACAGTGCACAGTGTAGAGGAATTACAGGAACGATATTGATTACAGCAGGAATTACAGGTTATCAATTAAAATTCTAAAATATTTATACTATCAAAAGATACCGTAACTTGAGAAACAAGTGCATTATTCCTTTACACGTTTTGAAACCACACTGAACTGACAAGCGAAACAGAAAGTAGTCTAACTGGTCTTATATCTCCCTTACTTAGCAAACTTGCGTTGATGCTTAAAATATACAAAATAACATCATGAATTGCCAGTGAACTAATCCAGTATCCAAAGGAATTCGAAATGTTCATAAATTCACAAAATTTACATCCTACTGAACTTGAAAACACATTTTACGGAAAGTAACCACATAGTCTCCAAACAAGGTATTGTACGATGAAAAATCGGTTAATGCGCTCAAAAGTTATCATGAAACATGATCCACACACACATAGATAGATGGACAGACAGATTCATGCCAAGCAGTAGAATTAAACTTGAGAACTCGCTTCCCTTGTTTAATTACCTCTACCGTCCCAATAATTTCCTTAATTATTGTAACAACGTACGATCAAACTCAAAATAAGGCTTAAAAAAGTCAAATGTAATATTCTGCTTGTACTTCAAATTGAGAAGTATTGTTTTTTAAAAAAATTTGCTTGATATAACTGATGACTGTTTTGTTTGACTGTGTAATGTAGAATGTTCCATTGCACGTGGCTTACAGAATTTCTTATAAAATGTAGTATTGTCTTGTTACAAACAGTCAACTTTATATACTGTGGTCATTTGATTATATCTTGTTGTCTCATGTTGAAACTAGGCTACATAAGCATATAGCGCCGTCAACTTTGTAGTTCATCATTATGAGACGCCGGAAGCAGTCTAAACTTAGCGATGCACAAAGTTGTGGTGAAAACACAGCATTCTGAAAGGTGGAAGGATTGTTTATAACTTCCTCACATTTTAACCGAAAGCTAACATAGCCAATGTTTGCTACTTAACTTCAGGGTGTTCACCAATTGTTATTTAGGTAGAATCTAGTTGTATAATTATTACGTGTAACTGACAATTGTTTGAAAATATGATTTATGTGCACAACCATGTGCTAGAGCAGTCATAGGCAACCTTTAAATTTATGGGAGCGCATATATAACTGAGGACCAGTTCGGTGGGGGCACCCCTCCCCAACCAATCAATGGAAAATAGAAAGGTGCGGAGTTCTGGACGTTGCAAATATTAGCTGTCGCTTTATAATAACCTTGTGCTTATATTTAACGACGTGGAACACCGAATCAAAAATAGGTATGGAAAACAATACATGACTTCCATGTTCTAAGATTTATATTTAAAAAAAATTACTTGAATTCGCTTTGATAATTTCTAAAATAAAAAATAAATATCCCCCATTAGTAAATAACACATGGAAACAATTATTTCATTATGTTTGAATTTGCGGCAAATTGTCTGGTGATAATTATTTAAACAAAAATTCCGATTACGGAATGGACACCAGTGCACCCGTGTGCACTGGGCTTGTGGCCCCCTGTTCTTCGCTACGCATGGTGGAACCATTTGAACTCCCAACTTCATGAGAATGCCGTATGTTTCATCAATACTAGTTGCCTGGAAACAAAAATTATTTTATTTTTAACAATTATTATTTTTTAACAGTTTAAATGCATTTTAATTTAATTTCGTCAAACTCATTAAATCAATACGAAACGTGAATAAAATACCCCTCCCCCTTAACCGAGCTTCACAAAAATCAAAAGATCTTAAGTCCTCTACAACGAAAGCACATACGTAAAAAAAATATTTGATTCTGTTTGAATTTGCTACAGTTATTGTTCAAACAGTTATTTGCCAAAGGAAACAAGACATGACAGGTGCAGAATTTTACGTCTGTGTCTATAATATATATTTGACAAGAAGCAGAGCTAGATATGGTAACAAAACATCTACTAAGTGGATACGTGAGTTCTGAAGAAGTGATATATCAGCTAAAATGGTACTCTCAAGTCAGAGAGGTGAAGACTATTCTCATTCTTCGTGAGGAAGAAATGTAATTTTGGATGAAATGTTTGGAGGTCGAACGAAGAGCTGGTCAAAGGAAGATGTGATCTGATTCCTGTAATGAAATTGGACTCTCGCTGCGAGTTATCGGCCGAACTTTTATATAGTGTTATAAAAGTCTTTCCTGCCAATACTATACTAGTCATATTTCTTTTTTAAAATATAGTCTTTCTTTTTTTCCATTTGTCTTCTGATTTCCTGAACGACGATTCTCTTCACCCGTATAATTATAAATTTCACAGCAAAACATTTCTTCCTTAATACGTTTGTGTCCTCTGTTCTACACCCACCATTCTGATCCATGTTATAATGCTATATTCCACACAGCCTAGTAAATCCATCAGGAAGGTCAAAATATTTTCCGGAGGAGAAAATCCTATATATATAATATTTAAAATCTGAGGATTTATGTGTACTGAATACAAATCCACACCGTTACACCGATTGCGACCAAATTTTGCACAGGTAAATTTTCCTTTGACACAAGGAAAAAGATATTGTCTAACTTGGAATTTGATGTTCTTCCCCGTTTGCATGATTTAGCCCTTTTAATTATGCCTTTTTGTTGACGCGTATAAACATGACAACAACACCATGGAGACCAGAATTAATTACAATATTAACAAGTAAACAAACAAAAGCTATTTAGCGGCATCGGAACTGTACATTTACCCAATCCTGCAGTACATTTTTGATGTTTTATATAATATCCGATTGTTTCGATATATTATGATGTGGAATGGAAGAAGCGTACTAATTGTAAATTGTCCTATTTCTTAATGCAAAGTGAAAATATATGTTGTTTTCATTTGGGGGGTTAGGTGCCAACGGTTTTGGGATTTTAGTTTATTGCTGAAATAAATAAAAGCCATAGTTGTAGGAAAATATATCGTTTAATGTGTTATACAATGCTTCTAACACACTAACACTTAAAATAAAGAATTTCGCGTTTTTTATTTAACAGGTACTTTATAAATATCTCCAAAGGCTTTATAAACGGGTACTTTTAAATATCCAAAGGCTGTTGCACCAACATAATAATTTAGTGCAAGTTAAAGTAGTACAAGTGTTGAAACAGCTTTTGAGAGAATTTGACTGATGAATACACAATTGTTATTCGAGCTGACAGAACGCCATATAGACACAGACAATAAAAATTATATTCAAATACTTATTAAAAATCAAATATTCGCGTGCAAAGCCGCGAGTAACAGCTAGTATTTATATATTTTTCATACATACACAGATGCACATATTAGTATGTAATTCTTATATCAAAATAGAAATAAGTACACAGGTTATATTAGTTTATTAAAACATTTATTGCTTGAAAATATGCATAACATTAATGGCTTGTAAAAGTTAATGTTTCATCTCCATTAAGTAGTGCTCAAGCTTCCAAAGTTGTAATATTATGATGTCCGTAATCGAAACACAAACACAACTCTCAGAGCAGATTTTAGTGTGTATGAGGGTACATCGTGGACAAAAATTTTCTACATTCCCTATGGAGCGTTGCTCAGAGTAAAGGTGCAAATCTACAGTGTACGTTTCACAGAACAAACACGCGGAAAAGAAGGAGCGCTCCGAAGTCTCTCATGGACCCTGAACATCTTGCAGAGGGTTCATTCTCTAAAGACGAAAAGTCTGTCTATGAACCGTTCCTCTATAAACACGTGAAGTTACACTGGCCTGCATACACAGGAAGCAAATCGCTGTCCATGGTGGACACCTTTTCGGCTTGCACGCGTTGTGTTGGTGTGGGTTTCGGCACTTTCCATTTAAAAATAGAAATGTGCAAACGTAAGAAAATAAACATGTGTGAGGCCAGAAATAACGCGAATTTTGTGTGTGTGTCCTGCCTGCCATTTTATTGCCGTAATCACAATAATAAACTTTGGAAACATGAACATTACATAACTGAATAATTGAGATATGCTTGCCTGCCAGAAAGAATACATTTTCACTCATACATGACTTAAATTAAAATTAAAAATTATAATTTTATTGCCTGGCAACAAAATTATTTCATTTTTAACAATTACCATTGTTTGAAAAAGTTTAAATGCATTTTCAAGTACTTTACTCTTGTTAAAACTTAAAATGTTCCAAGTAAACTACCCCTTCCCCTTAATCGATCTTCACCAAAATCAAAAGGCCTTGAGTCCTCTACATCCCAGGCTGGTAAGCTAAACATTATTTGATTCTGTTTAAATTTGCGGCAGTTATCGTTTGCAATAGGAAAAAATCTACACACACACACACACCTTACTTTTCGAAAAATGACTTTTTTCAAGATTTGAGGGTAGTACAATCAGAATCAGCCCTTACGTTTAATACAATTTTTTTCGCCATAACCATACTTCAATTTCCTTATGGAACATGGAAGTAAAAACTTTTTCCAGTATTTTTCATATAAATGTGTGAAAAATTTTCACGTTAGGAATGTTCACATTAGGTCATCAACAGCTTGTCATCGTGCACACGCACGTTAAAACTAACAAAGGTTTAAACGAAAAAAAAAATTTTAATAAAAAAATTAATAAACTTACCAAAATAACACTATTTATTTTCATAAAGTACACAGAAATGTAAAACTTGAAAAATCACTTTGGGGAGAAAAGTGTTTACAGGTACTAGGCAAAAAGCTCGACAATCGTATTGGGGGAAGACTCATTTACATGGTTCGGTAAATGGCTTGTACTATTTTATAATACAGTACTTCGAAGCAGAATGTGGGTGCGTTCCTTCGTTTAAAAGAAAATATAATTATACATTTGTTTTCGGGCTCAGGGTTTCCGACTGCTTTACTAGAGTAAACGAGATTTACAGAGTTATTTTTGAGGAAACTGCATTCACAATTTTTAATAATTTTTCATATTGTTTCTACTTACTTTGCATTCAATTGAGTAAGTATATAGAGAAAGATTACTTACAAAGTGTAAATATGTAAAACGCACACTACAAATAACATAAAAACAAGTGTACATTAAATCTATCTAGTTACTGCAAAAATATACCTATTAAGATTTTAAAAACGTACAAGCACTTGGTAAGTTTCACAGTTTATTATTTACCTCTGACAATCGTTTGAGCCTATTAACCTATTTTCAAAGAGATCAAGAAACAACTAAACAAAGAAAGAGAGAGTGGTGAACATGTGTTAAGGTTGTGTACCAGGACATGTGTGTGAGGGTGTGTATGTTGGAGAATTCCCTATACAACCTTCTCCACCCCTTTTAAACAACCTTTTAAAACCTTAGTAGTAATAAATTTCACCAAGTCCCTAACGAGTTATCAGTCAATATCTTTAATATACCTATTCTTATTTTACATTTTACTAGTGCCATATTTATATTTGATTAAAAATTTTACAAACTACTTTTTACTAAACAGAAGACATAATATTATTTTATAAAAAAAATTATTTAAAATTAGTATATTTTATGACTTTTTTAGCTGCAATATTCTTTTATTCTTTATATAAAATGTATATTACTCTTATAATATATTATTTCTATTATTATTTAATATATTATTTTATCCTTATATTATGTTATTTATATTCCTTACATTATTCTTTTTTTTTGGTTTTCCTATAGTTGTGGTTATCTTTTTAAACTTTTTCACTCCTTCCAACAATGCATGTAGCACAGTGTTGCTTTTCTTTCTTTGAAACTTCGGTGACAATACTCTTGTGAAAACAAAATTATAAATCATGAATCATTTACAGGTAGGTTTGTGTACTAAAAGTAAGTAAGGTTTTACCTAAGTTGGTATAGTGCTATTCTCCAAATTGTAAGGACATTAAGGACATTTTAATTTTATTTCATATATATGCAAGTTTTTCTTCGTCTTAGTGACGGGTAAATCATTTCGGGCAATATGGTAATAACAATAACAACAAGACATATTTATTACTACAAAATATCAATAAAGACATAAGTGATAAAATATACTAAAATTTGCTTTTATTATTATTCGTGAGGGGTTAAATAGTAAATTGCACAGTTTTAAACAGAAACTGATACCTCCCTCACAAAATGCAGTACCCCTGGTGATAAACTGAACAAGTTAATTTATGAAGTCAAAAACCTTATATAATATAAAATGTACATAGCAGGCAAACTGACTTTTCCCAGTTTTTTTGTATTTGTATAGTTTAATTTATCTAAAATAACACAGTTAATATTTGTTGATAACAGATAGGTCTAAGTAACAGAATAAAAATGCTTACTTAGAAATAAAATTAGTAAACTGAAATACATTTTCTTTGACTTAATTGAATTTTATTCAATAAGAACCCCTACTCTGTGTAAATATAAGGAACCATGTATACAACAGGGACCTTCGGACGTTTTCACATCCAGGAGTAGGATATGCGGAATATAGAGCCGTTTGGAGCATAGTCTCTACCTACACAAAACCGTAGTGAGTGGTGAAAAGCCGCATCCTTTTCGATGTGGTCCTGTAACAGAACGCAAAGGATCTAGACCAGAGAAGGTCGATAAAAATTCTAGCCGGTATAGGGTTGGTTGCCCTATACAGTGGTCTCAGTCAACAACTCACAATTTTAACAGTAGCCTCGAAAACCAGGACGGATGGGGAAAGATTACAACCTTAGAGACAAAAGAAAAGTTGGTAGACCTAAGAAAAGTTTGACTGTGGAATAGAAACAGGCCTCTAAAGGCTAAAACCGTTAAGAAGACGATGGTGATGTACACAATATACCAACGCCATCGTAAATGTAAGACTCGTCGACAAAGTGGCATCTTATCCAACTAACACGGTTAGCACAAAAACTAGTGTTGATAGAAAACCTATGAAACGTCTTAAAAATTCAGGCCCTAGAAAGGAATGCCATTGCAACAAGTAACCAGTTCCTTACTGATGACGCCGCCGTAGATGAAGCTGTCGAAACGTCGACTTCAGCAAGAGAAGAACAGCCAACGCAATCAAAGCTTAGGACCAAACATTTTTGGTTGAGTACTTACAGGGATTCACATACACACACGTTAACCAAACTGTATTATGTTTATTTAGTTAAAGTGTAAACGTATCTACGTATAAGCGGTCAGATGTATATACAGCCCCATTCAAAAGCGTACGGCAATCTCTCGGGAGCTGATTCTATAGCTAAAAATAATAAAAAAGTTCATATGAACATAGGTCCGACAACGATTCGTTAGCGAGTTACGGCTCGGGAACCAGTTCGCCCTGATTTCTGCTCCCACGGTAAAATGACGCCATACTGAAATTCTTGTGATATAAAGTAACGAGCCAGGTTTATTATGAATTTTAATCTGAAAAATTTAATAAAAATTGTCCCAGAGCTCTAACTCAATTAGTTTCAAAGAAACACTGTGTAAAACACAACACATTGGAGTCGAAAAACACACATGTTTAGATACGGGATAAAATAGCTTAGTTAATTCATGAATAAACAGATACAAATTTTTAACTAACTTTGTAAAGAATTTAATAATGAATACTTTATGTGTATAAAGTCTGTTAAAAGTAACTACAAATTCGAAAAATTTGATTTCAATTAAAAACAAAACAGACCAAAGTGCGCCAGATGTATGTCTCGGGCTAAAATGCTTGTGGCATAGGAGCACACGACCAATGACAGGTTAATTTAGTATTAGTCTCTTATTGGCTGTGACAGTGTTCATGAAGCAGCGTTGCACAGAGATGTGTCAAATGACATAAATTAACGGCAGCCTTGCCGTTGACACTACTTGCACACACTCTGCACAGTAGTGACATGTCAGTCTTGTTAGTTGCTTATAATATAAAAGCTTGTGTTGAAAGATGGAAGTCTTCCGCCATTAACTGTTACAGTATTTTTACAGCGGTATACTGATTTGTAATCTCGTTATGCGTGAAACACACGTATTTGCTTTTAAAAATACAGTATCACAATATCGCATTCTGACACTGTTAACGCAATATAAGAAAACTTACTGCTCAACACAGCTCTTATCGTTTAAAACAATATTATTATTCAGGCGCGAACCTAGCGGGGTGTTATAGTGGATATATCTCCCCCAGAAAGCCGAAAATATTGGAGCAAAAATTTTAAACTGGTTGCATGTTTTTAACATGATAATGTTTATAGGCTGGGTATCATTCCACAAAATGTGAACGTCATCGAAAAATATAACGCTCCAGGTGATAACACTATATTATTTCCACACTTTCGATTCCCTAAAAAAGCCTAAAAACATTATCATGCTTCGATGTTTCGGTTTCGTCGAAATTCTTTGAATGATTAGGTGCATAAATAGAGAGAGAGAGAGAGAGAGAGAGAGAGAGAGAGAGAGAGAGAGAGAGATTGAGAGATGGAGAGAGGGAGAGACAGTGAGAGGGTGAGAGGGAGAGAGAGGGAGAGAGAGGGAGAGAGATATTTTTAATGTAATTAATTGAAACAGACTAACAATCATTATAATTTTAACAAAATTATTTAACATTATTTTACATGTAAAATTTATATCCACAACCATGATGGATACATTTATATCCACAGCAATTATAAACATGCTGGTAACTCTCACTTTCTTCACTTTCCTAATTTTAACGTTTATCTTCAAGTATTTATACTCCACACAAAGGTATTATTAGGCTTACAAGACAAACTGAAAGCCTATCTCGTGTAAGTTTTTAATTTATTTTAATGAAATTAGTGAATTACAACTATTATTTGCCTTTTAGTTTTAATTTTTGGTACGATTTTCATTATAACATGAGGAAAACAATAATCTATGAAAACGATATGTGGTTGAAAAAATCCCCCCCCCCCCGAAATGAAATCCAAGGTTCGCCCCTGCTATTATTGATACCAAACTTTTCTATTTTTTGATAAGCAATGTATTGCTGTATGATTTCGTGGATTGTGATATTACTGCTGTTGCTGCTGCTGCTGCTACTACTACTACTACTACTACTACTACTACTACTACTACTACTACTACTACTACTACTGCTACTACTGCTACTGCTACTGCTACTGCTACTGCTACTGCTACTACTACTACTACTACTACTACTACTACTACTACTACTAATACTACTACTACTACCACTGTATGATAGTAGTATTAATAAAAGCATTCTCACAGTGAAACGGCACAAATAACATGTGTGACATACGAGGATGTTGTTAAAAACTTGCAAGTCAGCAGAAAGACACCGGAAAATAAGGATTCTGAAAAAACAGTAGTTATAATTGATAAAAAATTGAACGGAGATAAAAAATTGAACGGAGTATGTAAATTAGAATTCACCTTAATTACGTAAAGTGTAAACAGTTTGTGTGTAATCTTAATGACAAAGAATACTAACAAATAATATTGCGATCAATCTGTAAAGTATTTGAATCTCAAGACACACACAATTTGAGATCACGTTAACGAACTCATGTTAATGAGCTCACAATTAACGATTTTATGAACCATCGATGTTTACAAAGGTGTTCACCTATAATTATACTATTGTAATATATACGTTTGGATAGCAAAGGCATGAAGTAAAAATTTTTGTTTATATGATACTTTTACGACGGGCTCACCGATCGTTTTTCGTATGGTAATGTGGAAAACAAAATACAAGACACCAATGAAGTTACTAAAAACCAGGTTTAATTATCACAATTCACAGTCTGTACATTCAACAAGATTATTCTCGTAAAATAATTCAAGTGAATTTGTGCACACAAATAATAGTGTCAGCTATAAAGATTTCAGCACTATAATAACTTTTCACCACTTGAGACACTCAATTATAAAACCCATAACACTTCGCCACACTACTTCGAACCTCACTGGAATAAATCGCCACTAAAACTGAAACAAAGCGGTGTAGCTGTCGTTGTTTAAATAGATAGCACAAATGTTCCAGAATAATCCATAATACGCTTGGACACTACTAGAAAACACTAGAGCGTAATCGCTTGCCGCCGTGAACACAGTGCGCGCTGACCGGTGAAGTCTGGAACAGCCTCGGCTGCGGACGCGTGACAAGTGTCACGTAATTGTCCTTCATCTCAAAGTAGCAGCAGTATGTACGCGCACACACATTACAGCTGGACTCCGTTGGGATACCCGTGATACACGTAAAATGTTCTGTAGTGGTATAACAATATGAAAATTTTTTATTACAAAAAAACTGACTCAATAAGCCTACTGACTCAATAAGCCTACTGACTCAATAAGCCTACTGACTCAATAAGCCTACTGACTCAATAAGCCTACTGACTCAATAAGCCTACTGACTCAATAAGCCTACTGACTCAATAAGCCTACTGACTCAATAAGCCTACTGACTCAATAAGCCTACTGACTCAATAAGCCTACTTGCTTTCTTCTAACACTTTCAGTTACTTGTGGAAGTACGTATATTGCACAACTGTGGTATCTAACTCACTATAACATCACATTTATATTGCAAGGAGACCCTAAAGTAAATATATCATACCGTAAAAGTTGCGCAAGGACAGTAAAATATTTAAGGGACACGGCAATAATAAATAAATGTCTCTAGGGACGTAACACGAAATGATAAAAACGCTGTCCACATTTCTCAAGGCGTATATATCATTACGGTAGATAAACTGCAGACCATTTTAATAAAACGGCAACAATTACATGCTAAGTATATACGATGTGCACCATTATCCCCTATAGCAAGTCAGCGCCAACGTCATTGTGTTTATCTTTGTTTCCTTTTACTATATTTGTTTACTCAAAGTAGCTTACGTCGGTTTGTTAAATAGGTCTTGTGTAATACAGACAGAGTAGACGCAAGTTCTAAATAAAAACGTCGTACGCAATATTTCGTACACTTTCCTTGTATTTCTCCGCAAGTACTGAAGCTCTATGATTTTTTCAGATTTCAATTCTTCCTGCATTATAAATCAATGTTATAGACGTACTTGTAAGTCGGCTGCTTCAAGAAAACGTCCCCGTCAATCTTATTTATTGATCGTCTTTACTGTTAAAATATTGTTACGACGGTCTCGCTGATCGTCGTATGGTACACTGGAAACAAGTTACACCCATTAACGAAAAAGTACACTACTCTCATACAATAATTCAAGTTAAATCATCAGCATGCAATAATGATGTGAACTATTAAAGGTCCATGCTAATACAATAACACTTTTCACTCTAAGCTACTTAAGACGCACTAAGTTAATCGCCAACGTAAACTAACTCCTAAGCAGCAGCTGTCGCCTCTATACAGCCTGCAGGGTTACAGACTAATGTCCCATAATAAGTGTTGCCGCGGCCGCAGTACACACAGCTAACATAACATAATATCTAAGTACACCAAAATGCTTAAGACACTTTTTTCTGTGTTGTGACTTACCTCTCAAGTATTTCTATAATTAATATAATTATGTAAAGGGAGGAGGTGTAAGTAAAGGAAATTGTTGAATGCGTCAATCTGTGAGCAGAGTCGGTTGCGACCCGTTTATTTAAAAAACATTACGAGCCTAAAAATTTATCTAATTATGTGCCTGTCAGCAACGGTCAGTACTGAGCTAATTTTCTTTTGAAAACTGAATATAAAAAATGTTAAATGCTAAATATGTTGGTGTAGCATAAATCAATGCTAGTTTACAAGATGTGTTCAGCGTACACGCTGTGATCTACTTAAAATTTCTGACACTGTTATCTATCGAAAAGGTTCATAAATTTGTTTCAGACACTTGTAAGTAACTAGTTTGTCTCGTTTTTTGCTTCGTGATTATGCAACACTTGCCACCGTAAGTTGTTAAAGGTAAAAATGTTACTTGGCAATCCAGATAAGTCGTTTTGCAACCTGCTGTACCTGGTCGCTACGGCTGCGTGTTCCTCAGTACCTGGTTTGAACCACTGCTATGTCTGTGCAGGAAGATCGTGCAAAACTGTACGAATTTCGTGTTCTCGTGTCTTCGGTCCGGAACGTTGAACCAAGTTTTAAACTGAAAGTTTTCACATGTTTTAGTACACTTTTATACCCACATCGTTCGATTAACACGCACGCATGCATTCATACAGTGCGTGTTACAATTTACAATATTACAAAATAGCATTACAAGGTTATGACTTTAAATTACATATATAACGAGTACTGACACTCAACCTTACATATCTTAGGTCTTTTTATCAAGTTGACAGACTGAAATTTAAATTTAGGCGATGCTGACCTTTACAGACAGGATACATCTTGGTTGGTTACGGATAACAGTCTTTTTACATCTATTACAAGTTTCCTTTTTTGTTACAAACGTAATACACAAAATTATTAGCCACTAGCATTGATTTACGATAGCTCAAAAACAATCATAGTTACCTTGGTTATTGAGGGTCCCATACTTAACGAAAGTCCGGCGACGGGCCGCTCAGCTCACAGCGTTTGATGGGAGACTGACTAGATTTTACAAAGCAAGCGATAGGGTTGGTAAAGGGGAGGGCGTGACGTCAGTGCGTCGGGCAAGGTACAATTCGCGGATTGTTGCATTCGGCAGGAGACGAATGATTGCAACAGTGTCAATAAGCACTCAAAAACTCTAAGGGTACTTGAGCGCGGTAGTGGCAGAAACACGCACCTGCTCGGCTGGCCGACAAACGTCAAGAACGACACTCCATTGTTCGAGAATGTTTCGTCGTTACAATAATATACGAGTAGGCCTACGCCAAATCATTTATGCATTATCGGTTGAACCCAACTTTGCTGTAATCCTTACTTGTTGACGTTAAATTAATCACATGTTTATAGAAGTTTTATAAAACTCTGGTGTATTAAATAACAAAATATTTTTTTAATATTTGTAGAAAACAACATAAGTAAATTAATATTCATAAAGAAACCCTTAAATCCCATGCTACACAACGCTTAGTATTATGATCCTGAAAACTATATATTCTAAAGCAGTTTATTTCTAGAATATAAGAATCTACATTTTTGTATCTTTGTACCAGTTGTAAAATGATATTTGTTAATCGCGTAACGTAGCTGCGATTTTTTTATTGTGGTGTATTCATTGTTCATAACCTAAAATTACCATTTATAACGGAGTATAACTTATGAGGCTTTAAAATATTGCACCTACTAATGATACTGTGATGTATTTTTTATGATATACACACACTTATTGCTTAATAATGGTACCTATAACCTCAATCTTCTATTGTAGTGTATTCATTGTTCATAACCTAAAACTACAATAAACATGATTTATAATAAAGTTTTATTTACTCCCATTCTTAATTTTGATCAATTTCAGTCATAGTCCATCGTCAGGATATATAACTTATATACATTGTGCACTCGCGGTCACAATAGTGTAAAACAGTTACTATTTACAAAAATCGAATTCGTAAACACAAATGATCGTGAAACGTACGTTTGTGTCCAAAGTTTCTCGAGAACTGATTTTGTTGCGGAGTGTTTACGTTTACATTCAGGTCTATATATTATATCAGCTGATTAGTGTTTGCTGATTTTTATTTTGCCGCAATATCTCAAACGTGATACGTTTTTTGTAGTCCGTTAGGATGTTAAATAAATTTTCGTGCCCTCTTCTTTTACATGTTTGTATATTTCGTATTGTTCATATATTTATATTAGATCTTATTTCTTCACTGCACGTTTTCAATACGGTTAAATGTTGCTGTATTGGACCATATTCACAAGACTGTTGTTTTACTGTGTGATACTGTTGAGTTCGGATTTTAATGTTGAGAATATCTGGTGTGTTCTATATATCTGTGTTTGAATTCAGCTGATATAATATAATATAAACCTGAATGGAAACATAAACACTCTGCAAAAAATCAATTCTCGAGAAACTTTGGACACAAACATAAGTTTCATTACTTAGTGTTTAAAATTCGTTTTTTGTAAATAGTAACTATTTTACAATTGTGTGACCGCGAGTGCAAAGTGTGTATGTCCTGACCATGGTTTATGACCGATATCCATCAAAATTAAGAATGTGAATTTTTTGTGAATAGTAAAAACATTATTATTATAAATCATATGTAGGTATCTTTAGATTACGAACAATGGATATACCCCAAAAGAGAAGATTGAGATTATAGGTACCATTAGTAAACAATAAGTGTGTATGTATTATAAATACATGACATTATCATTGTGGCTGCGAAGTTTTAAAGCGCTATAAGTTATACCTCGTTCCCTTTAATTTAAATGTATGCAAAACGTCAGTTACTGTAGGACCTTACGCAGTGACAATTTAAACCCTGCATACCCATCCTTCGTAGAAGCATAACCGCTATACATAGGTAAGCAAAAACGCCGAGTAACTTGTACACTTTTATACAAACGCAACACGCCGACCGCTTACAAAAGAACAAATTGTAATGTCAAGTGGAATAACAAAGTCTACTCGTCCTCTGTGAAATATAACCACACCCAGAGAAACAAAATATATTTTGTGGTTTCGTAAGCGTAGACGTGTTGGTTGGTGAGCATGTGTGTGTATATACGACAAACACACATTTCTAAAAATAAGCACTGATAATAATAAAGTCACTTAACCAATTCAGTAAAGTAAGGTAATCTATTTTCTTTAAATTTGCATATTCAGGAAAGCAATAAAATTAAAATATTTTGTTGCCTATTTAATCAGCATTCCCGTAACCAAAAATCTTATAGTTGAGACATGACATACTCTTAGAGCCACACAAATGAAAAACTTTTAAATGTAAATTGAAACATTGAGGTTTGTTTGAATTACGTAGGTTGGATATATTGTTACAGTGGAAAACAAAATGCAAGACACCAATGAAGTCAGTAGAAACCAGCTTTAATTATCACAATCAATAATTCGTAATCAACTCGTACAATAATTTCATTTAGATTTGTCCACAGTAATAATAATGTCAAATATAAAGAATTCCGTAATAATTGTAACACAACACTTCGCTACAATACATTTACAAACACTCGAACCGCGCTAAGGAAATCGCTCGCGTAAGTGGCTTCCCAACGCCAGACGCTCGTGCTTTTATAGGTCGTGCAGAGGTCCAGTACAACTTTCCCTCCTTACAGCATGCCGGCTTAATGAGTATCTCAAGTATTCTTGAACACACTAGAACCTACGTCCGCGCGGCCTTTGCTGAGGCAATACCTGCCACGCTACACGGCGGGTGGGGGTGGAGACTGTTCTTTGCTGTTCGATGCGTTTCTCGTTACAATATTTTGTTGCATATATAATCAACATTATCGTGACCACAATTTTAGAGTTCAGACATCGCATACTCTTACACCTACACAAATGAAAAACTTTTAAATGTAAAGTTAAACATTGAGGTTTGTTTTAATCACGTAGGTTGTATATAATTATTCTCCCGGATTACAGTTTATAGCGTTCAAAGTTTTCTAACATTCAGAATCCTAAACTACAAGAGACATTCTAAGGTAATTTAAATAAAGACTCCTGTCTAACGTATAAACATATAAACATTAACGGCGTATACAGCAGATGATGTATCATAAACCCAAAGGTCTAGAAAACGGAAGAATCAGAGACACTAAGCGGCCGTAGTAGTATAAAGTTGGAGTGATCACAGTCTACCTAGATGGCAAGACTCCAAAAGCGTTTTGCTCTATGGTTTACCAGTGCCGTAAATTCTAGGCTAACCAAATATTTTAACTAGCTACAAGGTGGTATCGTGTGTATAATACAACGAACGATCCTTGATTTAACGTATATCATCTTCACAAGTATTACATAATAAAAGGAATATTTTTAACATACGTACATATTCAATTATACCAGCCAGACGGATTTAATAATGATAAGAAAAGGTTAATTAAACAAGTTATAAATCAAATTTAACGAAAGAAGGATATGCGATGACAAAAAAAAAGAGTGTGAGACATTTAATGGAGGAACAGGCAAGTGACTAAACAGTGTTGCAAAGATAACGGTGAAAATAATAATATTAATTTGTAAAATATTACCTTATCATTCTTTTAGAATATATAACATTAAAACAAGTCTTCTGAATACGAAATTGTGGAAACATTGAACTTCATAATGACTGAAAACCCGTTGTGTTCTTCTTTATTATTCCAACGTTCAGTACGAATAATTGTTTTCAGGGAAAAACAGATTGCATTAAATTCAAAGTTACGACTAAAAATCGGGCTTCTGTTAGGCAGGCCGTGGCCGGTTTGCTATTAAACGCTATCACGTCGGCAACGATTCGATTCCCCGTCGGGAATCTTCTTCAGGCCGCTAAGAATCGACAGAAAGTAAAAGCACAACAGCGGCAGATGTACGCCGAACACTGCCCGATACCTGCATCAGGTAAAAGCAAGCAACCAACCAACCTGGCTTTTGCTGTTCAGGTTGTAGTAGGATTCTATGTACAGCAGGCTTCTATGCCGTTACACGTATTGTTGAGGCGAATCTTGTCAGCATTCACGTTGCGTTGGCTAGATTCTTATGCATGTTGATAATCACGTAGGTAACCTGTTTTATCGATATCACTTTGGTATGTAGGGTCTGTCATATTTGCTGCACTACCACTAGAGGTAGAGCGCATAAGTAACTATTTATTTAGTAGCACAAAGCTGTCATTGGTAGCAGCTATCTTTACGTCAGCTGCTTTTGTAGGAAAAATGTCTGGTTTAAAACTGTTCACAGCAATTCATGTGACAAAATCAGCGTCTCAATTGAATTTAATCCCTTGAAAGGGAATCGTGTGGGCGGTACGAGCTTTGACGCCTATATAAAAGTAAAATGCAAACCCTTGTGTTATAACATTAGGACAGTGGCGGATTACAAGCGCGTGATACACTATGCTGCCCCCAGATAAAAAATTTTCAAATTTTAGTCCATTATTTACACTGATAAATAGCTTACACAATTTCGAAAATTAACAATTATCTTATTAAACTCTCAAGTTACAAAAAATATTTAGCTA
This sequence comes from Magicicada septendecula, assembly GCA_034769895.1. NCBI lineage: Eukaryota > Metazoa > Arthropoda > Insecta > Hemiptera > Cicadidae > Magicicada > Magicicada septendecula. The sequence goes on along the minus strand of CM068369.1, from coordinate 533,514,305 downwards.
AATACAAAAGTGTGGTATGAAGAAAAATTAAAGAACGTATACTTAAATTTTACAAAAAGTAATTACTGTCGAATACGGAGGTAAGTGTACGTATAACCTTCAATTAATGACGTTAAATTTAATAGGAACCGAATAACAGAATATTTAAAGAAATATTTCGATTGAAAATAATGTTTACAAATCGTATTTTGCCAAATGTTTCCGTCCGTGATGTTGATTGCACACATTTGTACACGGAGCACATACGTTTGTAAAGTACAAGTCATATTTGTCGTTTGCAGAACCGGAAATCCATCATTTTGATACGTTGGCAATGACATGGTCATGCTAGTCGTAACAGTGACAACCTATACTGCCTGCCTGATGACACCATTTGACAAAGTCGTCTGACGCTTTGACAACTTCTCACCTTGTCACACTTATTCCTTCAATTTAGTTCACACACACACACACACACACAACTGTCATTTTCTCTCCCCTCTCTCCCTTCTTGCTCACTATATCTTTCTGCAACTCTACCTTTGTAATCGTTTGACTTCTTGTATTTTTATTGCCTAATCTACTTATAACCCTTTCGATTTACTACCCAAAAAAAATTCTTTTATAAACTCAGTAAACCATCAACTCAGAAGTGAGAGACTTCATAAATAAAATATTAAAATGACATGGCTATACTCAAATCTGTAAATTTGGTGTTTAACTATACTGGATATAGAATTTCATAATTAAGAAAAATGTTTGTTTCTAGCAACCTATGTAATAAAAAAAGATTTTCATATGTGTAAGAATAAGAAAAACATATATTCTCGTATTTATGCAAATGTAGTAAATTTTGAAATGCATAAAAGGAATAAAATAAAGCACCAGAATTTTCAAATATAAACGCTTCCATAGGGTTAAATATATACGCTCCCATAGGGTCAAATATATACGCTCCCATAGGGTTAAATATATACGCTCCCATAGGGTTAAAAAACGTACATAAAGTAGACGTTTATAAAATGTAATTAAACTACATGTCAAACTCGCACTGAGGGAACAGTTTTTGTAAATATAAATTTCCAGCCAAAACAGAGAGATCGAGTGAACGTTGTTATTTTACCGTAACTTTCACAACCTTTATTTGTGTAGGGAAAATGCTCAAATTCATTTTTGTATTCCTCGTAGCTCATAGACTATTCGTACAAGCAGCCACATATAGAAATGCCAGTAAAATATTTGTAAAAGTTAGTTTAAACAAAATTGCTATTCAGTTGTACGAAGGCTTACACGGCAGGTGTCGTTTAGATTAAAACTAATTCCCGGGATGTTTGGCCATGGTCCAAGGTTTCCGACAAAACCAGACGTTTCGGCAGCACCACTGGCTGCCATCTTCAGTGCAACAAACGAGTCAACGCTAACGTGGATGTTAGCGCTACATGATGGTGTTACCAGCGTAGAGAGTGCGTCTGAGTTATCGTGTGAGCAGCCTCTACGGGAGGGTGTGGGGGCTGTTTAGTGCCAAACTTGTAGACTAGAGCGGCCAGTGTCAAGGAGTGTGTGAGGCTAAAGGTGGTGTGAATCGTCGTAATGGCGTCAGGGGATCGGGGAAGGCAGAATTTAAGGTTTTAAGATAGGCGATTGCATTAAAGGGAGAAGTTTTTATTTTTATTTTTCAACTTCTTTCTAGGTTGGAGTTGACCTTGTAGTAGGTCGGTGCGGAGAAGTTGAATCTGGTTTTATAATTATTTATTTATTTTATTTCATTTAATTTATACGCAAATTTCACCTATTGTTATACACCCCGATCGGGTTGAAAAAAATTATTTTTCTGATAAAAAAAAACTTTTTTTCTTTTAATAAAGCAAAATCCCTTACAAAATAATTGAAATATTTCATCAAACATAACTAAAATATTTAATTCAACATAAACGATCCCTTATTAAATTTTCCTGTAAGTTTTTTTATTTAAATTAGTTATTATTAATTCGCATTCTTTAGTGTTGGAAGTATTTTCGAAGTGACGATGCGTGGAATTCACCAATAACTTTATTTATTTGTTTGTCGGCAACAATATACGTATTGTTACGACGATCTACTTTATCGTCGTAGGTACAGTGGAAACAAAATAAGTACAAGACACCAATTAAGTCACTAATCACCAGCTTTAATTTTTTACAGTTAAACAGTTCGTAATTAACAACACAGTCTACTACAACAAATCAAATAAAAATTGTTCACACACAATAAATACCCCCACTAATATTAAACACAATTGTATTACAATTATACCGCCCGATTATAAAACGCAACATTTCACTAATAACCACTTGAAAGTGCACAGTAATTTCTCCCGATAATAACTCTCGTACCGCACTGAAAATATATCGCTACTATAGTGAACTGAACGTCGTTGAGTACTGGTATTTATACCGCCCCAAATTACCAGATTATTCCATAATGCGTATTACTGCCAGAGTGTGCGACGTAATTAATTTCGGCCTTGACAAAGTCCGCGCGGCTGGCGCCTTCGAGAAAACTCTCGCGAATGCGTCTACAGTCACGTAGGCGACACACATTAGAGCGAGATTCTTCTGGCACATTCGACAAACACCTAGATTACTCTGTGATGTCGTAACAGTATTTTTACCTATCTACTCGCGAAATGTAAACGGATTGTTGTAGTGTCGAAATAACTTAGTTGTTTTATTTTTCAGTTTTTGCAGGTGCTTTTAGCAAGACTAATTTTCTCACTGCAATGTTTGTAATTTATGAATACCGTTGAATTCTTCAGATCTCTTATTAGATACTTTACGCATCCGTTCATCCGCTTGGACTCTTTTAATCTGCATGGGCACAGGGAGATTTTAAGTAGTTATACGCTTTATATCGCCATTCCAAAATCCGTTCGGTTGTTTTCCAGAATCCACTCCATCGGTATATAACTTGTAACGGTATTGTAATTTTCATTTATAGATTGCTTAAACAATTGTATGTACTACGGCCGACTATTATGGCGTTCGTGAAAGTATACCCAAAACAATCTACGTAATTCCCTGTTGACTTTTTCAGCCAGATTACCCTGTGGATTCCTAATCGCAGTCAAACAGGTTGAATCCCATGTTGTGTCAGGATATTGGACCACAATTTATTAGAAAATTGTTTGCCATTGTCAGTTAATACGCTTTCAGCATGTTCATGCTCAGGGATATATTTATTGAGAATTATATTCAATACCGAACGAGTAGCATATAATTTTACTAACTTCGTAAAGGCATCAATGCACACAATAAGTTAGATTTTATGTCCCCGCGTAGCTTTCGGTAATGGACCTAGAAAGTCAACACACAATATCTCCCCTTTACCCATTGTGATAATGTTGTTCATAATCTTGCAAAAATAAATTTTTATCGGGTGAATTAATACATTTATTGGTTATTCCTTCAGTTATATAAAACACATACAGTTATAACTGAATTTTTTTAAGTTGAAAATATATTAATTTTAAAATATTTGACAGCCAGCCAATTGAAAACTGTCTTTAATTGTTTTACACTTTGAATTATATTTTATACAGAGTTTTATAATTCACTTTCCTGGATTTCCTGGGTTTGTCCGGACGATCTCGCGGGTCTTTCACACCAGCCGTTGTCTTCCTAAGGTGTGATGTCGATCTCAGGGTTTCCACGCAAGCGATGTGCCCGTCCAAGTTGCTCCCGATTTAGTCCTCGTTGACAGCCATCGGTCGTTGAAGATCTCAGCTATCTCGCAGTGCCCGACTTTGTGGATCAAATTCAGTTGCTCCCTCGACGATACACTCCGACTTCCCAGAGACTGCGAGAGACTCCTCATTAGAGACTATTAGAGACTGCGTAACTCACGACTCACCCGTGTTTATATAGATTTACCCACATGACGTCTTTTTTACATGTTTAAACGTTATACACTGTACGAGAATTCTGACCACATCCTTCTGAACATGCACTTCTGGTTACGTGACCTTTCCAAACCACGTGTTTTCAACTGCGCGTAATTGCATAGCTAATTATTTTGTCACTTAAATAAATGCTCTTAAAATGTATGTAATCTAAACGAATTAGTTATTAACAGTTATTCTACTTTTTACATTGATGTAAATAACGTATAGTGTATGTTAATTATCTTCGCACAATTCTTTATGCACATGACACTTATTCACTTTCACTATACACTGCACTGCTAGTTTTTACTGTTTATTATTGTCTTGAACATGTATTCTAATCACTTATTCTAATAACAATAGTGTCTTCTAACACTGACACCCCTTTCCACAGAACACCATCTAAGGCTTATTGTAAATATGTCGCCACATATTTACACAGTGTGAACACTTGTCTCATTGCATCACGCACGCTCGCGCGCGCGCGCACACACACGCACATATATATATATAGGAAGAAAAAACGTTATCATTTTGTTGTTTACAAAGCAAATCTTCAGTAACTTTATAGACAGATAAATTTATGAAATGATTATTAAACAATGAAGAATTATTAGCGATTCTAATATTGTAAATAATACTGTATGTTTATACTATTACGAGAAAATACAAAGGAAAACGTTATTTTATATTATAATATAATACAAAACTCACAAAACGTACAAGATATTAGTAGTTGCTGACTGAAACAACTTCAGTAAGATGCGATCTGCATGTGACGTAATAAGTTAACACGTTGTGTAAGGTGTAATTAACATGGCTGTTGGAGCTTACCACTTTCAAAGTTTAAGTTAATTACATAAGAACTGGCACAGTTAACAGCTGCTAGTACGTATTAATTATACTTTTACTGTTGTCATCTACACATGTGGTTACTTTGTATTATTAACAAGCATAGCCACTTTCATATAACTATACTTTTAATGTTACCAACGATCAGTGAATCAACTCTCTCTTCAAAGGTTTTAAAAATATATAAACACTTGGTACGTTTTACAGTTTTTACTTAACTGTGACAGCTGTTTCAGCTTGTCAAGCTATTGTCAAAGAGATCAGTGAGCAACTAAAACAGAGGATGTTAGGGTGGTAAACATCTGTTTAGGGCGTGTATCCTGACATGTGTGAGGTGTAAAGATAGAGGGTTGTAGGAGCTAAGAGAAGATCAAGTGTTTGTAAAAACTAAATATAATCTGAATGCTAATCTAAACTAAGCTCTCTCTTCTCTTTGAAGAAATGACTGCCGATATTTTTCTAATCTATACGTTATTTGATTTTATCTGCAGACCCTTGCAATTCATTCAATTGTTGCATGTAAACATAATGAATTAGATTAATTTATAAAATTTAAATTAAGAAAATAATTTTTTTTTTAATTATTTTTTATATGGCGATGAATGATGGGAATTGAACGTAACACTTATACCAGCTTTCATCAATTTCAGAATTAAACGAATACACTTAAAAAGCATATTAAAAATATTAAAAAGTGTTATACTGTGACATTTCTATGTTAGTAACAGCAATGTAAATACGGTTAATGTTAATCTGTGAAGTGTTTTTAGTTGTACCACAGTGTATCGAATTTTTTAAAAAGCATAAAATAAAATTTATCTACGTTAAGTACACCATTTTGTTTATAGAGTATACCTTTTATAAAGGTTAAAATAAAATTTATCTACGTTAAGTACAGTATTTTTTTAATAGAGTATACCTTTTATAATGTATCCTTTTTGTAGAAAACACTTGTTTGCACATGTTTTAGTTTTACAAACAAATCTGCTCTTACACGGACAAGAGTTTGCAGTTGACAGTAAAACGATACGGTGCGTTTTCAATAGTTCTGTGCCAAGCACCTTTTTTATACACCTTAAGATTAAACTAAAAGTGCTATGTAACCTATTTTATGTTAAACATACTTTTATTGCTGCACAAAATCATACATTTAAAAAGTTTCTTTACTGGCAGAGAAAAGAGTATAGGTTTAACAGGCATACAATTTCAGATTACTGTTAGTGACTATATATAATTAACTTCGATAATTTCAGGGAGAATATTACATCACTAACGGTTATTGTCATAAATTTTTTAACTGGATTCGTGTGGAACGTTTGTTAGTTGTAAAATATTAGGATCATTCAGAATGGTTAACGTCGTGCAGAATTAATTACAACATAGTAATATAACTTTTCATACAAAAGTCGGTAAAAAACAAATGTCTATCTTTTACTTCGTCTACTATTAAAGTGCTGTTAAAACCTCAGATGATTTACGTTTTTAAAATGGAATCATAGGAAGAATGAACAATGAATGCATCTGGTGTGTTTTTATAGTAGTATACTATATTGTTACGTCGTATACTATCATATACTAAATGATCGTCGTATGGTACAGTGAAAAACAATATACAAGACACCAATGAAGTCACGAATGACTAGCTTCAATTATCACAAATAACGGTGTGTAATAATTGTGTACAATAATTCAAATAAAATTGGTCCACACGCAATGATAATATCAACTAATGTAGTCCCCCACAATAATCACTTTTCACAAATAGCTACTTGAAACGAACTGAGTAATCGCCCGAATTAAACTGAAACTAAGGGGCAGGAGTAGGCTATTTATAATCTGCAGGATTCCATAACATGCGTCCTTAGCGAGCACTCGAAAATTCTAGAGGATACTTCAGCGAGGCCTTAACAGAAACACGCACCGGCTGGGCTAGGTGAGAAGCTTGTAGGATGACACTATCCAACGTATGGGGAATGTTCCGTACTACGTAACAACATGCCTTAAATTTACATAGAATGCAGACACGAGTCTCACAATGTACGATAAAAAGTAAAATAAAATTTAAAATTGCTGAAGAAATTTGAAGTCAGCGTCTGTGTACTCAACGTAATACAGAGTCTTTTGGATATGTGTTGTGTCTTATATACGATTAAAAGCGTATATTTAAACACACAACACACGGTACATTTTTTTATTGTTTTGTGTATACATTTAGCACAACATGTTACAAAATATTGATCCAGTTGTTATTCAAATAACACAATTTTCTCTAAAACATTTTACCTAAAATTCCGGTTTCTTTAATATTTTGTACAATTACAGTTTGAATACAAGTAAAGGGTGAGGCAATGAAAACAGAACAATTTAAAACTATCCCAACAGGAACTCATTTAATATTTTTAAGTCGAATATGGTAATAAAACGCGATAAATATGGTACATAGGTAATATAACGCCATTTTCCTTAGTCATGTTCATTGTTTGAAAACTAGCATCGCTCCCATTGACACGCTTACATTCTACAAGCCAAGTAACAGGTGCTTCTGGCTTGCGGAATTAGTTGAATTTCTTCGATGATCCGCTGCCTGAGTTGGTTTAAATGACTTGCTTGTGACTGTAAAACCTTAAACATTAGATAGCATCACACAAAGTAATCACACGCAGACAGGACTGGAGATCGCGCTGCCCAGAGTATTGCACCAAATCTTGAGATAAATCGATATTCAAACGCAGACCTCAACAAATCCATTGTGCTCTGTACAGTGTGTGCTGTATCTCCATCCTGCTGGAACCAGACCACTTCAGTATCAATCCTTAGATCATCTTGAAGAGAAAAAATTTTTTCAGGATTTGCACATATCGGTCTCAGTTCACACTGACTGAATTTCGTCTTCAAATAAATACGGCCCGTAACACAAACCACAGCAAACAGGGACTCATTGGCTATGAAGAGGTATAGTATGAAGTTCTTGAGGGTTACTGTCACTCCAATCGCGTGTGTTTTGTTTATTGATATGCACTGAACAGTGAAAATATACTTCGTTTGTCAAAAACTAGTGTTAAAGAAAGTCGAATTCCAACATTTCATTACAAAAATCAACTCTTTTAGTATAATCACGTTCAAAGAGTTTTGGGGCTTCTTGAATTTTGTGTGGATGGAAACTGAAATCTTGGCGCAGCATCCTTGCTAGAGACCTACTGGAAATCTGCAATGCCACAGCATGCTTCCTAGCAGACCTTTTTTTTTTACTACGCGTGGCAGTAGCTCTTACCCTGTCCACATTTTCTGACGTGCGCACTGTTTTTGCACTTCTTTCAATAGTTTTCTGTGATAAGGCAGTGGTTTTTATATGTTCTTACCCACTTCGATATTGTTGAGCGATCAAGAACTCTTCTGTTTCTCAACGTTAAAATTATTTATGAAGAGTCTTTACGTTTTTATATAGGAATAATTACTTAAAAAAAAGTTTCAACATTTCTAAACGTTACTTCGTAGACAGTGAGCCAAGCGAGTGATGTTCAATTTGCATTTAACCATGTTTACTGAAATAGCATAATTTCATTGAGGTTAAGAAACCATCTGTTCAATTATTGTTGCCATATTAACCAAACACAAGCTAACACACATCTTTAGTTTTTATTACCCTACCCGGCAATGGTAGAACTATTAAGGAAATGAAAGACGTACATGTTAATATTATAGTTTGTAATAGGAATATCAATATTTGTATAATGATAATATTATCATTTTAAAAAAATACGTTCATGTAAATCCTCTACGTATTTTTTTTAGGATGGACAGGAAAATATTCATCTCTTTCACGCACAGTCAAATAAACGTTATCATCTTGTATGTATCAATGAATGATAAACAAAGATACTGCAATTACTTTTATCAGATATTAGATGTTAGATATTAGATATCAGATATCTAGTACATCAGAAAAGATTACGTCATTAAATGGAGCCATCTGTCTGCGCAGAATTCTATGCATTTTAATAAAAAAAATACAAATATATTTTAGATAAAATAAACACATACAAACTTATAGCATAGAGGTATACTGCTTTTATGATACCAATTGATTTTTCTGATAAAAGTTGTGTGGAGACTTCATTTTTATTTATTTATATCTCTACTGACATCAAATGGAGTTTATTAACTTAATTTTACGTCTTATCCGTTCACCGGATTTTATCCAATAACATTTATTTCTCTTTACGGTTAAAAGAAAACGTTATAGATGTTCGTTTACAGAGGGCAAAGAGTACTTACTTTCTGGTTTTACGTTCCCTGGCCTTTGCTTTATATGTCAACAAATGACTCTGTGACCACGGGGTCGATACTTTCTGTTTATCTTGAAAGCAATTGAAATTGTGAAGCTTAATACTCAGTCTGTATTACAAGAGTAATGCTGTTGTTAATATCGGTTTGTAAAGAATCCTTCAAAAATATTTTACCTTTAATCATTTTACGAGTAGAATCCTACAAATTGAGAGGTAGTAGGCCTACATGACTTTCAGTGTTTATGTTCTGTATGTTAACTAAGGAAATTACTTTGTTAACTTTGAAGGTTTTAAAATACTTACAACTGTTGAATATATGTTTATAGAATTTCAAGTAATATTTCTATAATCTTACTTGTACTTGCAAATAATATTTCGATAAAAATAAATGCATCTTAAAAATGAACTAACGTAATGATTAATAATTTAAAATTAATTTACTCATAACACTCAATTCAATTCTTTATTAAAACAAACCTAATATGTTTTAAGTCAAAAAACCTTGGTTTCATCTTCGTCTTGTCTTGATTCAGGAAGTAATCTTGGTCGTAACAAAATTTTCCATTCTCTCCATTTATCTCATTTAATTTTGCTCTTTCGACCTTTCGACTTGATGGTAATCCGAGCACATACGTTTGTTTTTTAAGTAAAAGTCTGTTCCCCGCTGGAAAGGCTGTTATCTCCCCATATTAATATATCCTAGCCTTATTGATCTATCTTCTCTGTCGACTGCGCTTTGAAATGGGAACGACACAGATGAGCTAACCGTTTGCTCATTAAAAGTCGATGGAGTAATTAGTTTTATTTGTTGAAATATTTAATAAATAAACAAATCAAAAATTTCAAAAATAATAAAAATTAAAGATAGTAAATATCTTAAAGAAACATTCTTCTTCCATACGAATAAATGGTTATGGAGAACTCTACAGCTGTTAAAATTTTAAACTGTTTCCTTAGAACAATTAAATAAAAGGCAAAACGATTACACGTAAACATTGTTACGGACGATTTCGTCAAATTCATACGCACGTTTGAAATCATGTTGAGGAGTTTGATAAGTATCCAGCGGACAATGTTGAAAAACACCAACATGCTGTATTCAAAATTATATCTGCAACATGCTAATTAGATTGGCATATCAATATGCTATTACAGAATATGCTACTCAACCTAAGATATAACGTTACCTGTCCCAACAATGCGGACCAGCCAAAGAATATTACAGTGAGCGTGTTCAAGTGACTGTCCAACTAGAAGAATCTGAATTACGATAGAAAGACGAAGCTACTGAAGGCTATACAATAAAATTTAAAGCTATATGTACCAGAGTACAATTACAGCAGCTCATTACATAGAAATCATTTAACGTTGAGACAAGTTAAATAGACGGCCGGGCAGATTCCTGTTTTATCCCCCAATAGAAACCAGTAGGCTTACTCTCCTTCCAACTATTGGTAAGTATTTTAATATAAAATTCTATAAAATGAGTCCTTAAATATTATCAGTAAAATAATATTTGTGTTGTTATTAAAAACCTCGACGTTAGCCATCGGTAATTTTGTTATATAAAAACTACATTACAAATTCATAGCAGATTATTTCATCGCTTCAGTAAGAAAAGAGATAGTCAGTTACAGTTAAAATAGTCATGTAGGGAAGGAACGTAGTAGTCTAGATACAGTTATATCGTATATAGTTATTCTACGTAACTGTCAGAGTACGCTGCATATATTTTTGTGACCGACGTGTTACATTTATTCTCACTTTTCAAGTACCTTTACTGTGAACACACTATAGCGTTTTCCATTGTGTTGGCCTTTTTTAACGGTCTATAATCAATCTCTGTGGTTTATTGAAATTCACGTTATCAATTGAAGTTTATTAATTATTAGACTACTATATTCAAGTGGAAAAATAACCGTGTCTTCAGGATATTTTAGCTGACCCTATTGGTACCCTTGAAGGGTTTTATGGACAGTTTATCGAACACCTGCTCTGCAGGAGAATTCAATCTTTGCTGCCCACACGATCACTAAACGTCCCAATGCTACCAACGTACACTCAATAACCCCGACACTGCTCCGTATACGTATCTAGTATACTGCACTAGAGCAGAGAAAATAGAGTGTCTATCCGTTACTTACAGATTACTCAAAGTTGAAAAACGCCCAGTGAAAGGTTGAGAAATAATAGTGTTCCTGTTTTAGGCGAGAAACGGTTTCCTCGTAAGATCAAGTACAGTTTGTACTTAATATATTATTGAAGTTTTGTGACTTTAATTGTAAAAAAAAGTAAATGTATTACAGTTTATGTAACTTAAGAAACATTAAAACTACAAATATTTGAAAACGTGTTACCAATAATTTTAAAAAAAACTTTCCTTAGTAAACTCATTTCGTGCTTGTGACAAATTACTAATTGCAACAACTTAGAAACACTTAATGACAAACTCTGCGTTATAAATAGTAAACTTAATAGTAAACTTAATTAACAGTAAACTAAAAACCAATAAATGTAACTTTAATGTTACAGAGAGACAGAGAGAGAGAGAGAGAGAGAGACAGAGAGAGACAGAGGGAGGCAAAGGGAGACAGAAAGAGACAGAGAGAGACTGAGAGAGACAGAGAGAGACAGAGAGAGACAGAGAGAGGCAGAGAGAGACAGAGGGAGGCAAAGGGAGACAGAGAGAGACAGAGAGAGACAGAGAGAGAGACAGAGAGAGACTGAGAGAGACAGAGAGAGATAGAGAGAGACAGAGAGAGGCAGAGAGAGACAGAGGGAGGCAAAGAGAGACAGAGGGAGGCAAAGCGAGACAGAGGGAGACAGAGAGAGACAGAGAGAGACTGAGAGAGACAGAGAGAGATAGAGAGAGACAGAGAGAGGCAGAGAGAGACAGAGGGAGGCAAAGGGAGGCAGAGAGCGACAGAGAGGGACATAGAGAGACAGAGAGACACAGAGAGAGACAGAGAGAGACAGAGAGAGACTGAGAGAGACAGAGAGAGATAGAGAGAGACAGAGAGATATAGAGAGAGACAGATAGAGGCAGAGAGAGACAGAGGGAGGCAAAGGGAGACAGAGAGAGACAGAGAGAGACAGAGAGAGGCAGAGAGAGACAGAGAGAGACAGAGAGAGGCAGAGAGAGAGACAGAGATAGACAGAAAGAGACATAGAGAGACTGAGAGAAACAGAGAGAGATAGAGAGAGACGGAGAGAGGCAGAGAGAGACAGAGAGACAGAAAGAGACAGAGAGAGACAGAGAGAGGCAGAGAGAGACGGAGAGAGACGGAGAGAAAGAGAGAGACAGAGATAGGCAGAGAGAGACAGAGGGAGGCAAAGGGAGACAGAGAGGGACAGAGAGAGACAGAGTGAGACAGAGAGAGGCAGAGAGAGACAGAGAGAGACAGAGAGAGGCAGAGAGAGAGACAGAGATAGACAGAAAGAGACATAGAGAGACTGAGAGAGACAGAGAGAGATAGAGAGAGACAGAGAGACAGAAAGAGACAGAGAGAGACAGAGAGAGGCAGAGAGAGACAGAGAGAGACGGAGAGACACAGAGAGACAGAGAGAGGCAGAGAGAGACTGAGAGAGACAGAGAGAGGCAGAAAGAGATAGAGAGAGACGGAGAGACAGAGAGAGACAGAGAGGGACAGAGAGAGACAGAAATAGACAGAGAGAGGCAGAGAGAGACAGAGAGCGACAGAGAGCGACAGAAAGAGATAGAGTGAGACAGAGAGAGACCGAGAGAGACAGAGAAAGGCAGAGAGAGACAGAGAGAAGCAGAGAGAGAGAGAGAGAGAGAGAGAGAGAGACAGAAATAAAAGGGAATTTCCGTTTGAAAACATTCACTTATATTAGAGGAAACAGCAAAACTAAGGAGAAAATTGTGCTTTCTATGAGTGGATTGCCAACCAACAATGTAGTTATTTACTTGCTTTACTTTTTCATTACATTTACCTGTTGACTGTTCAGTTATTTTCCCTGTTACTTTTATATAGTTAATAGTAAAACTTATCAGTATAAATGTAACGTACAATTGGCTAAAATTTAGTGAGTTTTTTAGTAACCTATCCTTAGGAAATTAGAACCTAACTTAAGTTTCAATCAACAGAAACAAATTAATTGTCAATTAATTTCTGACACAACCAATTTTGCTTAACATTTTTTAAATCATTTGTAACTTAAATTTAACAAAAATTTAATTCCTGCTTCAAGTAAAATGTATGAATATTGCGATGTTCAAAGTCGCATAGAATAAGTAGTCGATATTCAGATATTGGAATGCTTCGGTTTTGTCAAAGATTTATTTTTTTTAAATTGCACGAATTTTTTACTATTGTTTATGATAACAAACAAAATTAATTAACTGTTCCTGACACAGCTGAAATTAATTAACGCATTTTGTTACAAACGAACTGTTTCTGTTGACCTATTCCTTACAAACTTAAAATAATCCTTCCCATACTCTAATTACATAAAATCTTAATTTTAAAAGTCCTTTTTGGCTTTTAGTTTAAGACTGTTTTACCAAACTTTATATAATTTATTTCATTTCCGTTTTTGATGGACGATGCGGTGTCGATTTTCCGTGTTTGATAAGCGGCGACAGATGTTTCTTTAGATAGACGGTCAGGATTGTGCCTACCGTTGTTCCGTAAAGATCTCCGCCTGCTCTCTGGCGTTCAGGGTCGTTCTCGGGTTGGGTATTTCTACAAACTGTGGTGAATTATTAGTGACTTGTATTGTGTATATAACTACACACTACTTCGGCTAACTTGACGCGTTCTTTCAATCCCTATGCGGACAATCTACTGTGCCGTAGTAGCACTCGGTGTTAATTTAATCGCGAAAGTTTTTACTTATCCTCGTACGCTTTTGATAGACCTATCGTCATAAAGCAGATGCAACGACTACACGTTCTTGAGTTTACAGCGAGACTGCCCGTTACTGAGTCGTAAGCGAGACTGAATTATATCCCACGAAGAATAAATTCAACTAACGTTGTGAGTGCTCATCAGCAGGGTTAAAGTGTTCTGCCATGTGTGGATATTGCCAGGGATTATCTTGCAGCAACTCAGAAGATATGTTACCTGACGACGACATTGATAATGACGAACTAATGTCATAACGTATTTTCGTATTTTTATTCTATTTGTTATAGGCTTCATAATTACAGTATATTTTTCTTCTGTAACGGTAATATGCCTAAAAAAATGTTTTTTGTTTTATTTGGAACCTATCAACACACATTTTATAGTGTATTTTGTACAAAATTGGGATTTTTGAAAATTCAATATCATTCTACGGCTCATAATTCAAAAACCGTTCGATTTATAGAAAAAATGTTGATATCAAAAATTGTTTGTTTTATTATTGCCTACATTTTTTAGTTGAACTTTTTTTCCTATCTGCAACGGTAAAGGATTTATATACAAAAATCTGGAAATGAACCGTGATTTTTCAATATGGCGGGCGAAGCACAGATTCGATTTTAGGGGACTTTTAGTATATTTATTGGGATGGCAAGTGGAACATTTCCACCAAATTCCTTGATTGTACTAATTTTTTCGAGGTCAAAATTTATTTTCCTGGACTATTATAGCCAATTTCATTGACCGAAATATTCCCTTACCGTTTTTGGTTTCTGTGCAGATAACGTTCTTCTTGTAAAATACTGTCTATGAACAAAGTAAAACGTGCAAATAAAACCTTTTTAACTTTATTTCTTTTTTTCAGGGTCATAAAACTTCTTTTATAAAATAACATATATATATTTACTTCTGTAAATTTCCACATGTTAGGAAGTTTATTTACACAAAAGTTGTTTAATTTAATCTATTTTTTATTGTTATTTTGTAACATAGTTATCCATAGTTACCTACCCGCACACGCGCACTTGCCATATGCTTACGTATATGTTTGCACTACTTCACAACAATAATTATTTTGTTTATTGTCAAAAATCAACTTACACTAACAAAATTGACATGTATCTTATTGTCAATTTTACAATGTCTGAACATGCAGTCTCCACTTAAACCAATTCTTTCATTGAAGATGCCATCATACGCCAATAGTTAAATTAATATTTTATATTCACATCTCACCTTTTGCAACATACTGTTTTAGTTTAAGAATTTTTCAAATAAAAAATCCTGAACCTGAACTTTTTAAATTCATACAAAGATATTTAAGCAGAAGTGTGTCTAATCACAAAGCGTTTTCAATCGTTTCTTTTTATTTACAGACTATGAAAATTGATATTTCAAATGCTGCTTAACCTGTTAGACTCCTTATAAATAACAAATAGTTGCTAAACCAAAGCATTTTATTCAAATAATAAAACAGAGTTGCCAGCTCAGAACCTTCTTTTCTCTGTCGACATTTGTAAGCACATCTCATACCAAAGAATGTAAAAATATGTAGGAGGAGAACTTCAATCCTCTATACTTACAAACCATTCAATATCTCATACTACGGCAGTACTAGTTAATATTAAAACCCCAAAACTCTTTAGACTAAGACCAACACTTATAAAAGCAAAATACTGTAAATTCAGTTTCATTTTGTCACAACAGCCTAATTCATTATATCCTAGGTTTACTTATTTAAACCACATTAATTGGTATACCTTGGACAAGCATTTGAATAAATTATAGGCTATACAAATTAAACGATAGTTCAATAGAATCAAGAACTGAACAAGCAGATCCACACCTCTGTTAGTAAAGCTTCCTTTGATTTCTTCGCACTCGGTTTTGCATAAACAATCAAGGAGAACATTTTAAACGGTGATTTAAAGAATTGCGAATTAAATAAGTTTTTATTATTTTATTTTATTTATGATTAAAAGAGTTTTTTAGTAAGTTTAAAGTACATTTGGTTCTGTTCTGTTTGTAATACGAATTAAATTCTTAATATTTTATTTGCTTATTATTCACTTTAATTTCAATTAGTTTTGTCTAAATTTAATTAAAATGTGTGACAAGCTGTCTCTAAGATCACTATAGGAACACCAAAAAAAAATTAACATAGAATTTGGTAACGTTTATTAGTTGTTTGATGCTAAGTAAAATGATATTACTGCAAACATAGGACGTATAGTTTGACGTAAGAAATATACAAATAAAAAGGGGAATTTTATTTATATATGATTGCATGATAGCAAATCATATACGATTGCAAAAAGTGTTAATATGATTGCAAAAAGTGTTTGCCAGGAACTGGAATTGTTTGCGGTCAAGCGATCGTTTCAGAATTTCTCTCTCAGTTGAGCTTACAATTTGCAATTATACAGTGACTGCTACATTTACAGCTGGCTAATTCGATCATATTTTTGGTCGCTGTAATCTACGTAGTTCTCACAATATTTATTAGAACTACGTTGTGTCCTGTTCTAATAATAGGCGTATAACAGGACAATGCATTTTATTAAAATTTTAACAAAATCTGTGTAATACACTTTTAATAGACCTTAATAAAATTTCACGTTACTATTATACATACTACACTTGGCCTACGAGCATGTGCAAAGTAAGAGTTTATCAAGCTAATTTACCCAATGACAATATTAATATGTATAACATACTAATTATCAGCAACAGAATGTAACACTTACTTTAGTGTACCGAATCTTAAGAATTATCCCAGGGCGCCAGTAATAAATAAACACAATTTGACTGTTATTAATTAAGTTTTTAATAACTAATTTGTATTTACATATTACAAAATTTGTAGATCATTATTTTTAATATGTTTGCTAAAAAATTTATTTGTGCTTATTCTTGGCTATGGATTCTTTGACTAATTGAGTCACAAAATATGAGTTACACACATTTAAATTTACTAGACAATAGTAAAATGAGTGTTCATTTTATTAGTTACTTGCATGTTGAATCCACTCTGCGCCGCGATGTAATCAATTCTGCACGTTCCAGGCGGGTCGTCCGACGTTAATCGTTGGGCAGTTATCCTTGTTAGTTTTGCACTAATTTATACACTTGTTTCACAGGTATTAAACACCATTTACTTTGACAACTTAGTGATAACTACACAGGTGCCGTATACTAATACACTTGTTGAATACACAGTATATTCTTATTTAAAGCTAAGTGCGTCCAACACCGGATTGATAACAAATACCGACCGACTGTCCCGTACTGTGATATTTAACACATTAATTTTCGCGATGTATTTTGACATTCAACGATTGATGCTGTCTTAAATAAAACTTGGATATGTTACTTGATTTTAACTTATCTTCTCTAATTTCTCTGAACGTTATTCTTGTAAACGATTATGAAATGTTTAGAGTATGTAGCTTCCACAATACTTAAAATCGCGTTACCGTAACTGACTTTTTCGTTGCGATTGAAATATATTTATTTACAATACCGACAAATTTCTTAACGCACTAAATACGAGTCTTTTTAAGTGTAATATCTCCGTAGACTAACTTAAATTCCTACCACTTCGTTTTTTATACATTGCTTAGAACTACCCTCACCAACTATCTACAATATGCACGCCAATTGGTCTGACATACCGCTAATTTCAAATTTACTCAATCTGTCTAGTGAAAACGTCCCGCGTAAAAAATGACGCGTTCCGTTATTCGTCAGTTATTTGCGCGTGTAGACGTAGTGGGAAAACTTAGCGTCTATCTCCATTTCGCTTTCATCTCTCTCTGTCTAATCTAACGATTCCTTTGTTAAATGCACTTAACTTTTTACAATCTTAGGGCAGAATTCTGACAATCTTAAAATAATACAATTTTATGACGGTTCGTCCGCTATGTGACTTTTTTATATTTTTTTAGCCGTCTTACAGGTGCCAACTCAAGGTCGCTCTATGAACAACTACCGCTCCTTACTACAACATTTTAATACTTATTCCTTTGAAGCACCACCGCTCTAACGGTAGTTTTAGTTTTATTTTCTCCCCGCTTTCTACGAATTTATATTTTTCTATGAGTACAACATAACTCTGTCCCCGTAAAATTGTTGAATTGTTGAGTGTGCAATTTTTACGTTATATATGTTTACTTAATCATAAATTATAATTTTTAACAGTATTTTGTTACTAGTGGCAAATTAGTAAAAATACACATTTTAAAGAGTTTTAAACGAAATTATACTTAAAACAACAAACGGTTTTTTAATTTTTGTTCTTGTATGCTAACCAGGCGCTCTTAACCTTATACGTAATCTTTTTTCTTACTGGTTGTAAAGCATAAAAACGTTTTTTAACGCTTTCTCTACTAATTTACTCTTACTGCCCAAACATTAGGTGTTAGATTATGAACAAGAAGTCCAAAACTATTTTTAAAAAATCATTCATTTGTATTGTACACATATACTTATATGCTATTGCGCAGGTGCCATCCTTTAATTACATTGACACACAAATAAAAAGTAATTAAATTTACATAAAATAAAAATAAAAATAAAAATTAAAAATATATAAATAATATACATAATTATATAGAACAAACAAAACAGTAAAGAAAAGTTCAGAGAAAAGTGTTCAGATATCTATGTTTCCAGATAAACAATTATTTACAAGCAATAATAAATATACTTGTATAACAAATACACTATATGCTATAAAACTGTTTATTTAAAATACTTTTTGTCATTATGATTTACAGGGTGAACCCTTTCTTTGCTATTGAGAAACAACAATACGTTTTTCCACAATTTCCGGACATTAAAGTTTACAAACAACTATCTTAATTTTACTCATTACTGTAAATAAATAGTGTAATTTACTACAAAACTTTATAGACATAAACGCGCTCATAACAATCGATACACTTATCGGTCTTACAGTTTGACAGGTACAGGTACCGTAATCCGGATCCACGTCACGGGAAAACCATTTGCCCTTTAGTTTTCAAAGAATATCCTACAGTAGTATATGTGTAAGTTTTTCACAAATCCTGGCGTTTCTTGTATGTAGGAGTTTGGTGATTGTTAGTAATATCTGCGTTAGAATGGTTGGTGAAGGTTGTCTTCTGCTATCTTCTTGTGATTATAGGACCGGAAACATAATTTAAAACAAACGTTCATTAGGCAATGTGCGATGTAATTCTTCCTTAACAGTGATTCTAACTACTTGTTCTGTGGCACGGTTTTGTCAGCTTTCAATCTCGTTTCAGAGTGCTCTTCAACATACGAGAATCAATTTTAATATGCCTTCAGATGTTAGAAGAAGTTTAAATGACAATACTGCAGCCGCCAGAATACTTCTACTCATTAAAGTGATTCTGTTTATAGACAAAGTATAGGTACGGACTATGAAAATTATAAAAACATTAAAAGTTTTGTAATGTCTAGAATAATTAACTTAATGGATTGATAGGTGGTCGCGATTGTTATTACTGTTTTATTTATTATAATTCTGCGCAAGATGGCGAAGGTTGAGAAGCAAGATGGCGAAGCAAGAGAAGCAAGATGGCGAAGGTTGAAGATGGGAGAACAGGATCTCCTGAAACATGTCCCTAAAGGAAAAAATACATCTTGAGGTAAAATAGTTATAAGTATTATAGTAATATATAAATATATATATATACATATATATTATTGTGTAACTCGTTGTTACATTTATTGTTATATACTGTTTTTCGTTGCATACGTATTATATTTATGTTATATATCTGAATGGTGTGTATTTATAATGTTTATGCTGTGTGGGGCAATAATTCTTATTTTATTTTGCATTATTTAAACAAATATTTAATTTAGTTTTATATCGTACCAGTTCCTGTGTATTTTGTTGCAATGTGTGTCTTCACTAAGCACCTTGTAGTTTAATATATGTTACTGCATTTGTATAAGAATTTCTGTATGATTTACAAATTCATTTTTATTATTTTTGTGGTCGCTAATGACCAATGCTGTTGCAGTGACCTTATAAATAAATAAATTAAAAAAAAAATTATGTGTCCTAACAATCTGTGTGTTATGTCTCTGAGGCATAGCAAACACTGTATTAAAATGTTGGTAACTTATTAAACTAAATCCTACTAATGGCACTACATGTAAGTACTGATTCAAGCAGGCTTAGATATTCTACGTATGTGAAACATATAAACAATTATGAAAAATTGGCCTTTTTCCTTTCGTTTACGATTGTACATCTATATTTGAAGGAAAATAAAATTTTAAGTCTCTTATAATGCAAGCTAAGTCGTTGTGAACAAGTTCAACTGCGGGATCATTAGGCGAACCCTTAAGTCAGCAAGTAAATGAACACGCCTAAAATTTTACAAGGTGATGGCTCTTCCCACACTTCTTTATGTGTCTGAGAATTGGACTTTAACGAAAGGCCAGGCCAGTCGCATCCAAGCGGCTGAAACGAGATTTCTCAGGCACGTGGCAGGGTATACTCTCCATGGTCACAGAAGAAACACAGATATACGGTAGGAACTGAATATTATGAGTATACACAACAGGATCGCTTAGTATCGGGTGAATTGGTGGTAACATCTTTTCCGAATGGATGACTGCCGCATCCCCAAGCAACCATGGAACTCTAAATCGAGGGGACGGAGAGATGTGGGACGCCCGAGGAAGCGCTGGAGTGACCAGCTCTAACCTTTGCCTATTTGAGACCGGAACAAACTATCCTTGGTTTAATCCTTGAAGATGATGATTATAAAATTAAAAAAAAATGTATTTAGTAGAATGTACTTAGATTACATGTTTTGCTGAGACGTACGTCTGTACTACTGCATCCATATCAGGTAAACAACACATTCATTTAAACTAATATTTTACTATTCAATCTTCCAGTTATTTTATTTTTCAGAATTAAGAAACTTGAAACGCAATTATTGTACTCTTTAAATCCGCAGTAGAACAGCAAGCTATGTAGCTACCTAATAGTGTAAATTTACTACAACACGAGGGTAATTCTAACAAAAAGTAGTGCAAAAGTAAATCTACAATTAATTTATCAGATGATTTGAATTGGTTAATATGGTATTTTTAACTGTGGGTTGGTACTGTTAAGATAGTTAATAACACTAAAACACTTACTCATACCGCTGGTTTCCAGCAGACACACTCCTCGTTATCTATCTCTTTTTGGGTTGCCAGTTAAATGAGAAATTTAAAATGCTGTTTGATGTTTGATTAATGTTCTTCTTTACTTAAGACTACGTCTCGTTTCACCACATCTAAGTGAATCTTATTTCGCTTTTAGATTTTTATTTAATTTAGTAGTGTTTTCCTGTAAGAGCTGTTAGGTACACGCAATTCTGTTGGCAAACAAATTATGTTCCCTCAATATACTTTCATCGAAATTATTCATTTAACAGTGCCATGAATTCACAAAAGTATATAAAAAATGTTTCCATTTCAGACTTTACCTCTTATGGTGAAGCCTATTACATGTTGTATTAGAGATTATGACTCCCTACTAATTGTGTGGAATCTTACGCTTACAATACAGGGAACTTGTGTGGCATATACGTCATAGCAGCAGTCGGCAACCCTGCGCCCGCGAACCAATTTGTTATTAAATTTTCTTTTGAAGGAAGAAAAGCACCCGCATTATACCTGCTTCAAAGTACTGGATTATAAAATAGTTCAAGCCGATATTAGTGTGTTTTAGCTAATCGTAAATGTTAAGAATTGTATACTAGTGTCTCTGTTTATTAAAAATGTTTAAAAGGTTTCATTTCATGTGAATGCATTGCTTTATGCAGATGACAAGGTAACGATATAGAAAACAGAAGACCAGTTACAGGGGGTGATATTTACCTTCAATAGCATCATACAAGACTATGGGCTACAGATCTCCCCTACAAAATCTAAAACGATGGCATTTCAGGGTAGGTATCCTGTAAGAACTAAGATAGTGGTGAATAATCAGATTTTGGATCAGGTTAGTCATTTTAATTACCTCGGTTGTAATATCTCATACGGAACTGATATTGATTAGGATAGTAAGCTAACAAAATTTAGACGCATCTGTGGAACGATATGGCTGAACCCACATCCCTAAATGCTAATGAGACATGGACTCTTGGTAAAAGAAACGTGGAGAGGATTCGGGCAGCCAAAATTAAATTTCTAAGAGGGACGCAAGGTTGTTCTCTCTTGGATCGGAGGAGGAACGAGGATATTAGAGGCGATTTAAAATTGTATCGTTGCACCAGATGATTGAAGATCACAGAAGGAGATGGTGAGAACACTTGAACCGCATGCTGATATCCGTCTACCTGTTGCTGCCTTGGGTTATCATCATACTGGGAAGAGAGATGGAGGTAGTCCGAGGAGGATATAGGTTCCGGAATAGGTCTAAGGCCTAGTCCTTGGAGTGGTGATGATGAAAAATCCTCTGGTGTTCTGTTAATTTATAAAACTCTGATGTTACTTTTTTTTAAACGACGGATACTGTGATCGCCACATCAGTGTATTTCATAGTGCTCTTGTAGTAATCATTATGCTATTATGTCAGATGAACAATAATTGCTTCTAATTTACATTTGAAAAAGGAGTACACGATTTAAGTTTACCTTTCATATTTTTCCTATACGTAAATTCTTTCACAATTATACTTGTATTCAAATGAGTCAAATTTAATTTAAAATGCATAGTTTAACTGTGCCAAGTAGTATTACACAAATGTCTTAGGAGGCTGGTTATATTTACAGGGATGTAAAAAAAAAAATGGATAATCCATACTCCAATTCTCATTGTCCGTTTACGTAGCTTTTGCCGTTTACCTTCATTGAATCCATCCGGCTGTAATCTATTTGGTTTTGTTAACACTTTCTTTTTTCAAGTGAATGGGGAGTTGGCTCATTGCGTTAACCCCCAACCTGGATGACCAGGCAATTTTAAATCAAGGTTTTCTTCCTTTAGTCTTTGCTAAACCAATATCCAACTATAAGCCAGCAGCTGCTAGTTTTGATCCGCCCCGGGTATTTTTTTCCCCGGTACCCACCATATCTGGTGAGAATTTTCCCATCCACCAACTAGGGAGGCGCCTGATGGGAAACTAGTAACACTACAAGGTATTTCATAAACAGAGGAATACAAGTATTTAGGGGTGAAAATTACGGCCAGTGGGAAGCAACACAAAGAAATATAATACAGAATTAATTTGGGAAATATAGCTATATCTACATTAAATGGAATCCTGCGGGATACGCAAATTACAGCAGAAACTAAAACCAAAATATTTAAAAGCATTGTTAGAAGTTTCATTACTACGGCTCAGAAGTTTGGACTACTAATAAACACACAAGAACAAAATTAACGACAACAGAGATGAACGTTTTGAGAGGTTCGACAAGATTATTCGGACGCGAGAAAATTATAAATAAATCCATTAAAGGCAGAATAAATGTTAAAAATCCAGTTGTTCTTTTTATCCTAACAACAAAATTCCAATGTTATGGACACACGAAAAGAATGGCACAGGAATGTTTGGCAAGGAGAGTTATAGAATGGACCCCACCAGGAAGGAGGAAAAGCGGAAGACCTATCACCTATCACCTGGATAGAAGAAATTCAGACTACAATCGTGTTACTTTACGGTGGCCGCTCTATAGCTGCGCGAAAAGTGGTGGCAGTGGGGAGACTCAGTGACTCAGTAGTAACTCCTCATTTCAAAACGTCCGTCTTTGTTGCTACTGTTGCTACAGCCGGCTTAATGGGTGCCCCTAACTATTTAATTATTACAACTCGGGTTTTACACATTGTTTTCATTTCCGGATTTCATTCAACTAACAACTATTATTTATAATTCTACTTAGTATTACTCGAAATTATATCAAATATTTGTTTCTAATACCACAACAATGTTATATGTTACATAATGTAAATAATAAATAATTACTAGTGTAAACCAAGCAAGTGGAATACTAATAAAAGAAATAGAGAAATATAAATCTAAAATGACCAGCAATATGCTTTATCCAAGTGCTCCTAAAATAGGACCTAAACGAAAAAAGTGGGTAAAATATACGTAACCACGCATACAAATATGCATACTTTATATAAAATATCACATCAAATCAAGCCCATTAATTTTTCTTGCATTTAATACAATTATTAATAGAAATTTTAAAATTAATATTTAAGTAGTGAATGTAATTAACTTACCGACTCATAAAGAAGTATATACGAAGTCAGAATGAACTGGGAATTCAGTATCATTCTCCAAGTCCGGCGATGTTTCTCTGTCCAAAATTCCTTCAACACCGGAGATTAGCTGCCATCATCTGAAGAAGATTCAGCGCTTGATAGCTCGTCGTCGTCGTCATCGTCATCATCATCTTCGTCTAAGTTAATTACAAGCCTATCTTGCATTTCATCTATTAATCCTTCTCTTTCCAAATATTCGTCTTCAATTTCAATTACGTGTTCACACACTGATGTCCATTGTAGTTTTTCTATTCATTGGCATGCTTGCCTAGTTAAATGTAATACGTTTTTATTAGCAAAAGTGGTGTCTTTGTTTTTGCAACAGAATATTTAAGTTGAGCCCAAATAAGTTTTATGGGGTTTAGTTCAGGATGATATGGAGGTAGACGAATAATAGTATGGTCGTGATTTCCTAAAATACGTACTATCTATTCTATAGGGTTTTTCTAACGCTTTATTTATTTTTACTAACATATATAGCTCTGGTTTAAACATATTAGGTGTAAAAGGAATTTTTATTAGATAACTCCTATTTGCATTAACTCACCTTTTGAAGAATTTGATGTGGGACATTTTTCAGATTGGTAATTGTAGTATGGTGCATTATCTAATACTAACATTGAGTTTTTTGGTAATCCCGGAATTAGCTTTACAACTACCCATTTCTCGAAATTTGTACTATTCATGTCCCCATGATAATTATCTGTTTTCTGTCTCGACTTAAATACCAATAAGGCGCCATCGACAAACCCTTGATCTGTGCCCGCGTGAACTATTATGAATCTGTCTCCTTTATTTAACGTAGTTAACGGTACACTCGCTCCTTCACCACTTTCGTCGTACCACGACTTTTTTACTGCATGAGACGTGTGTATATACGTCTCATCTGTGTAAACGATTGGCCGGTTTTCTGTCCTGAATTGTTTTATTTTCCTAAGGTATTCAATTCTTTTTGCCCTTATCTGCTGACGTTCATTTAATACACTTCTACTATTTCCAATTTTCTTCCACTTAAACCCTAACCTTATAATAACTTTCTTTAAACATGGTTCGCTACCTTGAAATTTACACTAGACTTAAGAAGTTGATGAAGTTTTCGTAGCGTAGGATATATTTTTCGTGTTGTCGTAAAATTTTAAATTGTTCGTTTTATCACACATTTATCAAAATCATCAATATTAGATTTTGCTGACTTCCTATTTCTTTCTTTACGAGGTGTTGTAAAGTGTGGTGACTGTCCATTTTCTATTGTTATCCCCTCACTTTTAATACGGCGGATCGTTCTTTCAGAAACTTTTGTTGCTGACGCTATTCGTTTTTGAACTTTTTTAGTGGAATACTAATTCCATTTTTTTCACCTTCACACAGATTTTTTCCATAAGTTTGCACACATTAGAAATGACTTCCTGATCTTGGCTATGAACAATCTTTCTACTTAACTTCGATTTAATAGGAGGCATTTTTTCTGATTACGTAATGAAATAAAATGTACTGTAAAAGTAACAATACTTTAAGCAAAATAAAATTTAGTTTAACAAAACGTGATATCTAAAAACACAACCACAGACAATATTAAATGAAATTTAAAATGTAATTAGATTATTTAGCACACGTCACAGTCGCAAACTGAACACTAGTAACGATACAAACTGAATAATTAAATGAAATACAGGCCTACACGGTAAATGTTTTTGAAAACGCATCAACACTTATGCACTCAGTGAGACGTGCCGTTACACTGACAAAAACAGGGTTCTGCCACAACACTGCTTTCACCAAGGTTGGCGGCCACCATAAAGTACACAAGTAGTATATTGAGGGAACGAGAAATTGATGATTTTTAGATGGACAAGCAGCAGTGAAGGATATGTTGTCATCCTTTACAATGATTGTTTCTCTTTATTTACAGACTACGTAAATTGATATTTCCAGTACTGCTTAACCTGTTCGACTTCTTGTGAATAACAAATTATTGCTAAACCAGAAAATTACATTCAAATAATACAACAGAGTTGCCAGCTCAGAACCAAAATCTTTTCTCTGTCGACATTTGTAAGCACATCTCATACCAAAGAATGTAAAAATATGAAGGAGGAGAACTTCAATCCTCCATACTTACAAACCATTCGACATCTCATACTACGGCAGTACTATGCCGTTTTTCAAAATATTTTCAAATTTGGTAACCCCTAACATGGAGGACCAGGCAATTTTTAAGAAAGGTTTACTTCCTTTAGTCTTTGATAAACCAATATCCAACTACAAGGTAACAGCTGCTAGTTATTGTCCGCCCCGGGTATTTTATTTCCCCAGTGCCCACCATATCTGGCGAGCACTCCCCTATGCGCCACCTAGGGAGGCGCCCGATGAGAGACTAGCAACTCCACACCGTATTTTATAAGCAGAGGAATACAAGTATTTAGGGGTGAAAATTACGTCCAGTGGGAAGCAAGACAAAGAAATACAATCCCGAATAAATTTGGGAAGATAACTATATCTACATTAAATGGAACCCTGTGGTATAAGCAAATTTCAGCAGAAAGTAAAACAAAATATTTAAAACCATTGTTAAAAGTATAATTACTTACGGCTCAGAAGTC
Source organism: Magicicada septendecula (assembly GCA_034769895.1). Taxonomy (NCBI): domain Eukaryota; kingdom Metazoa; phylum Arthropoda; class Insecta; order Hemiptera; family Cicadidae; genus Magicicada; species Magicicada septendecula. The sequence continues at coordinate 533,487,511 of CM068369.1, read as the reverse complement.
TGAAATACTAATTAACACACAAGAACAAAGTTAACGACAGCAGAGATGAAATTTTGGAGACGTTCGACAAGAGTGAAAACGTGCCGCTTGGAGACGTGAAAAAATTATAAATAAAGTCATTAAGGACAGAATGAATGTAAAAAATTCAATTGTAGATTTTATCCTAACAAAAAAATTACAATGGTATGGACACACGAAAAGAATGACACAGGAAAGATTGCCAAGGAGAGCTATGGAATGTAACCCCACCAGGAAGAAGGAAAAAAGGAAGACCACCTATCACGTGGATAGAAGAAATTCAGACTATATTGAAGGAAAGAAAAATTAAAGATCTTTGGATGGACAAGCAACAGTGGAAGATGAGAATTCAATCACTTCTGTAACATTTGGTTCCGGAAAATGTGTATACATTGTACAGCCGGAATAATAATAATAAATTAAGAATAAAACATAGAATAGGTCCTTTAATTAAAAGTCTGCTGTCGAGTTATAAGTACACCTCCTATAGGTTCACAAAGTGGTAAAGACAATATTACAAAGATTCTAAATAAGACTGACTATATGAACAAAGAACTATTAAATAATGAAATTAATTATTAACACATCAATAACACAAATTATAAATGAGAGTTGTAGTTAAAGTATAGCATAAATATCTAGTTTATCTAATACACCGAAATCACACAGTGCGTTTGTCACACTTTAAATACTTTAATCTTCGATGTTGCCTAAAATAAACTACCTGTACCCAAAACAATATACACAAACACAGGCATTCTTAGAAAAATGATATTTGGAATTCAAATAAATACGGAAATTTAAATAATAGTGTACGTTTGGTCGATAAAAAAATTACGAAGACTGTTGAGAAAACAGTCTGCGAATAACGTACGCAACAAAACTTTTAAATAAGCAAAATGCGCAATAAACCTAAAAACGTCAAATCCAGCCGCAGGATATTCAGAATATAGAATGCTAACGTGTTAAGAGAAAGAAGACCATTTCATTTATTTTAGCGGCCACAAAGCTATTGTCTCGTTTTTAAAGAATTCTCCTCTAAACTTACTAACTCATTGTGAACGAAGTGACAATTACGTAGGAAGTGGTAGTAACAACATTATTATGCAAATTGAATACGTACAACGTACTCTGATAATATTAAATTGCTCTCTTAAATTTTATAAATTAATTCTTTGAATTAAAATGTACTGTTACGTAATACGAAAAAAGTGTTAAGCCATTACGGAACGTTCTGGTACATTGCAGAACGTTGATCTACTCTTTTCTCGGCTATTCCCGCAGCCGTAATGCGTACGTGACGCTTGACATGCGAGGCAGTATTACGTAATGCGGAACGTCTCGTGCGTTCGATGGTGTCGTTCTGGAAGCTTCTCAAGTCGCCCAACTGTCCGTGTTTCTGCGAAGGTCGCGCTGAAGTGACGTCTAGAATTTTCAATGGCTTGTTAAGAACGCATATTATAGAACATTGCAAACTATAAATAGCCCACACCTGTTGCATAGTTTTCACTTATTTCGGACGGTTTACACAGTGCGGGTCGAAATATTGTGGAAGTGTTAAGTGTTATATAATTGTGCGGGACAATTGTAATACAATTGTGTTTTATATTGCGTGTGAACAATTTTTATTTGATTTGTTGTAAGAGACAATCTTGTTGGTTACAAACTGTTTAATTGAAATAATTAAAGCTTGTAATTAGTGACTTAATTGGTGTCTTGTATTTTGTTTCCTCTGTACCATACGACGATCATTAGACCGTCATAACAATACCTTTTACCAAAGCATCCTTTCAACAAAAGGAGAATGTAAACAACTTAAGTCATAATGCCAGAAATCGAAAGAAGTTTCACTTTAATTTCCACACAAGCTTTTTGCTAAATAAAATATCATTCAAATTTTTCAGAATTTAACTTAAATTGAACGTAAAGTTTGTTTGTTCTTAGAGTGGAGTCTAATGTAAACAAGGCGGAGTAATACAATACAGGGGCATGAACAGTGCAAAGTTAAAACCTTCTTAAGAAAACGAAAATAACGGAAAGAAGTATAAAATTACTAAAAAATGATATTTTTAGTTGTATTAATGTTAGTTGTATTAAACAAGTTTGTTGATATATTTTTAGTTGTATTTCTGTGAAAGCAACCAGTGTAACATAAGCTGAAGAAAGCATTCTCTTCAACATATAGTTTCTGTGAAAACAGTGTATATCTTGTTAAGTTATAACTTTAGATTTATGTAATCCTTATAGAGCTTAAACAAGGGTGCAGCTTGTCACCTACCCTGTTTAAAATATATATTCGAGAAGCCATCAGTAACTGCAGAAGAAAAACATCTGGAATGGGAATTCAAATGGATGAGCAGTGCTTAACAACTCTCCTATTTGCCGAGGATCAGGTAATTATAGCGTGTGACGAGGACGACACAGACTATATGTTTAGAAAATTGAAAGACGAGTACGAGAAATGGGGTCTGAACATAAATACTACTAAAACAGGATATCTGGAAATAGGAGACAAGCAAGAAGAAGACCCAGATATGCAAATCCATAGAATTGGAATTTGTAGCGAATTCAAATATTAGAGAAGCATTATTTCAGATGATGAAACTCTTGTGCCCAGCACAATCCACATTATGATTTTATATATATAATTGTAAATGAGGATTCTACTCTTACTCAAACTACTCAATGTATTATTTTATTTTATCTTATTTAAGGAAAGAATTATTTTAAGGAACACACTGAGCGATTGTGAGGAAGTGTGCTGACCATATTTTTTATCGTGGCGCGTGTAGTGAGTTATCAACGAAAGATGCTAAGAATAGTCTTCTTGTCAGTGTTTGCGAACAAGATCCGCTTTGGTTCACAAAAATCAATGTCAAATTGTCCTCTCGTGTGACCTGATAAGTTTCGAGACACGTGCAAAGTCCAGTTCTGATTGGGTGAATTTTGGGCGTTAACTCATAGAGACTTTTTGCGTCACGAGGGTATAAAACCGACGAAGAGCACTGGGAAGTACACTTTATCACTTTTGGCTTCTTCGCGCACTATACGCACATCTTCTGTCAACGATGGAACCACACCGAAAGCGTAATTACAACTTCGATTTTGTTTTACTTTGTTCAAACTTAAAGCATTAATCGATTTTGACAAATGAATTATTTGTACTCAGAAGTGCTCAGTAGTGTTCTAAATTTGTTAAGAAATATGTATGATTGGCATCTTAATCATTTATGCCTATTTTAAAAAGTAACGTACCAAATTCAGAAATATTGTTAGTAAAGCTTTTATAATGTTATAATAAGAATAGTCAGTATATAAAGAATGTTTTTTTTATATAATATTATGTCTTAGTGAAAACACTCAAGAAATTGAATTATTGTTACGAGGGTATGTCACTTCAATTATTGTCATTTTGTTCATTTGTATTGTCATTATTGTCATTTGTTCATCAAGATAAAAATTTTTAACGAACATAGTTACTTTAACGAATTAAAGAAATTTTGTTAATCTAAGTAAAGGTCTTATTTAATAACGAGCCACTCCCACAACTATCCTGTCCGCACGACTGGAGCTTTCACTTTGTGAGGCCCCAGCCCCGGGCGTTACAACAGAACAACAAAGAATGACATAAAAAAATAGGATACAACAGGGAAAAAAAGGCTATTCGTTTGCTAAACTCGTTACTTTGGTTGAACAAAATGAAACTTCAATCTAAACTGTCAATCTACACAACTATTGTGGAGCCGATTTTAACTTATGGCTGCGAACGCTGGCAACTTTTAGATAAAGAGAAAAAGGTGATAGAAACTGTAGGAATGGACTTCTTAGAAAGGGCGTGTAATATTTCTAGAATGCAACATGTTAGAAACGAAGACATAAGAAGAAAAATAGGGTGCGTATTTACAACAGCAGATAGAATAGAATAGAGACAGTTGCTATGGTATGGTCACATAATGAGGATGGAGGAGAAGCGATGGCCAAAGAAAGAATTGACTTACACACCACGAAACAGGAGAAGAAAAGGAAGACTGACAACACAATGTAGAACAGGAATTAGGAATTAGAAAGGAGAAATGGCGATAGAAATGCGGGATGCGGCATAGACTGTAGTAACACAAATCACATGGAATATACAAACTGCACTTCTATTTCAAACTATAGGGTTATGAATTTATCATATTTATTTCTGTAATTGGTGCACACGTAAATGTCAAATTTCACGTAAATGTCAGCATGCATAAAATTGAGGAGAATAATACATTTACAAACATAAAAATTAGGATTGATTTTGTGTACAGGTTTTTTTTGGAGACGTACATGTTTGTACGTTGCTTACCTTCCGCGTTCCTTTGTTGTGGAAGCAAAATATGTTTATCCCTCGAGTGGAGAGGGACAGAGAGATATCTGCCTTATTCAACTCCCTTAATCCATTCTATTTCCCTAGCGCTCACAGTAAACAGCGAGTTTACAGTGACGAGCTTAACTTTCATTTTGAAATCCTCACATGGGTTAGCTAATATACGTATATTACTTCTTCCCCTTTTATTTCTTAAGACTAATCAACTACATTATATAGTAGTCAAATGTTTACATTGAATGTACCCCATTATTTAAATAATACATCTAAGTAATTTAAATAGAACAGCTTAAATAAGTTTTAATTTATTTATATGTCAATTATGTTATTACATATAAGTCGAAAGGTGTTAAGAAAAAAATAAATATAGTATACAGAATTGTTTATGTGTATTTCCCTAAAATTTAGCCTTTTAATTTTAATAAGATTTGAGATTTTAATTATCTTAATAAAATCTTAAGTAGTAGAGTAATTAGTTAACAGAGAGTTTACGATTAATCAATAATTATTATTTACATTACTATTTGTTTTAATCCTTAAATTCGTAGTGACCGTCAATCAATGAATTTTTCAGTGAAGGATTTATGAGGATCGTTCAAAAAAATATAACACAAATTATGACTTATTTCTGCCGACGTTTCGACAATGTTTATTGTCATCATAAGGACCTGTGTATGAACTCAAAAGAAATGTCAAAAACAACAGAACAATTATTTGGGTGAATATGTTTGTGTATGTGAGTGTGTGCATACATGCGTGTACGTGCGTATGTATGTACCATTGTATATGTGAAGGAATTAAGATATTTTGTTTACATCTTCAAATGTTTTCTTTAAGACAACGAGAAAATTATAAATCACAGAACTTCATTTAAACACTACTACAATTTAAATTACTATATATAATTGTATTTTTAATTAATTATAAAAGCAATAATCAACAATTAGATATTAGATTAGTACATAAAACGTTTATACATATACCAGTCAACATATACATAGTAAAATATATTATACCTAAAAACAGAATAAGGGACGTTCAACTATGTAATCATTAAAAGTTATTTTTAACATGTTTCACTCACTACTGGTATTAAAAACAATCATTAATTTAGACAAATATAAATTACACAATAACTGTAGAAATTTACGATCTTTATAAAAATACTACGGATTTATATTGTCAAATGCAAATTACGACGTTACGACATAAACATTGTCGAAACGTTGATAGAAATAAGTTAAAATTTGTGTTTTTTTTTACCGATCCTCACAAACCCTTCACTGAAAAATTAGTTTTAATAAGAAAAAAACCTAACAATACTTTTATTACGGATATACAAAAAATATAAACGTGGGGAGCCAAGCTTGAATATTTTTAACAAATACATTATGATGTATACAAAAACTAAAATGTCACAATCGTTAAGGTTCTTTTCCGATCTTTCCTGTCCTATTACTTTTTAACCAATATTTTTTAATATTTTAATCCGTAGTTTCGGCTTTCTAACCAACACTGAAACAAAGTTAATAATATATTTCTTTATTATTACGAGCTGACATAATTATAAAAGTGTTTAGAAATAGAATATTTAGAAATAGATTTCTGCCTAACACAAAGAGTATCATAAATGAAATTCACTAAAACTAAAGTAGACAAATCAAATCATGTGGGGTCAGTCATTTCGTAAAAAGTTAATGGTACATGTGTGTATACTAGATCTGTTTTGATACGCTTGTATATCGATATACTCTGAATTGTTATTAAGGGATGATCAAAGTATCATTGGTGTCTGTGAGGAGATGTAAGTGAAACCAAACAGAAATACACAAAACTATTTTTACTGTAATTGTAAGTAAACTGTAATGTCATTGTATGTAAATAACGCCACATACATAATGGTACGTAATACGGAAAGTTCTGCAAGTATCTCGGCTATCCCAGCAGAGCCCAGCTGTATAGTGTGTGTGCGTACATATTGCTGCTACTTTGAGATGAAAGACAATTACGTGACACTTGTCATGCGTCGGCAATCGAGTCTGTTCCAGACCGTACCCGTCAGCGCACTGTGTTCAAGGACAGCCTTTCTAGTGGATTCGAGAGCGCCTGTTTGTTTAACACGCCATCCAAAGTGACAGATTATTCTGGTATATCAGCGGGGTATAAATATGGGCATTAAGCGACGGTCAGTTCAGTTTAAGTGGCGATTACTCAGTGTGCGATTTAAGTAGCTATTAGTGAAAAGTGATTGTTGTGCAGGACTCGATTAGTTGACATTATTATTGCGTGTTGACAAATTTAAATTAAATTATTATACGAGTATTATCATGTTAAATAACTTGTTGATCACAAATTATTAATTTTGAAAAATTGAGCCCTTTTGATTAGTGACTTAATTGCTGTTTTGTATTTTGTTTTCCACAATCAATAAGACCGTCGTAGCATACTTCGAGGACTGCGCAGATAATTAAGTAGTATTATATAGGGTGATTCAAAATTGCACGGCAATCTCTCGGGACCTGATTCTATAGCTAAATTTAAAAAAAATGGTCATATAAACATGATCCAAAAACGGTTTGTTAGCGAGTTGCGACTCGCAAAACAGTTCGCCCTGATTTCTGCTCACACGGTAAAATGACGCCATACTGAAATTCGTGGGGTATAAAGTGAAAGGTAAATTTGGTGGTTACCTTTATATTTGATCTGAAAAATTGAATAAAAGTGGTCCCAGACCTCTGACTTGATTAGTTTTTTAGAAAAACTGGGTGAAACACACAAAATTGGAATCGAAAACACACATTTCTAGATTTGGGATAAAATAATTTCGTTAATTTGCTTATAAACAAATAAAAATTTCGAACTAACGTTGTAGAGAATTTAATCATGATGAAATTTATGTGTATAATGTCTATTAAAAGTAAGTACAAATTTGATCCAATCCATCCGAAAAATGTATTATTAAAATTACTGTATTATTGAAATGGTTCATCAAATCATGACAGTAGTGAGCAGATGCACCATCAATCAAAAACCACATCTGCACTCTATCCGCAAGTGGAATATCTTCCAAGAGTTCCATCAGATGCGTTTGTAAAAAATGTAAGTATTGTCTTCCATTAAGCCTTGGTGGTAAGAAAAAAGCGCCTAAGAGATTATCACCAAGAAGACCGTACCACACATTAAATGAAAAATATGTTGGTCATGTCTTGGGGGCAGTCTCATGGGTTTTCGTCTACCTAAGTGTAGGTGTTCCGAATGTTTACAGTGCCATTTCTTGTAAATTGTAACACTTTTCTGGCGCATTTTGGTCCGTTTTTAATTAAAGTCAAATTTCTCAAAGGTTTACTTACTTTTAATAGACATTGTACACATCAGTTTTCTCGCAATTAAATTCTCTACACCGTCAATTAGAAATTTTTATTTGTTTATAAGCAAATTATCGATGTTATTTTATCCCAAACCTAGAAATGTGTTTTTGGACTCAATTGTTTTGTGTTTTACCCAGTGTTTCTAAAAACTAATCAAGTCAGAGGTCTCGGACCTCTTTTATTCAATTTTTCAGATCACAAAATAAAATTAACCACCAACTTCACCCTTCACTTTGTACCCCACGAATTTCAGTATGGCGTCATTTTACCGTGGGAACAGAAATCAGGGCGAACTGGATCGCGAGCCGTAACTCGCTAGCGAACAGTTTTCGGACCTACGTTTATATGAACTTTTTTCTTATTTTTAGCTATGGAATCAGGTCCGGAGAGATTGCCTTGCAATTTTGAATCATTCTGTATAATAATTTCTTAATCAAAACGCCTTGCCTATTATTCTTCATACTTGTCATAAAACAACTTCGTAACATTACTTCATAGTTAAGTAAAAACTTGTATTTTAAAGTAAAAATGATGAAGGAGAAAAGCACGGCTGGAGGTAAATAGAAAAACTTTGTGACGGCTGAACAATGTAAACATTCCGCAGGATCCACTTTAACAACGGGCTGGCTCTCGTTGAAACTGCCACTGCGCTCTCGACAATGCACAACCGTTTCGCAGAAATACTACAGTTTTAAGATATGGCTGGAAACGACCTCTCTTACAAGTTACAACGTACTATCCAGAATATCACTGTTACTCCAGCCACTTTGCTCAGTCTGCTTGTTTATTTACATTCATATAATAATAAGTCAACATTTTGAGAGGAGAAACAGAATTTATTTTGTTTGTTGTACTTAGTACAAGAAAGTATTGTTTAATTAAAACATTAAAGTATAATGCGTGCATACGATTAATTTTAATTTTACATAAAATACATAATGAAGAACAATGAAGTTTCCATTAATCTAGACATTTTATTTATATTACATATTACATTATATTTTAATACACTAAGGTTTTAATTATAGTTTCTTGTAAAATAGTTTAGCCATGAATGTAAAAATTAATTTCAAATAACTAACATAACTCTTTCTTCTTCGTCGTATGGTACAGTGGAAAACAAAATACTAGACACCAATAAAGTCACTAAAAACCATCTCTAATGATCACAATTAACAGTTCTAATCAACAAGTTATCCAACAAGATTATAGTCGTACAATAATTCAAGTTAACCTGTCCACACGCAATAATAATGTCAACTGTGAGAGTCCCGCACAATTATAACACAACAACACCTTCGCTACAATATTTCGAACCTCACTTGGATAAGTCGCCACTTAAACTGAAACTAAGCGGCGTTGTTTAAATACATAGCATAAGTGTTCCAGAATAATCCATAGTACGCGTCAACACTATTAGAAAACAATAGAGCGTAATTGCTTGGTGCCTTGAACACAGTGCGACCGGAACGGTGGAGTCTGGAACAGCCTCGGTGATTACCGCGTGATAAGTGTCATGTAATTGTCTTTCATCTCAAAGTAGCAGCAATATGTACGCACGCACACATTACAGCTGGGCTCTGCAAGGATAGCCGAGATACATGCAGTATATTCTGTACGGCGTAACAATATGTAATTTCTAATGGATAATTTTAAGTCGTTTCAACGAAGCCCAGCCTTTTCAAATTGGTGGTCATATTTATTAAATATACTTATAGTAGCAAGCACAATGAAAGGTTTATTGATGTTTTAAAAGTAACATCATTTTTGTCCAAACGTGTACAGCTATAATCTCTTTTTATACTATTGTATTTTATGATATATTAACATAATACTTAACGAAACCCTAGCTAGTGGAATGACATTCTATACGATGCGTCTAATTTTGCGTACATTAAATTTATATTTACCTTTTGTCTTTTGCTTTATATTTCCTTACGCTAAGTCCAAATATATTTTGCATTCTGTTGCTGTGAGTACGGCTAATAATTATTAGTAGGTTGCTTTCCTATTTGTATTTATTGAGTGAAATAATATATAATATTATACATTTGGAAATTAAAACTTTCAGATGTTTTCAATGAAAATAGATTTTGCCATGATTTGCTCTTCAGTATTTCGAAACACGTTCAGTTACTGGTTCTGTGGCTTCTGGATCTAATCTCTATAAGTGGTTACTAGTCAAAACAGACTGATTAGCAAATATATCGCCGTATACACATAAGTCTCAAGTACGAAGGTAAGTTGCTGCAAGACTTGTATCTTATGTGAACTATTGTTAACTTCCAAATATATCTATTAATTTATTCATTGTTTACAAGTTTTACGCCATGTTCTTGAGCTAAAGTATGATGCATACCTCATATGAGATGCATGTGAATTCATCAACGTCATCCACTCCTCAGTCTCCGGTCTTCACTACTTCACTCACTATGAAATGTTTTCCAATAATGTCATTTTTTGTTGCACGTTTTAGACGTCCACTGCTGGGATAGTCTTCAGTGCTTGTACGACCACGTTTAAACTCGAGGGTGCCCTACTTACCGTTGTTTCTGAAGGTGCAGCATCGCCTAACACCACTTTTTCAATTTCGTTTTGATTTTCCATTGCCGCTGAAACGTTTTTAACAGAGAATTCATTACAACATGATGTTTCATTTTGTGCAGTTTAAAAACACGCGTGACAGGAAAGTTTCAAACAGCTGGTAAGAAGTGAATAAATTGACAGATATATCTGGAAATTAACAGGTGTTCACGTGAAATATACGTCTTCCAACACACGAAAGATTTTAGTTCTACCATTGAGTTATAGATGTCGCTCCGCAAACTTTAAAACTGACCCTCGTAGTACACTTTACTCATGTAGTAACCACCTAATAATACCCTGTAATTTTAATTAAAAGGTCTTATCCAAAAGCATATGAAATTGAACAGTACCGCCTGAAAGGAGTATTGTACTGGATTGTACGTCAAGAAGTATCATTTGGAAACCATTCTAATCTTTGTCGTTTCTACACAAAGTTGTATTTGTTAAGATTGTGCGTATTTGTGTAGTAACGATTGTAGTGTTTTCCGATATATTTTGGTGTTTTAAAATAAGCTAACAAAATTTGGACGTATCTGTGGAACGAGTCATAGGTACCTGAAAAGTCAAACACGGAAGGATAATCGAATTAAATTTTATAAAACTGTGGCTGTCCCCACAATCCGGTATGCTAGTGAGACATGGACTCTTGGTGAAAGGGACGTGCAGAGGATTCAGGCAGCCGAAATGCAACTTCTACGAGGCACGCAAGGTTGTTCTCTCTTGGATCGGAAAACGAACGAGGATATTAGACGCGATTTAAACATTGTATCATTGCAACAGAAGATTGAAGGCCACAAAGAAGATGCTGTGAACACATGAATTGCATGCTGATATCGGTCTACCTGTGGCTGCCATAGGTTATCACCCTACTGGGAAGAGAGATGTCGGTAGACCGAGGACGAGATGGGTTCCGGAACAGGTCTAAGGCCTAATCCTTGGAGTAGTGGTGATGATGATGATGATGATGGTGTTTTAAAATGTTTGCTACCTATTTCAAATAAAATTGTTTAGTAATTGTGTATTTGGCTTTGGACTGGATTAACTCTAGGGTTTTATTTGCATGTTTTAACTTTATCTCTTTACGTTTTATACTCGTATGTGTACACACACATACAAGTGTGTGTGTGTGTGTGTGTGTGTGTGTGTGTGTGTGTGTGTGTGTGTGTGTGTGTGTGTGTGTGTGTGTGTGTGTGTGTGTGTGTGTGTGTGTGTGTGTGTGTGTGTGTGTAGACATGCGTATTAACATGTATACATTGTTGCATAATGTTGTGTAAAGCTTTATTTGTAATTTCGTATAGGGCTAAGTTCTTTGTCCAACAAATTGGCAAGAGATTACGTTTTCTGTTTGCGTTACGGTAAGGGTTAATTAACAGCCTCTGGCAACTTCGTTTTTGCTGTTGCTCTTGGAATATTTTCCGGAAATTACATCACAGATTTTACCTCCTGTAAATTTTTTTTCTGAACGAAATATTTATCTACGTTGATAGTATAGAGGGAAAAGCTAATTTTTTGTTACAAATTGTTTACAGAAAATACTGTTTTGTAAAATAGGGGGATTGAAGTGAACAACATTTATTTATAATCTATGGTGAAAATGGCAAAATAATGGTATAATGAAGCAAATTATTATATCAAGAAACACCAAATACAAAGAGTAAAGAATTGAAATTGACGTGGGGTCGTCAGATGGCCGATACTGAAAAAAACACCAAATAATAAACACAAGACGTACGACCCTAAACAAAAGTATAAAACTTTTAGCATAAGCAGATAATATTGATCTAATTTACAGGACAAAACGAGATTTCATTAGTGCCTTTACAGCATTAGGGGAAACCTCAAGTAATATTGGAGTGCAGATAAACTTGGAGAAAACAAAATATATGTATGCTGCCAACAAACTACCATTAAACCTAACCCTTCAAAACCTTGAAATAGGCACAAAAAATATCATAGGCAGTAAAAGCGTTCATACATCTTGACTCCCAGATAAACAGCACTAACACTAACGACAAACACTGAAATAAGAATAAGAATGTATCTCGCAAATAAAACATATTATAGATTTAAAAAGCACCTGACATCTAGCTTCATCTCAAGAAGCACGAAATGCAAAATTTATAAAACACTTACCAAGCCAGTGCTGACATATGCTTCAGAAACCTGGACAATGACAAAAAATAGCGAGAGAATTCTAGGTTGCTGTGAAAGACGGATTCTAAGAACAATATTTAGAGGAGTACAAGAAAATGGAATGTAATGCAGGCGCTATAATTATAAACTATACTATCTTTACAAAGAGCCGGACATTGTCAGGATAATCAAAATATACAGGCTAAGGTGGGTTGAAAACATAGAGAGAATGGAGGAAAGACAGTCTACGAAACATATTTTCTACCAGAAAACATTGGGTAGTAGAAAAAGGAGAAGACCCGGAAGAAGATTCAAAAACCAAATAGAGGAAGACCTCTGAAAACTGACCATAAGAAACTGGAAAGGCAGGGCACGCAATAGGGAGGAATGGAATCGACTACTGGAGCAGGCCAAGACCTACCAAGGGTTGTAGAGCCACGGCTGATTATAGCAAATACTACAAAATTTTTATAATTTTTGGTACCAACATAGTTAAAATAATAATATTGAAATTTGTTGTAAAAAATTCAGCGACCTCTCTGCGCATTTAAAACGCCTCTGATGCTACAGAGAATTTGATAAACTCGTATATTTTGATCTAGGCGGTTTGAATGCGCACCACCATAGAAGTACTGATCTTGATGTCGTGTATGTAATATTGATTGTGGTGCGTTCAGGTTTGACTGTTCAATTCTGTTTATTGTTGCATTTACTATGAGACGCACAGATGTGCAATAATGCTTTACATATGGTTCGTCGGAAGGTATCATTACGTTATTACAATTGTATGGAGCTCTACTACATTTATGGTTTGACAGATTCTAATTTGCTTATGATTGATATTAATACTGTTACGCCATTAAGCAATATTCTACGTGCTTTTTCGGCTATTCCAGCGAACCCCGGCTGTAATGTGTGTGTGCGTACATATTGCTGTTACTTTGAGATGAAGGACAATTACGTGACACTTGTCACGTGTCCGTTGCGTGACACTGTTCCAGACACCACCGGTCCGCGCGCACTGTGTTCAAGGCGGCAAACAATTACGCTCCAGTGTTTTCTTGTAGCGTTAACGCGTAGTATGGATTATTCTGGAATCTCAGCGGGGTATAAATATAAACATTCAGCGACGCTTAGTTTCGGTTTAAGTGGCGATTTATTCAAGTGAGGTTTGAGTTTTTGCTACGGGCGATTACTCTGTGCGTTTCAAGTGGTGTGTTAGTAAAAAGTTATTGTTGTTGTGCGCGACTCTATTAGTTGACATTATTATGTGTGTGGACAAATTAACTTGAATTATTGTACGAATATAATCTTGTTGAATAACGTGTTGATTACAACCTGTTAATTGTGATAATTAAAGCTGGTGATTAGTGACTTAATTGGCGTCTTGTATTTTGTTTTCCACGGTACCATACGACGATCAGTTAGACTGTCGTAACAGCATTATCACTAAAACACAAAACTTATATATAAAGTGTTTATAATGTTTGTGTTGTATTTCTGTAATAATAAACTGTTCTGAATTATTTTTATATTTACATATATCTTATAGTATTGGTATATTTATTCTAAGACACAGGCCTTGTCTTAGAAAAATGTTAAAAAACTATTACAATATAAAATACAGTCGAGAAATAAATGGGAATCTACTGAATTTTTTGAATATACAATTAAAACAACATAATAACAGATGACAACCATAATTAACGACTTAGGACAAGCATACATAAAAACTGTCAATGTTCAAAAGAAAATTCAAATAAATATCTGGCTAATAAATAAGCCTACGACTCTAAAAGAAATATATATTTTTTGGCTACCTTAAATGAAAAAAGATCATATCTTTTTCTTGATCTTCAAACAGGATTTTCCGTCTTAATAAAATCTGAGAGCAGAAACAGCCATCAATTAATTAAACACACGTACCACAAGAAACTGTAAACGAGACTACTGACGCATATTAACACAAAAGTGAAAAGTAAGATGACGGATAGATGACGGTTGTACTGCCTCTTTCATGACTCATTACATTACATGTACTTGAAGGGGAGTGTTTAAAAACGTCGAGTGTTAATAGTTACGGTAATCAATGTAATATATATTTTAATGAGAGGTAATACATGTTTCTGCGTATTCCTATATATATTTTTAGTCTGGTAAAGCAATTTTGCTTCACGCACTAAATTAGTAACACAATTTCACTCCACGTATTTCAGTGGCATTGAAAAGTTAGGAAATTTCAATCTAATCATGCCTATAGGGGTACGGTTACACGAGCGTTATTTTCGGCCCTGCACGTACGGTTTAGAAGGGGATTAATTTTAACAAACAGGCGTCAATGGAATTGCTTACACGGACGTGGAACATGAGTTAAGGTTTTATTCATCTAACTGTTCTATTTATACACCAATAATACCAATACCTCATTACTTATTAAAGTAATAGATTACATTCCAATAATCATCAGTGAGATTAAAATTTGTCTGGTGTCGCTGAAGTCAAATCATTTTCAAAACATAAGGAGTTCATTTAACTGATTTAAGTCAGTTACATTAAAACGGTTATCACATTATATCGAAAAACTTCATAATGTATCAATTTTTGTGTAGGCTGGCAAATAACACAGGTAAAATATCAACTGAACATAGCAGTCCTATTTATCTGTGCATTCCATGATTGACGTCCATACAGTTAAGCAGGTGTAATCATTGTATTGTGTCAACTACCGTTAAACATTCTCTAGATTTAATTGAGTATGTTGTTTAACTAGTAACACATTGCTGCAGTTGGAGAATTGTATAAACCGACTCGTAGTCGGTAGTACCTGTAATATAATGACAGACTGACAAATGCAACTTTATTGACTCTCTTGTAAGAATACCCGAACTAGCTGTGACAGTAAATTGAATTTATTACTGTCAAAGCAATACAGAATAAACGCCAGCAAACGACGCAAAGCCCAGTTTAATAGAAAGTGGCTTATCGCAATTAAATTTGAACGCTGTAAACACTGACACAGGTGGGATAGTCTATATTTCTCTCTACCCTAAAAGATATGTGTATCTTTGGGAGGCACTGCAAAGTAGAACTACAAAGCAAAGTAAAAACAAATTTTTAATTCTTTCTCTAACGACTTGTTACAAATTCTGTGATTAATGAAATTTGTAATTAAAAAATGTGAGACTCTGGGACATTTTTCCGACCTTCGCTGCTATATATCTTTCATACCTGCGCTAGACGAAACCTGTTGTCGAATGTCTCTTCGCCACTCACAAAGTCTTAGAGAGAAACTACAGCACTTTTATCTTTTGGTCCAACTGCACCACTTATGCCTGTCATTAATCTCTCTAATACTCAATTAATCATAGGTACAGATTAAAAATCCCTATTAATCAGAGGTACAGATTAAAAATATGTCATTTTTACATCCAATAATCACATCATAAAATATGTTTTTCATTTGGCAAGATATATTGATGATATATTTTGTATCTGGACAGTAATAGATAGACATCTCCATATCTTCTTAGATTATATGAATTCCTTTTATAGTACTGTGTAATTTACACTTGAAACAGAAAATATGTAAAGGTTAAATTTTTTTTGGATCTCACCATTACTAAGTCACAAAATAATCTTAGTTTGCCAGATATATAGAAAACCTACTTTTACAGATATCGTTATACGCTAACAATCACTAACATTATGGCACATACAATTAAGCAGTTTTCATGCAATGGTTAATCGTCTCCTTGTAGTTCCTTTATCCAAAGAAAATTTTAATAAAGAATCCTTAAATTTTTAGTGACCGTCAATCAGTGAATGTTTTAGTGGATGGTTAGTGAGGATCGGTCAATAATAAACTTTTAGTTATTTTGCGTCGACGTTTCGACAAAATTTATTGTCATCTTCAGGACCTGTGTATGAAATACAATAGAAATATCAAACATAACGAAACAATTAAATATTTGGGTGAATGTGTTGGTGATGTGAGTGTGTGCGTGCGTATGTATGTATCATTTTTTATGTAAAGACTTATGATAGTTTGTTTACATCTTCAAATTATCTTTAAGAAAGCGAGCAAATTATAGTATGAGAGAACTTAATTTATACATTTGGTAATTTAAATTGTAATACTGTATAAATTAAGTTCTCTCATACTATAATTTGCTCGCTTTCTTAAAAATAATTTGAAGATGTAAACAAACTATCATAAGTCTTTACATAAAAAATGATACATACATACGCACGCACACACTCACATCACCAACACATTCACCCAAATATTTAATTGTTTCGTTATGTTTGATATTTCTATTGTATTTCATACACAGGTCCTGAAGATGACAATAAATATTGTCGAAACGTCGACGCAAAATAACTAAAAGTTGTATTATTGACCGATCCTCACTAACCATCCACTAAAACATTTAATAAAGAAGTTGATACTATAAAAGCCAGAAAATAACGGTTATAATAAGAGAATAATAGACTCCTTAATTTGTAAAATTTTAAACATATGTTCTCCATCCTAACATTATGTGTTTAGTTGTTCATTGTTCTCTTTGACTGTAAAACATTAAAGAAAAACTGTGAAACGTACCAAGTGTTTATATATATTTAAAAACCTTTGTATTAATATGTTTCACCAAGTGCCCAACAAATCATCAATTAATATCATTAATCTCTCTGTCTCTCTGTCTCTCTTCCTCTCTCTCTCTCTCCCTCTCTCTCTCTCTCTCTCTCTCTCTCTCTCTCTCTCTCTCTCTCTCTCTCTCTCTCTCTCTCACTATCTCTCGTCCTTGAGGTATTCATGTTAGACATGAAATATGGTATTATAATTATTATTATTATTGTTCTTGTTCGTGTTCCTGCTGTTGTTGCCATCGTCGTCACTGCAATGCTCATGAAGATAATGAACAAAAATTCCATATTTCATGTCTTTTTAATTACGTAGCTACTATATATTTTTCACCGTTGAACAAATTATATATTCATAGCTCAGACTACGTAAAGTTTTACTTAGCGTCGTAAAGCAACGTTAGTGCGTATAAAAGCAGATTGCAACATACAACCACTAAACTACTGAAGTGTGAAAAGTTTTATCTAAAAACTTTTATAAGCACATAAAATCCGGATATTCATTACGTATCACTTACTAAAGACTGTGTTCAGAAGTCATAAAATGTTACTGCATTCATCAATGATTGCACTATGACTGATTTTTATGATGAAACAAACGCCATACGTATTTTACTTTCCTGAGGTAGGAACAAAAAACCCATTAACACAGTTCCTCGCACTTTTATAACACTTATTTAACAACGTTATTACATGCAACGTCAGCTAAAAATGCCTTACTTCCGCTGATTAAAGCGTTTCAATATGCACATAACACCTTTTAACAAGCTGAAGTTAGGATACGTTGTTCAGATAACGGTGCGTTGTTATTCTGAGAATACAACATATAATTGTGCTTCGTCGGTTATGTAAGAAAGAACGACTGAATGTTAGTGAAGTAAAATTTTGTTCATTATTCATATCATGGCAATTTTTGCGTATTCATATATCCAGTTAAATAACAGGAGTACTCATTGACCTGCTTTTATTATAATAATTTATTATTTACTTTATTTGAAAACAAATTCTTTTAACAAATTACACAGTAATAAGTAAATGTAATGCATAATCATTTATTAAATGAAATCTGTTCTCTGGCAGTTTACGAATTTATCTAAGCCTTCGTTACTGAATTTATGTTTTCCGTCTACTTATCACCCTCTGCTGGTTCCATATAAGTCTCCAGTCTGTTGATCTTCGCAGCCAGTGATTTATGTTCTGTGTCCTTTAGTGTATGTTTTAATTATGTCTTTGATGAGTGCTATGACAAAATGTTTGATTAAAGGAACACACTGAGGCTTTATAAACTGTAGAGTTTTTGATTGGAACTTTTAAAATAGTGTGTTTGGCGATAGTGTTGTCGCACAGTTCCATAGGTCACGTCCATGTATCCAGATTGGTTTAACAGGAATCTCGACCTTCATTAGCTTCTTTTGTAGTGATAATTTAAATGTAAAGTGATGTTTTTAATACTTGTTAGCCTATCTTTCGGATTTCATCATAGGATTATGAAATGACTATCCTGCCTTGAAATAAGATTCTATCTTAGATTCTCACCATTTTTTTATCTCAAGAAGTAGGCCCTATATGTAACACTATCTTTGATAATCTTTCTTCAGCCATTATTTCCATATAAACTATCTATTCGCCTATATAATGACAATTTATATTACGTCATTTATGTTATCTACATTTATTATTTATCCTTATGTTTACTTCTTAGTTTATTGTGTTAGCTTTCAATTTCCTCACTATGTCGACTTTGTTGTTTCAGTTTGACTGTGGTATTTATCTAAGTATTTGATGATTCACTTTCGCTCAGTAAAGTTTGTGTAATCTTTGTACTGTATGCATTTAACGTTGCCCCATACCTACTTCTGTTCTATTTAGTCTCTGTTTTTTATTTATACATTCAAATTTATTGTTTATTGCTTAAATGTGTTACTTTCTATTCCCGTCTAACAGAGATATTATCATTAAAACTCTTCAGCCTATGTTCTCAGTTTGTATCATTATTTTCTGAATAAAACTTAGAACTAATGAAAAATAATAGCAAAATAAAAACTGAATTTTTTTCTTGGACTTTAACGAAAGGCCAGGCCAGTTGCATTCAAGTGGCTGAAATTAGATTTCTCAGGCACGTGGCAGGGTATACTCTCCATGATCATTGAAGAAACACAGATATACGGCAGCAACTGAATATTATGAGTATACTCGACACGATCGCCCAGTATCGGTTGAATTGGTGGGAACATCTTTGCCGAATGGATGACTGCCGCATCCCCAAACAACTGTGGAACTATAAGCCGAGGGGACGGAGAGGTGTGGGACGTCCGAGGAAGCGCTGGAGTTACCAACTCTAATCTTTACCTGTTTGAGACCCGAACAAACCTTCCTTGGTTTAATCCGTGAAGATGATGATGAATTGTTTTTTACTTGCAACGACGATAAATTTATACCTATGTTGGCTATATACCGTGAGATACATAAATAGTAGGAAGTTGAGTTTTCTATATATGTATCACAGTAAACTTTAATTTTACAACAATAAAAGTGGATATAAAACTGAAACTCAGCATTTATATACATTACTAAATACAATGTACATTATTTAATATTGCAAAAAATAAAAAATACGGATTGGGGAGCAACGGTCGGAGCACACATATTTATGAAAACATTTTCAGTAACTTTAAACAATGTAACGTTAAATCAAATAGTTAAATCTATAGATGGAAGAGTAGTTAGCGCCTTAATCTGATACACTCTTTGAAAGCCTAACAGCCTGAATCACAGGCCGAGGACTTGCAAACCTAGCACAGGAACCCCATCAATGTGGTATGCGGATGACATTATAAAAATCACTGCAAAGTGGCCTTTGTCAGCATTAAGCCAACAAAAATGAAAAATTTTAAACTGTGCTTGTATCCAAGAGGGGACAGAATGATTATGTGTATTGATGAAATAATGGATACTTTTCTCTTTTGTAGTAAACTTACTAATTTGTAAAATGATTTAAAAGCATTTGTACTTAAAGCTCACACAGTCTTCTAATCTCATATATAACGCCAAATTTGCATGCTGTGCAAATTTACTAGCAATAGTCAATATTAAAATATGTCAGAAACAGATATACAGATATACATAAAAGGAAACTACCGTTATAAAATGTCAAAGCGGTATTTTTCTAATGAACACACCCTTGTGTCTGGCGACAGAAAGTCGGCACAAAATACCAAACAAGGCACGTAGCGGACGGACAGCAATAAAATTGCATTATGCTCAAAATTAACAAAAAATAGATAAAACGTTGTGAAAGTTAAGTGCTTTTAACAAAGGATCCCGTTATGTTAGAGTGAGACATTTAGACAGAGAAATCAACTGAAGCGTCTTTTCCCACCACGCAGACGAACCCAGGTAGCGCGCTGTTACCTAGCAAATAAGAAAACGCGTCAGTTTTTTAGCGGTAAAATTCTAGTACTACATTGGGTAAAATTTAATATCGCGGCACCTAAGTCTAATGGGAACGTTTATATTCAAAATTAGGCGAGGGTAGGCCCAGTTTTTGTATAAAACACAAGACCGTTAATTAAGTCATCAGTGTAGTACAACAGTAAAGACTCGTCAATTAAGTCATCGGTGTAGTATAACAGTAAAGACTTGTAAATTAAGTTATTTAAATCGTCGGAAGGTAAAAACAGTGACTCAGTTTACCGTCATCCGAAAGTGACCGTTCAGTTAAAGAAGTCAGTTTTAATTAAGTAGTCAGTCATCAGAAGGTTGGTTAAACAGCTTTATTCAGTTGAAAGTTACCGTTGACAATTCAGTCGCAAGTTAGGAGTGACAATTCAGTCGCAGTTTGTCTAAAGTCAACCGAAAAGTTACGCTTAATCCGCGGAACTCACACAAAGAATCGTGATTAAATAGTCTGACGTTATCAATCAATACAATCCTTGTTATAAGCACCTAGCTTAAATTACATCTACGAACTTAGACGAATCATAGTATTGCTGAGTAAAAGTTTGTTAACTATATTATCATATAACTTTTAATTGGATGGTTGTAATGTTTTTAGTTTAAATTGGTTTAGAAATGTTTTATTTAGTAGTTGTTGTAGACTCTTCTTCACCCCTCACGTTGTAACGTGGTTGTTGTTTAGTATTTGATAGAATTATTAATGTGTAGATTGAAGTTAATGTTTATGTTTAAAAGGGATTATGATCACTAATATTTTGCTGTATACACCTTCCCGCTTACCATCCGTGAATGTCTTCGATCTTCTTGATGGGCGGTTCTATCTCACTGGAAACACATTAATAACACACAAATATTTTGTCTGGATATCGACATATGCACATTAAATAAAATAACACTGACACTCAATTGTAAATTGAATATTCAAATAACAACCGCTTGAATATTGCCGCCACCTTGTGAAATAATTATTTCTAAAATGTAAGTTATTTATATCTATTTGATAGAAATAAAGAGTCTCTATTCACTGGTAACAAATTGAGGTTAGTGAAATTCAGTAAAAATTCCTTTAAAACAATTACTAATGATTTTTTTAAAAACAACAATAAAGTTAAATAAATTCTGAAACTTCTTCAGCTCAAGGCTGGTAACACTGTACGATAATATGGTAATTTAGGTTATGTCTACTTTGGTTATTATTATTACCAATTTTCGTGAATCCTTTAAATATACATAATACAAGATATAAAGATGTTTTATTAAATAACAATATTTACTTATTTATTATAATTAAAAAGACAAAATTTAAAAATTATTAACCTCAATACGATAGTCAAATTATCGTACTATCGTACGGTCGGCTTGTTGCCTTCTGAAGCTGAAAGCTGTAAACACGTGCTATCAACGTTGCACTATTAAAACAATATTACTGGTTTACCTGTTATTATTTTGAACTGGAATTGATAAAAAAACGAAAGAACTCTTATTATTGAGTCTATTTATAAAAATTATTTATGACAGAAGTGACTCTCTGTGGCGAACAAATGCGTTCTGGTTATAGGTTAGTTTACCTAGATGAGGGTAAGTTACAAAATAGAATAATTAATATCGTAATAAAATCTTAATACTATCTTTACAAACACATTATTTATTCATAACAAGATGTAGAATTAACAGTAATGATAGTTCTCGCATATTACTTTATTGTTTTTCAAGAACTGCTGAAATCATAGTCAAACAAGCGACTATATTTACGAGTAATGGTGTGCGGTATAAAATATTGATTCCGCTCCTATTATTATTCTTTGAACATGAATATAACATATTTTAATTAAATGTCGTCATTAAGTTAGACGAGAAATTTATTCATTTTAATCTGGTAATAATTCATCGTTACTAGTTAAACACGCAAGTGTGTTTACTTGGTTAGCGTAGTCGACAATAATTTTCGTTGACTAACGAAGATTATTTTGTCATTATATTTTAAAATTGTTAATGTATAATACTCCCTGTTTCCTTCACATAACATGACCTTTATTATACACTGGTCATGTCTTTTATGGTTCACTATTTCACTCACAACACTGTCACACGATAAAAATGGGTGTTCAGTAGAGGTTAGTTATGGGTATATTACTTAGATACGCGCACATTTTAAAAATATATTTGGTTGACTGCCGCAGGCTCAGCTCGCATCGAAGTCCGGAAGACAATTAGTTCATCTCACCAAAGCTTCTCCTTTCGTCTGGTGAAATCGGGTCATTCTATTGGTTTAGAATCCGATACTCTCTACCCCAAAAGTCTTAGTTAAATAAATATTTTAATTTTTTAGCGTCACTGCTTTGGGTTTGAGATTATCTATGACGTGTTCATTGCCATTCGAAAATGACCGAAAATCTTATAATGTTTATAAGTTTCTTATTATTTGTCAGATTGTCATTTGGATAGTGGCATTATATTGCGGACACTTGTGTCTTTAATTTAAGTCCAAACAAGTAATAATTCCGTCCATTAATAACTCACTTCACTTTCTTCAAAATTCATATAGTGGTTCTTAATAAAAATAAGTTCTTTCCACTATATTTTGGTGTAATTATATCTTAATACTTATGATTAAATGTTTGGAGTCCATTTCTCACCTACTCTAATACATAATATTAATATATTTGTAATTTAAACAAAATGTACTAATGGGGTACAAGCCATCTATGTCCGATTGTTTATATTTGCATACATCACTATTATCCCTTATTCTACTACATATTTTTGGTACTATAACATTATTAGATACACTTACATATGTTTGCTAATACTTCATTTTGGCAAATGTTATTTTGTTTACATATATAGTATTGTTTAAAATACATTATGCTCTTATCTCGCCATTCTGTCACTCTTATTTAGTTATTTTACCACATATTAGATGCATTGTTGATAATTAAATTGTGTACAAATGTTGTACATGGTCAGTTTAGTGGATTCACTAACTTTTTGTTAGCTGAAATCTTTTTAAGTTATTGTATGGTGGTTGTTTACACCTAGTCCTATGATTGCAGTTAGTTAGTTTATTAAATTCCAGTGATTAAATTACTTGTATAATACTTGTGAGGTATTCTCATAGTTGTACTGAACATTCTTCTAACTACTGGTAAACCTTCTTACTCTTTCTTTACAAGTTTTGTTAATGTTTTTTGATTAACTCTATTGTCACATGGGGTTCTGTCTAATTGGTTTATTGTCATTATACCTAATCTGACTCATTTAGTTGTGTCCTTCAGTTCATATGGTATTCATTGTCTTGTATATTTACTCTTATTTGGTCTCTGTTTGAAACAATTATTGATAATTACCTTATCTAATTATTGTGTATGATTCTATGTTGTAGATCCAGTTCATGTGAGGTTATGTGTCATTTGGTTGACAACAATATGCTTCATATTTTATTCAGTATTTATCTTAAACACTGTCATGTCATTATGGCATGTTACTACAATTGTTCATTACTATGTTTTGCATATTTTTTACACATTTTACACTATATGTTTATACAATAATACTTGGTTTTTTAATCTAATTATGTTACACATTTTGGTGGGTTGTATCTAGGCTTTGGTACATTGATTTGTTTCTATTCAACAAATTAGTTTGTTTACTACTTAATTGCATTGACATTTATCTACTTTTTGTCCTGTGTTACTATGACATTCAGGCACATTTCATATCAAGGATTATAACGCTTTTATTATTGGTCTCTTTGAGCAATTATTTCACTTTTCTGTATCATAAAATTGGTGGTCTTACTGATTATATTTGTGGTTTTACAATCTTGGATTAAGCTTGGTACACTAATTGTTTGTGTATTTCACTTGTTAATCGTTGATTCTTTCACTTATAAATTGTTATTCACTTCCCTCAGTCATAAACACTTCACTAATATTGTCTGTGCTGTTTACTTGGGGTCAATGTTATTATATCATTTGTTGTTGCACTTATACAAAGTATTCACTGTCATTGTTTGTGATCACTTATTGAGGTTCAACACTTGGTTTTTTATTATTAATAGTCCAATAATCATTATTCTTATTCTGGTTACTATATTGATTGTGCTGCTTTCCATATTTTGGGAATGTTGATGTCTTGTTCTGGTCATACATAATCTTCATTCTTCATAGTACATTTCTTCCTCTTCTTCTTCTTCTTCTTCTGGTCATTCAACTGTTTCTTTTTCATGTTAATTGTTTGTCATTTTTGGTGTTTTTCTTGGTTACTCACTATTTGTAATAATTCATGTTCACTGAATATAGTTATATTCTTCCACATTCTCACTCATTATTATGATAATCATTGTCCTATATTTATCTCATTACTATGATAAATTAGTCTATTTTTCTCACTAAGATGATTGTATTTGACTTGTCTCTTTCTTATGATGATAATCACTTTCGGCATATCCCCTCACTATTTTGATCTATTGGGCCTGGATGCTAACGTATTATATCGATTCATTGTATTTTCTCTTTCTTCTTTATACTCGATGATATATCCTTATGACTCTTCTTTCTTCTTCGTTGGGTTGCTTTAATATTATTTATTCGTAGATACACTTTTGACTTTCATACTTCTGTTCCGTCTTTCATGCTTTTATGAAATATGCTTATGTTACTCTTCCATTTGACGTATTAAACATTTTTTATGTAACCGTTATTTTGGTACGTTACAATATATAAAAGTTTGTGTTAAGAAGATATATTGATTATAACGGCATGCCCGTACTGTAACGAAGATATTTGATATGTGTTATTGTGAATGTGATGCCAGTCTATAAATAAATCTGTGATATAATCAATCAAGTGCAGCTAACTAGGACCTACAATAACCAGCAGCCGTCCGCAGAGACATACTTCAGACGACGTTCAAGTGGACGCGCCTCTTCGCAGAATAGGAATTCAACCATCAAGTAATTTATATTGAACATTTAAAAGATACTTTATTCACTATTTGCAACTCAATCAGATCTAAAAAACCCACTATCAAAAGAAAAGATTAAATTTTGTTATCATCAATATTATGTTATTGTAATAAGTAACTGAAAGTGAGTTATTAAAGTAAGAATTTATGATATATTTTGTGTTAATTAAATTATTTATTACCCTGAGATATTATCCTTAAAAAGATAAAAGAGTTCAGCGTGTAGTACATAAAGATAGAAAAGATAATGGATACTCAGTTCAATTATTTCTTGCCATCTTGAAAGAGTAATCAAGTAAGTTTCAGATAATTAAAAGGCAATGCATTTCTTCATACACGCAGAACAAAACTATTTATGGTATTATGCGTTAACATTTACAAAAATATTTGATATTCTACCATTAAATATGTTTCTTATTGTTATCAGAAATATTTAATAAATTGCATGTAGTAATGTAAAAGTAAGATATTGTTACGCGATTACAGAACGTTGTACATGATTCTCGGCTATTCAAGCAGAGCCCAGCTGTAATATTGTGAGCGTACGTTACACTTATCATGCGTCCGGAATCGAGGCAGTATTACGTAATGCGAAACGTTCTGGTGATTTCGATGGTGTCGTTCTACAGTTTCTCGACTAGCCCTGCCTGTGTGTGTTTCTGCCAAGGCCGCGCTGAAGTGTCCTCTAGAATTTTCAAAAGTTTGTTATGGACGCATAATATGGAACCCTGCAGAGTATAAACAGAGTATAGCTGCCGCTTAGTTTTCAGTTTATGTCGGGCGATTTACACAGTGCGTCACACGTGGTGTATCAGTGAAAAGTGATTATAGTGCGGAAGGGTTTGTAGTTGACATTATTATTTGTGTGGACAAATTAACTTGAATTATTGTACGAGTATAGTCTTGTTGAATAACTTGTTGAATACAAATTGTTCATTTGTGATAATTAAAACTGATTATTACTGATTTAATCAGTAATTGGTGTCATTTTGTTTTCCACTGTACCATACGAGGATCAAGGAGACCGTCGTAAAAATATGTACAGATTATGAATTACTATGAGCACTTGTAAAGCGTAGGCAGTGTGGGTGGTGTATATATCACATAGAGGATTGTCTCTGTCCGAAGGAAATCATTATCTTCAGTACCGGTACCACTGAACATTTTATTGAAAATTACCTCTGGTAATTTACTATAGATCGCTAGTAAACGTGATGTAGCTTGTAAGTGTTCAAACTGCAGCACATGTTGCATTCGATTGTCACCATGATTTTATGCAATTAATAACGTATTAACTTCTAAGAAGAGTTCAGACACAATTCGTATAAATTCATTACAGTGTGGAATTACTAAACAGCAATCAATTTCCATTTGATAGATGTATTGAAACAATATATCGTTGTCCATCAACATGGTTTCGCTCAGCAAATCTGTCAGTAATATTTTACTCCGGACTGATTGCAGCAATTTTATCACCCTTTAATAGTAACGAAATTGATGACCACATTTGATCAAATACTTTGTTCGCTGTACTGTTTACGCAGGTACTAAAACTAAAATCTTGTTTTTACCCTGCATGTGCTCACGACAGTGGAAACGTCTTGAAATTTGTTACTCAATATAAGACAAATTCGATTGTGTATGTTTGCTAGAAAGAAAAAAAAAGTTTCTAAATAAAAACAAATGTATTAGAAAATGATTAAATAATAAATTTTAAAATTAACATGATTAGTTTTATCTTGTTGTGCAAACAAATTTATTGTTATTACTGGCAACTAAAATGCCTGCACACAAAAAAGTAGATAAGAAAAGTAGCATGTCTTTCTGTCTCAGTATTAATTACTTGTTTTCATCTCTTCAACATATAAGAGGACACAAATGTGGAGATGGTTGAAGAAAATAGTAGTTCTGTTAATTGAAGACACTTTTCTTCCGACATAAATTCAATTTTCTTTCACAAAAGTACTCTTGTCCACTGCTTGTTTTCAACTACTTTTTAAGGATAAAAGTATTCTACCTTATCCAGTGTTTTCATTGGAACTTTTAGAGTTGTATTATATTAGAGAAAAGGGAAACATCATTCACCGTTAAAATAACAGGGGTTTAGAGTAATAATAGTTTTCTGTTTACATCAAAAGCACCTGACGTTTTAGCTTTTAACGTGTTTACGCATCTACACATACAGTACTTCGTAGTAATGTCTTAACTAAGTAAATATTAAGGCATAAATGAATAACTTTCCCCGTATTTTTGTCCCAGAAAATCAACTGCCTTAATTTTTGAGCGTACAAAGCGTACAGTATTTATTATATTTCTTTAAAAATAGGTAATCTTATGTGAGTACTGTAAAAAGATTAAACAATTACTAGTAAACAATAAAGAAAAATCCAACATACTAGAGAAAAATGGAGTATATAAAATACACTGTGCAGAATGCGATGCTATTTATGTCGGACAATGTGGCCGTGCTCTGAAACATCCCATTTCTGAATATAAGAAAGCGATTTTAACTAATACAGGCAATACAGGTTTTACAGACCGTTGCTTACAGCACAATCACTTCATAGATACAAAAAACATAACTGCACAAAATACAAAAAGGTAAAAAAATGTATTTATTAGAAATTGTAGAAATTATAAAACCAATCAAAATTAACAAAAATTTTACAAACGAACACACTGAATTCTGTTTCTCTCCTTTATTAAAAGTTGTTATTTAGTTTAGTTACAATTATACTTAGTTTTTGCAGTCACTTGACTTTCCCTAAATAGCTTCTCCCCCTCCCCCCAATCCTACACACTCCACACACATGTCCGGATACACACCGTAAACATATGTTCACCAACCTTACATTCTTTGTTTAGTTGTCTGTAGATCTCTTTGAGAGTAGCTTAATAAGCTGAAACAGCTGTCAGAGGTAAATAATAATCTGTGAAACTTAACCAAGTGTTTGTGTATTTTAAAGCCTTTGAATTATTACACATTTTTGAATTCAAATACTATATAAATATTTATACCAAATCAACATATTTTTCAATGAAATTGTACTTGTAATGGACAAGTAAACTCTTCAGTTTCTTGATTTGTTCGCAGTAATGTAGCAACGGTTTTATTTAACAAGTTCTTAAATAAACTTGTTAAATTGCTGTCTACTTCGTATCTGTTAATAACGTGTAAACGGTCTAATCGGCTTAAAGCGTCGGGTTGAAAATTCAATTTACCGGTGAACACCAATTTCTCTGTTTATTTCTGTCAACGCGCTAACGAAATACCATCACTTTATTTAATTATGTACTCCTCCCCTTCAGGCTTTTTTCGGTCCGCTTTTGATTTTTTTTTTGCTTTCCTAAAAGTTTACGGCATATAAACTAATTTTACTAATCATTTTTACGTAAACGTGTAACAAAATGTCCTTAAAGCAGGATTTTATTTCGACGTCCTTAATTAAAATACAGTTTTCATGTACCAACAATCCTACCAGAATACATATTATTTAGTTATTATTACCTACCTTTAATATCTTTCTTCAGTGACGAAGAAATAGACCATTTGAACAGTACTACGGACTAGCTATTAG
Organism: Magicicada septendecula; assembly: GCA_034769895.1. Lineage (NCBI taxonomy): Eukaryota > Metazoa > Arthropoda > Insecta > Hemiptera > Cicadidae > Magicicada > Magicicada septendecula. Next base: position 533,458,409 of record CM068369.1, on the reverse strand, counting down.
GCAAAACCTTATTACTGTTAAAGCAATGAAGAAGGAGATCTGGGCGACTTACTTTCATAAATTGTCATCAGACGAGGAACCACAACATCAATTATGCCCTACCCACAGTGGAACATCGTCTAATAAAGCCCAACAGAAATGTGAAAAATACACATTCATTACCACAGGCAGCTATGGATGTTGTGAAGCCAATATTCAGATTTATCAAATGTCAACCTACTAAAACGTTGTCTTCATGGAAAAACACAAAATCCCAATGAAAGTGTAAATAGAGTCATTTGGCAAAGGGTACAAAAACAGTTTTTGTAAGCCATCAGTTATGTAAACTAGGAGCAACAAATGGAGTCCTCTGTTTTAATGATGGTTCTGTAGCAAAAGTAAATGTCCTTGAAACCTTGGGCTTTCGAACAGGTAAACTAATGGGTTGAAGGCCTCATGAAAATTGACGAGGAAAGAATACATAAAGCTGACAAGAAGGTAAGAGATGAACATAAAAAGAAAAGAATAAGAAGAAGCCTAATAAAGAGGAAAAGAGAGTTGACAGTACCAGTGCAGAATATTGGTCTGGAGTCTATTAGTTTAAGTGTAAAGGGTTGACAATCTTTTAAATTCGTTTCCTCGAAAAACCCTTCTACTTCAAATTGCACAAGTCTTCCTTATGATATAATGAGTAATTTTATGCATTTTTATTAAAATATATTAACTTTTAACATACTTGAAAATTTTTGTATATTTAAAAATGTGCGTTAAAATAAAATTGAAATAAATAATTTTTTTCTCAAAAACAATTTAAATTATTTTGTTCATTTAGCATACGATTGAGTAAGTAGTATTATTAGCATATATAAGTAAGTATTAAGTACTATTAAGTAAGGTATTATGGTAAGTAAATATAAAAAATTCAAGTCAATATCTTTAATAGTTTTTTAAAAATAATGGTACTTAAACACTGATGTGTTCTCGAGTAGTTTATACGACTAGTTGTACAAGAATAGATAAACCTAAAAAAAAAGCAATCAACAGGGTCCTTGCAATTTAGAACTTAAATAAAAACATCAAAGGATATAGATAAAGACTATGTGTTAATAATAAACGAAGAGCGCCTACCAATGAAATCCGGTTTCGTAGGACGATAATAAGAAATGGTGGCAAGCAAAAAGAAAATCAGAAGGTAAATAAATGAGTTGCAACCGTCATTAAAGTAGAAAAGTGAGTAGTAGTGTAATAGCCGTTGATCAGTGGGTATAGTAGTCACTTGAGTCTTATAGTAAATACAAAGCATTTATCTGCCAATTAGTTTTATTACTGATTTTCAGAAGAACTGTAAATCATGTAATATAGTTCGATTTGAAGATATATTTGACTGAGTACAGTAATTTATATATTTAATATGAATTTATATTTTAATTTGGACTTCAACGAAAGGCCAGGCCAGTCTGGAATGAGATTTCTCAGGCACGTAGCTGGGTATACTCTCCATGATCACAGATATACGGCGGGAACTGAATATCATGAGTATACTCGACAGGATCCCCCAGTATAGGCTGAATTGGTGGGAACATCTTTGCCTGCCGCATCCCCAAACAACTCTGGAACTATAAGCCGAGGGGACGGAGAGGTGTGGGACGTCCGAGGAAGCGCTGGAGTGACCAGCTCTAATCGTTGCCTATTTGAGACCGGCACAAACCATCCTTGGTTTAATACGTGAAGATGATGATGATGATGATTACATTTTAATAATTCTGTAATGTAGTAATAATTTTTACGTAAAACTTATTTTTGTTATGAAAAAATTATAAATAATTCTTTCTGCCTTATGAAATGATGTTAAAAAGGCGTAGCACTTTTCTCTGTTAACAAAACAGGATGTTTTTAATACATAAACATATATGCCTAGTACTATATACTAGTACTACATTCATAAGCTGTATGGAAAATTACTAATGCTATAACACAACATCTGAATAATGAGAGAATGACCGTGCTTTACTTTAGTTCTTTGCAAAACTTCCATGTATATTTCTATGTACTTGAGCTTCTTGTTTTATTGCAAATTACTAAGCAACGGTCACTTTACATTACATATAACAGGAGAAAACATTAAGAAATTTCAACAAGTTCTACATTTCTGACACTTTTAATGAAATGTTTTTGTATACATCTTTGTTGCCATAGTATTAAGTTTATTTATTAAACACCTGTTAACGTGATGTTACCATGACAACGTTAGGTTTACGAGGAAAGATGTGTTTACCCCTGTGGACTTTCTGTCGTTAGATATATTTAAGAGAATTCGCTCATGCATTAAACACTTACAGACTGAATTCACATATCTCAGTAGTTTTTATTAATACGTGTGTTACCAAGTATAATACAAAACTGATTTCCTTATGCAGTACGTCCAAAATGTTTTACCTGAAATATTATTGTAACACATATTATTTCTACTTTAGGATAGTAAGGATAAATAAATAGCATGTATTTTTATAATTAATGTCACCATAAAGAGTCGTAGACTACTTACGGCAATCCCAATTTAGGCCTGCGATATGATTTACATCACAAAATGTTCACTTAAGGTTTCAAAGACAAATTCTACGTAATTATATTAATACTGGTTATTAAACTTTCACTTGTGAACGTACTTTGTTTCCTCCCGTACGCGTTTCTGCGTGATGTGCGCCTTCGTCAGCGGTGTGAGACAGACTGTCAGTAACTTGTAACGGTTTTTAGTTGGTATGTTGAGGGGGGGTGGAAGGAAATTGGCGCGGGGATCCGAATTATTGTTTGTTTCATGTATAATTGTGCCAAAGAGTGTGTGTGATTTATAGTGTAATTGGTCGTTATGTATGTTGTTTGGTTGTGTTGTGTAGTGTTTGTATATTTCATATTGTTCTGCTGTGTTAAGTTTTCGACTTTTAGGTAAGTAGTGTAATATCTCAAGATTAGTATCTATGTTGGTGTAGCTGTGGTTTTTTGTGTTACAAGTTACTGACAGTCTGTCTCACACCGCTGACGAAGGCGCACATCACGGCGAAACGCCTACGGGAGAAAACAAAGTAAGTTCACAAGTGAAAGTTTAATAACCCCCCACTCAACCTACCAACTAAAAACCGTTACAAGTTACTGACAGTCTGTCTCACACCTCTGACGAAGGCGCACATCACGCCGAAACGCGTACGGGAGAAAACAAAGTAAGTTCACAAGTGAAAGTTTAATAACCAATATTAATTTAGTGCTGTGAACTGTCAAAACAACTGTAATTATATTATATTCTTATATAATACTTCGAACCTGCATTTTCTGCCTATTTATTTTATATTAGACACTTCATCTAAAATTATTTTTTAAGGAAATTCAACGATATAGTAATGTTTGGTTTAACAATTATTACTTTACTTGCTTGACTTTGACTTGACTTAACTCTTTAAATTCCTAGGTGGAACATAGGGCTTCGATGAAATTTTCCCAGCGTGTTCTGTACTTCACCTTCCTCCATGTCTTGTTAACACCAGCCAGCTCTCTTTCCACAGTCCTCTTCCAGGTGTTCCTCGGTCTCCCACGTCTACGGCTACCTTGCGGATTCCAATTCATTGCCTGCAATATTTTCTGGTAGTGTTCTCAGGGTGTGACCGATCCACCTCCATTTTCTTCTCTTTATCTGTTGTTGGATGGTACTCTGACTTGTAGCCTCTCATAGATCTCTGTTCGAAATGGTCTTGGGCCACCAAATTCTCATTATGTACCTCAGTAATGGTTTGTGAAAGTCTGTAACCTAGTGATGATGTCCTCTGTCACTTCCCGGGTCTCACATCCATACAGCAACACTGATTTGACATTTGAGTCAAATATTCTGAGTTTTGTTTTCCTGCGTATATGGGGTGATCTCCATACTGATCTTAACTGTGAAAATCCTCTTTTTGCTTTATTTATATACGACTTATCACATCGCCAAGAGCACCTCCATCCTGACTAATCATGCTATCCAGATAGCAAAATTCCTCAACCCTTTCTATAATTCTTCCGACTAGTATCAAATCAGAACTAGTTCTATGGTTAATACGAATCTCCTTGGTATTAACAGATATTAACAGATATGTAAATATTTCTTTTTAGTTACTGGAATATGAAACTAACTTTTTAGCTAATAAACATAAAATATTTGTAAAGCGGTATATAAGATGTAATACATGCACCTTTATTTTATCTATGAATACAGTTAGAAATATGCACAAGTTGCTAACATCGGGTGTTCACAAATACACTCAACCAATACACATATAATCTAATTATTTACAAGTCATTGTATTTTAAAACCAACTATTTTATATTTACGTGCATTACTTTTTTATTTAGAGCTTACAAAACCTGAACCTTGAGCATCCATTCACCCAACAAATTTTGCAAGCAGTATTGGGTCCTGGGCAGAAAATCATTACTGTCAACGCGAAACTAGCTGTTGGTGTACAACACTGTCTTGAAGCCTGTGTGAACTGCATCTAAATCCAATATCGCCATAATGAAAATGTTGCAGACCAAGATGTTGCGTGCTATAACCAACGCACCGTGGTTCATCAGCAACAAAGACATCTATAGAGACCTGGACTTCCCTCAGTCAGTGAAACCATTGCGATGTTCAGCGAAAGATATGTGGAACGGCTTGAAGAGCACACGAATCCTTTAGCCATAAATCTACTAAACAACAGCCTACAGACAAGACGTTTAAAGTGATCATTGCCTCTCGACTTACCTAGACTCTAACACTATAAATACGGTATATTATACATAATCTGTTACTTTTAAATACTCTTATAGAGAACTAGTCAATGGACTAGTTCTCTTCATGCTGTATATTCTGTAGTCAATTATGCTTATTGTTATGTATTAACAGATTGCACAAATAAACGTAACAAAAATTTACACCTTACCAAAACCTGAACCTTGAGTACCCATTCAGGCGTTAACTTGTTTGTTCATCTTCGATACAACATTCACTGGAGTAGCCACGTTGTTGTTTCAAACGTATTCTTTAATATTTTTTTCTAATGGAAGGAACGAACGTAACTATAATTGAAAACACTTGCTTTCAGGTAAAACTCCAAAAACAAAATTTCGTTTTGAGAAGGGCAATGACCAAGGAGGTATTATTCCTTAATATTTACGTGACAAAACATCTCCATCGTTGAACTGACAGTGTGGAATGAATAGCACTGTGTTTCAAAGCCTCGCAAGTGACAGCGACTGAAAATCCTGTCTGTTGAAATAATCTTTTCAGTGGCGTTTGGAGAACCTAACATCATTATCACCTTCTTAACGGTTTTGGGATTTAGCGGCCTGTTCCTATTTCACAGTACACCTTTTCTTTGGCCTACGAACTTCTCTTCTGCCTCTAGGGCTGTAATCTTTCGCTATCTATGGTATTCTACATTCTTCCATTCTATCTACGTGTTGAATCCATTTTATTTTGTATTCTTTAATCCTTTCATTAATTAAAAAATTATAAAAATCACTTTTTATCTCCTCATTTCTTATATAATCTCGTCTATTACACCTTTTAACTGATCTCAGAAATTTCATTTCTGCTGTTTGTATCTTCTGTTCATCTATTTTTTTTATAACTCAAGCTTGAGAATTATACAGTAGTTTTGTTGTCATTGTTTTATAAAATTTTATTTGTTTTTTTCTACATTTATTTCCCAACGTTCTTCAAATCGTTCCACACATTCTTGTGAAATTCGCCACTTTATTTTCTATATCTCTACCTCGATCATACGTTTTTACATCCAGGAGAAGGAGAAACATAGAACCGTTTGGACCAGGGCCTCTACCTACTCAAAACCGTCGTGCGTGGTGAAGAGCCACATCCTTTTCGAGGTGGTCCTAAAAAAGAACACGACGGATCTAGACCAAGGTTGCCCTATACGGTGGTCTCAAGCAACAACTCACAATTCCAACAGTAGCCTTGGAAACCAGGATAACCTAACAGGAACTATAAATATTACGGAAAATATAATCGCAGGTGTGATATACGACCACTGGATTTACGATCATCTGTAGTCCTGTCTCACGAAATGCACAGACCTAAATTGGAGTACTATAATTATTTGGTATTGTGCAGTCGAAAAATTAATCATTAAATCATTCTCGTAAGCTGAATGTAACTGAGTAATTAGTTATATTCCGCAACTAACTCGTGCTAGATTAGAAAAAGTACATGCTGGTTGTGAAGCAGCAAAACGGCTGATACAATGGGGGAGAACACTATCTACGTGGTGTAAATGGGTTAGTCTCTATTTGAGCATCTTAGAAAAGTCCCTAGGTTGTGTTGTTTCCAGCACACTCTAATATCATGACTTTATATATTATTGCATGTTTGTAAAATTGTAAAAGTATTATTTAATTTTATTTTGTCTTATTTTATTGAAGAAATAATTGTTTTAGTTTTATTTAAAGACAACAAAAACTAAGCAATTGTGAAGAATTTAGTTATCCATATTTTTTATCATGACATGTGTATTGAGATACCAACCACAGAGTGTAAAACTGTTTTCTTGTCAGTATCAAAAAGAATAATACAGTGACATCTGGTAAATCATATACATGATATTGTTACGACGGTCTACTGATCATCGCATGGTGCAGTGGAAAACTAAATACAAGACACCAATTAAGTCACTAATTACCACCTTTAATTATCACAATTAAAACAGCTTGTAATCACCAGGACAGTCTCTTACAACAAATCAAATAAAAACTGTTCACACTCAATAATCATGTCAACTAAAATAGTCTCGCACAATTAGAAAACACCTAACACTTCGAAACAATACTACGAACCGCACTGGAATAAATCGCCACTGAAACTGAACTAAGCGTCGCTGAGTACTTGTATTTATACCCCGCTGAGATTCGAGAATAGTCCATACTACGCGTCAAGAACGCTACTAGAAAACATTAGACCGTAATTGCTTGCCGCCTTGAACACTGTGTGCGCGGACCGGCAAAATCTGGATCAGTCTCTGCTGCAGACGCGTGACAAGTGTCACGTAATTGTCCTTCACCTCAAAGTAGCAGCAATACGTACGCACATACACATTACTGCTGGATTCCACTGGAATAGTAGAGAAACATGTAGCATGTTCTGTAATGGCGTACACTTTTCCGCATTACGTAACAATATTAATACAGATATTAGTTTCCACGAAATCCATATTATTCACATTAGATTATCATTACAATAAGAAGTTTTAATGTCATTAGAGTAGTATAGGTATGTATGTGCTGGGACAAGGTCAATGACCCCGGAAGTAAACAAAGATGACCTTGACCCCGGAAGTAAACAAAGATGACCTTGACCGAGACCTTGGCCGCCCCCGGAAGTAAACCAAGATGACCTTGACCTAGAGCAAGGCCAAGGTCAATGTTGATGTCAAGGTCAAGATCAAGGTCAAGATCAAGGCCAAGGTGAGGGTCTCGGTCAAGGTCAAAGCTGGTTATGACGTAAGCAATATGATTTCCAATGACGTGTTCAAGGGAATTACGTAATAACATGTGAACGCATGCGGTTGACCTTTCGATTAAACCGCGCCCAAGAAAATTGCGCAATAACACGTGAATGTATGTGGTCGATTAAACCACATCCAAGAAAATTGTGTAATAACACGTTTTCATCATGATAGAAAAGTTGACGTCCATATTTTGAAAAATAAAAATACGAATTAATCAGGATCGAACCTATGAAACTATACATCGAATTAAGAAACAACGATTTAATTTACACGGCTAATTCGTATTTTGAATATCTTACTAAATCATGTGAGGAAAAGAGAAAATTCTTTAGAAATGTACATATTTTTTTTCTTTATTTTTTCCAACATAAACATACAATTGTTATAATGTTTTTACATAATGTTGATAACTACATTTATTAACTTTCTGCTGATTATAAAGACCATTAGTAACATCATTTATACTATCAACTAGCTTAAATTGATTATGTTGTATGTTTAACATTACTTTGTACTCATTCACCTTTTCAGGTACAAATTTAAATATTTTACAATTACACATATTAAAATTTTTAAGCCCAATATTTTTAGTATCATAAATGTTATAAACTACATTCTTCCGCCGATTATATTTGTTTCGCGTGTTAAAAACTTGTTCCATCATTCACCAACGAATAATGACCGTAGGGTAGTGTATCTATTTTATTATCGCAAAGGATTCTTTTATTGTCTAAATTACTTAACGCCAATTTGTTGCACGTAATCGTTTCAACTAGATGTTTTTTCGATCGGAATAATTTCATCATTCTATAGCTATTAATTTTATTATTATCCTTATTTATAGTTACGGGTTTATTATTTTTAAAAACGGTTTTAGAATAGACGCACTCTTTAAAATCTTCAAAGCTTATGTGTTTGCTAATAACATTTTTTTAATTCCTTTTGCTCTTTTTTTAATTTTGTTATCCGCAGTTTTAAATGTATATAATTTAGAGCGTAAACCGATAAATTCTTTAATCGGTACACCCCCACATTCATCTTTAAATTTACCAATAACTTTTTTATTTTCATCCGAATAGCACGGATGATTGGGCGAATAATCTGATGTATCAAAGTGTGTAAATAAATCTGAATCTAATATGTCTTTATAAAAATCTTCTGTACGAATTTCGTAAAAAAAGCTATCTGTATCTGTATATAAGAGCAAAAGCTTTTCACCATATTTTTTCTTCATTATATCGTAATGAAAATCATACATTAACGTTTTACTTATTTCTAATACGCTAAATCCGATGTATATTGGTTTATCTAAAAATAAACGTTTTTTATCCGATAATACCGCACATAACGATTTATTATAAATTATTCTGTCTTTAAATACCGGTTGTGTAATTAAATTTAATAATTTTTTCTCATCACTTACAATTTTAAGGTCAATTATTTTTCTCACGTTCTCCATACATTTACCTAACACCGAGTTGTTTAATAATTTAAAAAAGTCTTTTTCAAAATCATTTTTAGCTTGTTTTCGTTTTTCTGTATTTAAGTCAATGTACGTTTTTAACCAAGGACCCTGCAAAAATTCTATAATACGATGAATTTTTATAACTTTTAAACCGTGTTTAACAGCTTGTTTTAAATTACTGTAATGACATATATATTTTTCTTTATTTTCTAATGTTGTTAACAATTTTTGTTGTTTTGTTCCTTTAACGCATTGATTAACTGGTAGAAACGGTAAATCGCTATGATGATCATGTAAGTGATGAGGATACTCAACGTCTACTTCTAAAATATAACCGACGGGAGAATCGTCTGCAATATCTAGTATATTTAAATTATCGTTAGGATCTTTCCAAGTAAAACCAGCATACGGCATACATTTACTCATTGCCCAACCGTACAGATTATTCGCGTCTAAATAAGTTAAAAATTTAATCGGGTTAGTTACATCAAATGTTTCTGGAATATATTTATTGTTAGCAACAGATTCTTTTTTTATGCAAACACTTATTCCCCCCCTCACCCCATTTTCAAAAAGTAAGTACATTTCATAATCGGTTAATAATTCCAGTTTAATTTTTGTATAACTTAACATTGCATCAAATGAAAAACCTGGTACTGTAAAGTAGTGTGCGCAGTCTAGTTTATAAGATTGCATACAAAGAGATCTAAAATTTTCAAAAATATCACACAATAATAAAACATCAATTTTTAAATAAAGATCGCTATACTCCCCAAGCGTTTGTATATTAAAATGATTTCAAACTTTACACGCGTGTTCATAATCATCATTTCCAATTTCCGAATCATTTAGTGAACTATAAAAACAATCTTTTGGAGGTAATCTACATTCTTCCAACTTTTTCCAGGAATTCGTATATTCGTAAGGATACACACCTTTCCTGGTAACTAGCGGCATACTGTCTACAGAAAAAAATTTTCCAGTATAAAAAAACTTATCCTTAGGTAGATTATTACTGAGCTCAGCTAACGAACAATTCATAAACCGATAAGTATCAATAAATCTAATATTTAAACCCGAATGTGTTTTCTTTGCAAAAGAAATATATTTTTCTCTTGTATTAGGAATTACATGAATATTTTTTACATCATAGCCCAATTGTCGCACTATAAAATGCGAATCATAATTAGAACTACCATGTATGAAAACTGGTACAAATTTCTGTTGTTCTCGTTTCAGGTTACACGTATTACATAACACCGCACGAAATCGACCGGTTAAATGACAATGATCGCGAACTTTGGGATATAATAACGTAAATTCCTTATTACACATTTCGCAATGTGTAGCCAATTTAAATTTTATTTTATCATCTCGATTCATATGTAAAGGTATATTTTTTTTAATAAGTAAACCGATTAAATTAATTTTTTCAACTAAATAGGTCATAAAATTTTCCGCAGCATTTTTACCACGATATAAGTAAGGTTCTGAAGGTAATCGGTTTCTAATACTTTCAGAGATATTGTTATCTATAACAAAATATACGCAAAAACTCATCAGAATATGACATTCTTTAACTGTAGTAAATTTGTTTTCGGGGTTGGGCAAACAAGTACTAACAGGTTTCAAAATACATTCGAAATCTGCATATACCACAATAGGAACCCTATATTGATAATGAAAATTTTTAAATTCTAATATGTTGTTGTCAGTAGTTGGTAATGCTATTTTTACGGGCGAATACTTTCCGCAATATCTACTATGAATTTTTAATTTTTTTGACTTTTTAGTAAAAAACGAAAAACAACGTTTACATATTTCAATTACTTCTGTATGTTTTGTTAACTGTGGTCTTATTAACTTGGAAAAATCCTTTATATAACAATAATGGTAATTAGCATTATTCAATTTATTTAATACTAGAAGGTCAAAATGATTATTTTTTTCTTCCCTACACACTTTAAGAGGAAAAATTGATTTTTTTTCATCGATAGAATAAATGTTTATTGACACATTATTATTTTTTTCAAAACGAGAAATTTGGTTTAAAGGTGTAGGAAAGTCTATATGTTTAAAATCAAATTTATTTTCTAAATTAAAATAACGAAAATTAACCCGTTCAATGTGAGGTCCAGTAACATAACGACATAAGATTGACCATTTAAAACAAAAAATATCATTATTTTTTGGATTTATTATACATTTTTTATTTTGTAAGAATTTTGGAAGTGGAATATATGAAGCACCTCTTAATGGTTTAAATCGATTTATTCTTAGTAAAATTCCGTCTATACAGTGAAGACTCCATCCGGAACCTTTCCCCATATATATGTTTTCATCGTGACAAATCTCTCTAATCGAATTATTTAATATCATATTTAAATTATCGTTTTCTAAAACTGGGATGTTTTCTGTTTTAAATGATCTGTCCTGTGTTTCATTTATGACAGGTTTTATGTATGTACATTCGACAACTATGTTGAATTTTATTGGACCAAACATTGAAATTATGTTACTTAAAATTGTAACTATATTTAATTTAATGTAATCTAATAACAAACAAATGTCCTTATAATTATTATTAGTGTTTTTATAAAAATATGTTTTTAAATTTCCTTTAAATGCATTCTCTATTTCTATGAAACTATTTGATTCAACAATTTGTTGTAATCTCGCCGTTTTTAATTTTAAATTTATTGATGATGATGATGATGATGATAATGATGATGCTGGAGATGATGGCGGTGTTGACCATGTTGTTATTGACTCCAAATCTTGTACACGTGACGGTCCAGGTTGTGGCGAAGGTGTTGTTTCACGAGATGAAGCATGTTCTTCCTCAACAGTATTTCTGGCAAATTGTCTTTTTTTAAATGGCAGATTTTTGTCCATTGCAATCTATAAAAATATATTTAAACAAACGATATTCATATCGGTTCTATAATTATAAAAATTTATTATCCTTGTATAATTTTTATACTTACGTAAGTTACTTGTTCTTCTTGTGTAAAGTAAACTGTATTGTTGGCTCCTTATGTGTGTGGTTGTATTATCTATCTTTATATAGTCGCGTAAAAAGTAGAACAGCAGAGTGATCTAATCTTTATACTTTGAACTATTGTTGTGTAACACGCCCACCGTTTTTGCAATGCAAGATAATCTTTCTCGAGCGCGGTTTAATCGAAAGGTCAACCAGCTTTTCCTATAGTGAGAAACAGTATATATAAAGCGCCTTAGAATTGTATTGTACACGCTCAAACTGCTTCAATAAGAAGAATCAGCAAGTTGTTTCTGCATCGCTTTTTATACAGCAAACTCTATCAGGTAATTATTATTTTTTTGTATACTTTAAAACTTTATTTACAAATTAGTTATGTAACAAAAAACGATTATTTGTATGTTATAGAATCAATAATGGCCGCATCAATTCTTTATTTTAAAAAATTATCTAAAAACGCTTATCCGCCTGAAAAGTTAACTAATCAGTCTGCGGGTTTTGATCTCCGTAGTGCGTATAATTATAAAATTAATGCTAACGGAAAAGAATTAGTAAAAACCGATTTAGCTGTTAAAATACCTGACGGTTGTTACGGGAGAATTGCACCACGTTCAGGATTGGCTCTTAAATATCACATCAACGTTGGAGCTGGTGTGGTAGATAGAGATTATAGAGGGAACGTAGGTGTGGTTATTTTTAACCATTCGTCAGCGTATTTTAACATAAATAAAGGTGATCGAATCGCGCAACTGATTTGTGAAAAGATTGAAGAACCGGAACTGAGAGAGGCATCAACTTTAGATAGTACTGAGAGAGGTGATAACGGTTTTGGTTCTACGGGTGGGATAAGCGGATTAAATGATAATGATGAAAATAAAGAATTATTGCTAGAAATCGATAAATTTTTAGCGGAAGGCTAATAAATTTTTTGTTTTTCTAGTAATGGACATCGCTGGACCATCTCACCACATCGAGGAATATGTTTCATTAGAAGACATCCTTAAGCTATTATATTTTTATGGACTTTCGTCTTTATGTTTATGGGAAGATGTGCTAAAGAAAATTAAAACTGATATTGTCAATTCAGATGATGTAGATGTTTTTAATTTATATAGTAGACTAATAGAAATAACAAAAAATATTAGAATCGCTTTAGAATTAAAACTAGTTCGCTCGCAAAAGGATTTATCACTACTAAATAATTATTTGTTTGATATTGATGAAGTATACGAATATTTAAATACAACAATTGTAAATTTTAAAGAAAAAAATATATTAAAATCGACATTTATAATTATTAATTCTTTAATAAAAAATAATATGATGTGTGATAACGATAGCGAAAAGTTTACAATAGATATAGATAATGAAGAGGAGGATGAGGACGAATTTGATAAAGTTTTTACATCCGTAAAAACTAACGAAAATGATAAAAACAATCTCCGTTTTGAACAAACTGTAATGTTTCAAGCTGGGGGAACAAGGAAAACATTGACCACACCTGGTGAAAAACGGGGGTATTTAATCAAAATTGAAATAATTGACACAAAAAATTTGGTAAACGTTGCTAAAAACGATAGATGGACTAAGGCCGCCTACAGGGCCACATTTTTAGTAGATTCTTCTAAAGACTTGAAATACGTTCAATTATATAAAATGATTTTAAATGTTGCGAAGAATTTGGCAAATATTAAAAATGTTAAAAAAACAAAATTTAAAAATTTTTAATGTTTTCCTTGTTTACTCGAATCTTGTATTTTTTATTTAAAAATTGAGTGTATATTGTAAAACATTTATGTAATAAAAAAATTTAACACAATTTTTATCTCTAGTTTTAAAAACACAATCCCCAAACATGAAACCTATATATAATTACAGATATGGAACCGACTGAGGTTTTTATCAATTTCTTCATCTTGTTGATGGTGACGATATATACGTCTCAGTCGAGGATCCAAAGACCTGTAGCCGTCGTAAGACCGATGCGTCGGCGGTTACCATCACCACCACCAGTACGAAATGTACGACCACGAAGGGGACCGTCACCACCACCACCAGATGAAGAAACAATACAGATTATCGATGATGATGATGATGATGATGTTATAATAATAAACTATTTATAACATAATAAAAATTTTTTATTATTTCACATAAAGTTTATACATATTTATTTATTTGTGCTACACAGTCCCAACATCTAAGTCTTTTAACTTTTTGGTGTTTATCACATTCACTATTCCAATAATACATCAACCAATCGCTTATATAACAAACATTATTTAAAGCACATTTATTTACATTATGTTTATAAGGACAGTTAACACTATACACATTCTGCCGTTTCAAAATATTTAAAGATGGACATCCTAAAGTTTCGATATCGATAATTCCAGCATACGAATTTAGTTGTGTTTCCAACAACAGCTTCTTTTCCGATCCTTTCACGTAGATACGTTTAATTTTGGATAATTTATCGAAAATCGTTTGTAGTTCAGAGTAGTCTTGAAGCCCGCAGTTCCAACTAAATCCGTGTAATCTCTCTTTAAGCCAGTTTGTATGTTTTTTCTTTTTATTTGATAAATGTTTATAATCGAATGGTGGTAAAAATAAATGATGTTCTCTAACGCCAACAAGCTTGACGTTTTCTATTTTTTGCATACACAACTCTTTAATAATAAAGTTTTTTCCGTCATCTCGGAAACCTTGAAAATCGACAACGTATTCAACCATTCTTATTGAATGCAAAGCGTGAATACTGTAAAAATATTCTTCATGCTTCATTATAAAACGATTAGATATGCGATTTTCTTACGGAACCAGATAACGGTGTGTATTGTATAATTGTATCATAGATAATAAGACAGTAGATTGCAGTTTTTTCGGGTATATTTTGAGATGTTTCTATTTCAAGACGAACATCTATTGAACCCGTTTTTAATGACTCATTTTGCTTAGAACAATCGATAACAAACAGAGGCGTATGAGTTATAAAATTTTCACGATTCATCATTGGCGCGTCCTTACTACCATAGTAATATGAAGATTGAAATCGTCTGTAAAATTCGTGTAAAAGTAACAATTGACCATTCAGATTGTCGTATGGATAGTATTCTGAATTCAAATATAATTTAATATTACGTAGTGATACGGAATCAAAATTTGCCGAATTCTTGTGTATATTATTTTTCCTATCAGACTGAAAGCCGACAATAACGTAACGAGGTTTTTCTGCTTGTGATGACGTTTTGACAGTCCAAGTGTGCTGCTTCGCTTGTGGTGTAGACGGATATTCATAAAGCTCCCATTTCCTAAAGGGGATCAATATAGGTTCATCACGCTCTATTATTTTAAAAAAATCATATTTTTTTTCATCATTTACATACACATATGGCATTATCCATGATATCTGTTTTATTGTAAATTTACATCCAGTCGCCGATTCTGGTAAAACAACAGCGTTACTATCGGTCGATGCTCTTATTAAAACTAGTGCTTGCTTTATATTTAGCAGAATACGTTTATAATCCTCAACGAATCCAAACAACATTTTTAATGGAATACAGAATAGGAGATCTTTTTCAGATGGCGATAGAGCCCCATATAAATTTTCATTCCAAGCAGCATTTTCTAAAGTATTAACTTCATAAGGTTTAATTGTTAATAGATTCTTCATCGTTGTCGTTATTCCAACATTTTTAATTCGATCAATTTCTGACCCACATATTTCATATCTAATTTCATCAAATAAAAATGCCACAGCGTTGAAACTAATTTATACGTTTGATCAAATACACCTAAATTATTTGTGTATTCTAATAGTATATAGAGATAACTATCATGTGGAAACGTAAAAACATCTTGTTGATTGATTGGTATTCTAATTTCATCATTATTATTATACGTGCTTGAAGTATACGGATGATGGGTCTGATATTTTAATCTTACTATCGCATCATCTTCATATACGGGATTGTTTAATATATTTAAAATACTACTACTCATTTTTTCGAATATTCACTTATTACTGTTAACCCCAATAATTGTAAAAATTTCTTATTTTGAGGTGTTAATCGTTTAATATTTTTATCTCTACTGATCTTA
Organism: Magicicada septendecula; assembly: GCA_034769895.1. Lineage (NCBI taxonomy): Eukaryota > Metazoa > Arthropoda > Insecta > Hemiptera > Cicadidae > Magicicada > Magicicada septendecula. The sequence goes on along the minus strand of CM068369.1, from coordinate 533,442,331 downwards.
TTCAGATCGTTAACAACCGTTTTATCGGTGTTACCATAGCAAAAAATAAGCCTCATTTTTTTCTCAGGTGTAGACGTAACGTTATTATCTCGTCTCTAAAATTAATCGGTCTTCCTTGTTGATCTTCTAATTTTACTGTAATACGATGTATTCTCGATGTGTTTACTGGTAAATAAATTACATTTGTTGGTATTTCAACTATTTTAAATCCTGGTGGAACCGTAGGATAAAACTCGTGTATTATATGACCTTCAATACCGTTATTAAATGAATAACTAACAAGATTGCAAACTAATCGAACGGCCTCTACTCGAACAATACTTATTGGTAAGGTTGAGCTGTACCATTTATTAGGCTCAAGCACACATTCTTCAAAACCGAATATGGAGGCAAGAGAATTAGGCTTTTTAAAATCGATTAATACATTAGACAAAATTTCGCTTTTCAGCGTATTGTTATTCGCCTTTATCACCACCCGAACGTGTTCATAATTTTTAATTAAGTAATCATTAATATATGTTGCAATGTCTGATATTTCGTAAGAACCTGTAGGTAATTCAATTTTCTTATCGCTATCAAAATAAGGTTCTTGCGGATCGGCTAAATTAGTAATTTTTTTCATTTTAACATCGAAATGATTACCAATATTTGATAAAGTAATCGAGTTTTGTTTCACATATTTAACGTTCACAGCTTCATTATCCGTTTTCGGGTCTCCAACATTGCACAGCCTTTTGTTATTTATATTAAAATTTCCATCCTTTGTTAATTTAAACCCCTCACCCGGTGGACCGCGTTGAATTTTTGATCCTGTCACCAGTTCTCCACTATAGTGTCCGAATTTGTCAACGCTCATTTTGAAAATATGGCCTCAAACGATGCACCGTCTTCTTTTATTATCCCCGCCTCATGCAATTCTTCTATAATTGATAATATCTCATTGCTATGACCTGAATGACCGGCACTTTGAGAAGCGATTAACAATTGTAGCCGTTTACATAATTCGTTTATATCATCCCAATAGACATAATTAGGCTTGTTGTTATTTAATTTTAATAAACCTCGACCACGATTTTCCGGTTTAGATGTTGAAATAATCGGTTTAATTATATTTTTATATTTGTAACTAGCGCTGCTTTTTACTCTATTTGTCGTTAAATTTAAATATGCACCTGTTTTACTTATCATATGTGAATATGCGTTTAAGTCTTCCGAATATAAATATGCGTCCGGGTGTTTTTTGAAAATAAGATCGTACAAACCAGGCGTACCTTTATATGTAAAACCGTTGATTATAATATCATCATTTTCTTCAATTTTCATAGGGTATTTACCCAACATTAAAGTAGTACCATTCGTAAAATACGGACCAAAAACGTGATCGATATCGTGATTATCATCATCAAAAAATTTACGCATATATTGTCTCGCTAGCAGTCCTTTAAACCATATATCAATATAATGATCTATCGATTTTCGTCCTTCTGGTGTTGATATCAATTCTTCTGCTGTAGGTAGCGTTTCATACGTTTTTTCTTCTTCGCGCGGTAACGGAAGCGGTGTATTTGGTGGTGCTGGGCGTTTATTCGATAATGTATTGTTTTCAGATTCATCTGAAAACCTTTTGTTTTTTAATCGCTCCTGAATATCGTCCATTTCAACATCCGCATCTCGTTCTTTCTCCTTACTTGGCGGTGTAACAGTGTTCTTTTCTTGTACTAACTTTTGTAATGGAGCGACAACGGGCCTTAACGATTTTTCTGCAAGTTCTTCTTCATCAATAATGTTTTGTGTTAAAGTCTGATGTTTCTTTCGAATATTCTTTCTTATCTTCCCAATCTCTTTAGCAAGCTTCTCACACTCTTCTAGAGAACGTGACTTTCTCGGTGCCATGATGAAAAATATTTGAACGAACAATTACAAGTCGTTAATATAGATATCAAAATCAAAACGGTAACGCCCTCCACAGTTCATATTGCTTTCTTTATCTATTACAAGGAAACCCTTTTTCCGTCGTGTCCACGCTTTTGTACAAATATCTTTAAACACTTCAAACGTCATGTCTGTATTTACGTGATCACTATATATATGTTTTAAATTTAAATCGTCCTGTTTAAAAATAATTATTAAATTTGCATTATCGCGTATCAAATGTTTTGGTATTCGAACATAAGTTTGACATATATATATAACATTGTTTTTTTTATGTCTACACATTGTAAAATGGTTTCTAATGTTGTCCTGTTGCTCGCACGCTACATCGTCAAATATAATAACCGAATTTGATTTAGCATCGTCAGGATGAATCACTTGATCATTTTTAGAAAATTTATAATAATCTATTTCCGACATATCGGATAAAACCATATCTAAAAATTTATATTTTGTTTGATAGAGCGATTTTGAAAAAATATATACATTTTCAAAATATAACCCGTTAGGATCAAACAGCAGATTTAACATTAAATTTGTCTTCCTGTGTCGCTGGGGCCTATGATAAGACATCTGACATTATTTGGTAATAAATCGCTATGAACTTTGTTCTCTTTTTCTATCGATTTACCAAAGTTGCGGATACGCAGTCTCTTTGTTTGTTGTACAAACTTCATTTTGATAATAACTAATACAGATTAAATAACACGATTTTTATCAATCCAGCTATTGCTAGATTTATCATATCCCAACCACTTAACAAATAATTTATTACCTCTACGCTTTAATATTTTTTCGATTAAAAATATATCTCCAAATTTTGTTTTACTAATTTCTTGTTCGTAAAACCCCCCATCTAATACGATTCCTTTATCATCTCTTAAAATATAGGTCCTGGGTGCTGTTGGTTTAATATATCAACTGTAAATATTTCGTTTGTCCAATTTGGTAAATAACCCTTTGTAAATACTTTCTTATATTTACTAATTCTTACTCTATCACCAACTTTAAATTTTGGCGGTTTCTTATTAAGTAGTAATCGTTTTTTATTTATTTGTGATAGGACTAACTCTTCATTATGTAAGCCTACATCTATTGGTTTCATCTTAATAGTTCTGTGTACGCTATTATTATATTTATGTAATAAGTTGGGAAGAATTTCAATCCATGTATATTCCCCGCTAGAAGTAAACCACTTCCACATATAGTTTTTTAATGTGCGATTAAAACGTTCGATTATGGACGCTTTTTTATCAGAATAAGTAGAATAATGGTTTATATTATAATAACCAAGCAATCGTTGAACGTGTAAATTATAGAACTCTTTTCCGTGGTCGGTTTGTAAATGTTTCATTTTGTTCGCTCGTAAGATAGGTGAAAGAGCTTCCACAATATCGTTTGAAGATTTTGTTTTTAAAGGAATGGCGAACGCATATTTACTAAAACAGTTTATTATTGTTAATATATACTTATAACCTTTATTTAACTTTGAAAACGATATCATGTCTACGAGGTCGGCTTGGTACAAATCGTGAACGCCTTTCAACTCTACATTACGTGTTGGAAAATTCCGTCTGGCTTGTTTGTGTAGTTCATCGCTGATAATCTGTCTAACACTCATTATTATTCTAAATACAGTAACAAAGTGATTAAATAGGTTGAAAAATCAGTTAATAAACGCATACTATTTCTGTTATCACATTTTTTATTTACAATTGCACAGTTGCATATTTTATTTTACAATTGCGAATTATGTAATTTTACTAGTAAACAATCTGGTGATGCTTTTTGATGTTCAGTCCAAGGATCATCGGTCGCTTCCCATTCGTCAAGAACAACTTTACATTCTACACACATTACTTCATCGCTATTTCCTGTATAAAAAAATCCCGCTAATAAAAGCTTATCGGCTGCTGGTAAACGTTTTGGCCAAGCACAGAATGTAGCTTCCATCATTTCCTCAGTTGCACTAACACACATCTTTGCATCTGAATAATCCGCAATACACTTTTTAGATTTTGCATAGTTTTCATATTTGTAAGGCAAATAACGAACTCTTTTACATTTCGGATGTGAAAGTTTATGTATAAATTGAATATGTGTGATAGTAAAATAATTTTTTGTTTTAAATCCGCACTCGCTACAAACAATAATTCTTGAACCTGGTGTATGAATAAAACCCTCATTTTCAAAAAAATCTAATAAAAACTTTTCGCATATTGTCACCATCTTGAACCGATTATATCTTTTGTTTCTTCTTCACAGTCTATGTCTATTAGTATTTGGTAACGACATCTTTCTAATTTTTTCAACACATCTGTATATGAATAAGATACTGGAAAATGAATCTTAATTATACACTCTTTCCTTTCAAATTTGATAACATCCGCTTCAGAAAATTCGTTAATTATTAGATAACACACATCGTTAAAAGAATACTCTCCTAAACCTAAGTGATCTACAAAATAAACGCGCCAATTCAAAGCGTGCACGTTTTCCGTATCACTCTGCAAAGCCATACTGAATGTGACTTATAAAAAGAGGATATATATATATATACCCCGGCAGAAAGCATATGATGAAAATATATAAATAGGAGATTAAAAATAAATATTTAACAAAAATTTTTAAACTATAAATCTTTTATTAATTCTTTCATAAACAGTCTTATAGTTGAGTCTGGTCTGTTAGCTATAGATTTTAGTTTAGTGATTTCCCCAGGCGTCAGACGTTTTGGAGAAAAAAACCATTTATGTAGGAGACGCTCCTCCTCCTTCCGTTTTACGTTCTCATGATCCATTGAGGTGGGCTTTCGTTTTACGTTCTCTTGATCCAGCAAGCGTTAACGCCTCGGCGCGCTTTGTGTAAAATTAAATACAGTTTATATAGCAAGTGGAACACGTGCTGTTTTTTTTTAATGCAAGCAGGATGTAGTTAACCGACTTACGCAACACACATTCACTTTCTGGTTATTACACAATATCGAGGTCAACTAACCGCTTAGCGCGGTATAAATATTTTTTTAATTTTTCCTTTGTATTATTAACTTCTGTATCAAATCTTTTAATTGATATAATACGTCATCATTTACACATTCCAATCCAAACACTGAAAGATTATTTCTTTCCGTTTTTGATAGCTTGCCAGTAAATTCGTTAAACGCGAAAATCGTATTATTCTTAAAAAAATATATATTACCATCTATGAACCTAAATGACGAGTCCATATTAGGAGGTATCCCTGGAAAACGTTGAGATATATATCCCCACGATCTAATTGTAAACGAACACTCATCAACCTCTCTAAAATAATTATCATTATGAAATATAAAAGTTTTACCTGTATAACTATTGAATACAGTATGCAATTTACTTGGCTGAATATTAAACACGGATGAAAGATATTTTGGGTAACCATGAATTAATTGAAGACTTACTAAGTCGAACATATAAATAAGCGAATCAACGAACATCACTATCTCACCAGACGGACGTTGATAGACGGCTAAAACTCTTGAAAAGTTTTTTGGTAAAAATGTTAACCAATCCGTTATAATAATCGGTTTATAATATATCATATCATCGGTGTTTACTATCCATAACCATTTCTCGTATAATATATATAATCGTTTGTCTGCTATTAGAAACGTGTTAAGGTTTTTAAGACGACAAAGATCGATTTTACTATCAACAACAGAATAATTATCTTCTTCTTCAACTGGTGATCTAGGCGTTGTAGAAACTGGTACCATATTTTGTTGTGGTTTACCATACAAATTTTGAATAGCCAAAACATCATCATCGCTTAATTCAATTTCGCCATTATAATATGCAAACATAACAGAATCCGGCACATCGGAGTGTGATAACCCTATCGTGTGTCCAATTTCGTGAATTAAGGTTGAAAACAGATTTGTATAACCAGGAGACTGAATTTTGTCGCTAGAATATGACCATATCTCATCCTCGTCTACATGAATTTCCCGTCTTGAATTTGCATAATCCGGATAAAATGCGTGTGCTAGCGAGCCTGATTTACCATCAAACTCTCTCGTACACTGTGTTAATTGTGTTTGCATCATATGTTTTAGACGTTTATTAGAAATTAAAATGTCAGTATTTGTTCTGTCATGTTTAAAACGTATACCAGATTTTTGTTCCCACACAGCAAAAGCTTTACTTGTTAATTCTAAAACCTCCTGATTAGCTAAATAATAATGCCATGTAACCAGTGGTTTATTCCATTTAAATGCTGTTAAACGAAAATCGGATATATTATCTTCATTACCGCATCTGGGTTTTAGCATTAAATCTTGAGTTTCATTATTTAATTTTCCATCCGCAGGTAACTTGTAATATTCTTGAAAAATAAGTAACGCGTTGAAAATGTCCGTTTCGTTTAATAATTCTAAAGAAGTATTATCTTTCACTTGAAGATAACCATATTTATATAAATATGATTTTACTTGTTCCAACGTTGCGTTATCCGTTAAACAGACCGGTAAAATAAATACTAAAATTATAATAATTTTCATGTTCACACAACACAATCAACTGATGGTTAATCACTGCTGAAAAATAGTAACATTGGAAAACGGGGGCGCCATCTAGGAAAAAACAAAAAATAAAAACTTTATAATCAATTTTTTATTTATACAGTATCCAGTTTTCAATATATGTATAAACATCTGAAAACGTTTTACCGCTTATATCTAAACACATAATATTACAAATTTCGGCAATAGATTTAAAATAATAATTTTGTAACAAAAAATATTCATCTGTTGCTAAATTAGTGTCAAAACCGTTTCTTTTTAATAATCGTTCCTTAACACTTTTAATATCTGAGTCTATTAAAATCAACACATTAGACGATTTAAAATAATCTAACATCCACGAAGGTATAATTTCCTGTAACTCTGGAACACTTAATTTTTCGCCTTTTTTATTAACTATACCATACACAAACGGTGCTACGGGCGATCTGTCACAACACATTATTTTATAATTTTTTCCAATTTCACCATTTAAAAATAGTTGTGTCTGATACATAGAGTACCAACTAATCGTATTAAATTGTATTCCATCGGTGCGGGTATACAACTCTGGAAATTCGTTTCGCAACAGAGTCAAATCGGATGAGGATGTAAAACAAACGTTATTTTGATAAAGATTTGTCAATATGCTTGATTTGAAACATGCTGCTGTCCCATCTAAATAATATACAATTTTTCCAGACATAACTAATTTTTTAATGTGTCACTCCTTTTCTTTACTTCTTCACATTTCGGCGACCACTTCTCATGTTCATGGAACGGATCATCACCAACCTTCCAAAGACCTAATTCGAGCCCGCAGGAATAACAGCGTACTCTATCGTCCGGTCTGCTATTACCGCAATCACAACAGTCGTAAGAAACTTGTGGATAATAATAAAACCCCGCAGCTGCTAAAGCTGTTGGAGAAATATATGATAGAGGCCAATTCCTAAATGATAACCTCCTCTCATATAACTCCGTATGTGATTTATCAGGAGCGGATACACAATCTGCAATGTCAAATTTCACTCTTTGGCGGGTAGACGTAGAATCGGTCATACTGTGCTCTTTAAATAGACCGTTCTCCTTATTATCACCTGTTGACCCCTTCTCTTCCTCCATTATACAATAAACCCAACTTTCCGCGTCGCGTTTTACTACAGAATGACAATCGTCACATATAAAAAAGTAATATATTAAAAACGCGTATTTTAAACGCTATCTGGAAACGATTACATGTAAACACGCGAACCCGAAACACGCATACGTCAACTTTTCTATCATGATGAAAACGCGTGTTATTACACAATTTTCTTGGGTGTGGTTTAATCGAAAGTTCAACCGCACGCGTTCACATGTTATTGCGTAATTTCCTTGAACAAGTATTTGGAGATCATGTTGCTTACGTTACAACCGGCCTTGACCTTGGCCGTGACCTTGACCTTAGTCGCGACCTTTACCTTGGCCGTGACCTTGTCATTGACCTTGACCGTGACCTTGCTCTAGGTCAAGGTCATCTTTGTTTACTTCCGGGGGCGGCCAAGGTCTCGGTCAAGGTCATCTTTGTTTACTTCTGGGGTCATTGACCTTGTCCCAGCACATACATACCTATACTACTCATTAGAATAACACTGGTAACATTTAATATAATACTAGTTACAACGTCAAGTGGTGAGTATCACATATGTCTACACACTAGGAAAACTATATGTGCCGTGCTTTCTATATTGCCGTTAAAACTATATTCCAAATACTTTATTTGAAATTTCACGACATTACCTCGGGTGCTGGATAAGTAAATGTTCCTATAAACATATATGTCCGAAAACGCTTCGCTTTCGGCTAGCAAAATATGTTGTCGGGATTTCTATTCCAAATCCAATATGTTGGTATACAACAAATATAAATAAACGTGATCCGACTTTTACTAAAAACAAAACAGACCAAAATTTGTTAGAAAAGCGTTACACTTTTAAACAGAACAAAAATCAAATAAGTTTAATGAAGAAAGTTGTGTTAGTGGTTAAAATCACAAGCAGAAATATCACTGTTGCACACCACTATATAAATATTATTCCGATTAGCGCTTTCAAGCTTCACAGCTCATCGTCAGATCGGAATTGAACAAACAGACATGAAAACCAACCCTTCACCCCCACCCCACCCCACCTTGCTCACACACAACAAGCTATCATTCAAATGTACCTTCCCCACCCTCTGAGCCCTTACACCTCCATCCTTTACACTTTTTGTAAAGGCTCCAAAGTTTCATGGAAGCACTGACTGGGCAACTTATCATCGCCAATTCGTAGCTGCCGCTTGTTTAAATAAATGGACAGATGAAGAGAAAGGCCTTTCACTCATTCTTGCTTTAAAATGACCTGCCGCAGAGCTAATACAGAAAGTTCCATCTGACAGCCAGAACACCTATGCCGAATTAACAAAAGCTCTGGAATTACGGTACGGTGACCACCATTTGTGCGAAGTGTACCGTGAACAACTTAAAGCGAGGCGACAGCGTTCTCGGGAAACCATCCAGGAATTTGAAGCAAATGTCGTCCGATTGACGAGACTGGCTACCCCTGAAGAATCAGAGGACTTCAAAAAATTGATTGCTCACATTGTGTTTATTGACCGCATCAAACATTGTCAATTACCAGTGTTAAGAATGGCACGGCATCATAATTGCTCGGACGCTCTAGTTCACGCTCTCTGTTTTGAAACTGCCTAGTCGGCGACCGACATTAATCAGAGTATGCCATCACGTTGTAACCAAACGGATCCAATATTACAGTATCGTCATAACGGACTGGATAAAGAGACGATTCAAGAACAACAGTTTAAGAAGTCAGCAGCACCACAACGATCTTTCGAACTAAAGGATAACGACAGAAGACCGAAGTGTTACAACTGTGAGAAACTCGGTCATCTACAGGTAGACTGTTTGAAGAATAAAATACCGAGAGAATGGAGTGATCGCACAAATTGGAGAAATAAAGCTCCAGAACAGCATACAGTTTCCACGCTACATAGGGCCAATTAGTCGAATAGTAAATTAAATCTGGTTATTACTGCTTCATTGGTGTCTTGTGTTTTGTTTTTCACCGCGCCATACGACGATAGGTGAGACCGTAGTAACCAAAAGAAATTTAATGGACACCAGCCACAATAGTATAACGTTATATGGTCTTCACATTGTGTCAAAAGACTGTGTATATGTAACAATAAATGTAAAAGTTATTTAAAAGTAACAGAAGATTACGATTATCTTTCAAACTTGAAAATTTGTGTGTGCGTGTGTGTATACATACATATATATATATATATATATATATATATATATATATTCAATCACTTTCTGCTACAGTCCGTTTCATGATGTATATACATACATTTAATATTTATAATTACATTTACCTCAAGATGTTATTTTTCTATATGGAACATGTTTCGAGAGTTCCTGTTCTCTCATCTTCAGCCTTGGCGATATTGTTTCTGGTGAAGTATTTGTGTGTTGGCTGCTGGATGCAATTAAGGTTGTTTGTTGGTCTTTGGTATTTTAAAGTTGTATTATGTTTTTGTGTTTTGTGTATTTTCGATGTTGAGTGCTTTGAATATTGTGTCATGTTTTGTATTGATTTTTATTTGTATTATGTTACATAGGACAAACAAAAAACAGCTGAATAAACGTTATTTTGAACACCTAAACGCATACAAAAAACAGAAATATATAAATCCAATTTAGCCACACATGCAATAAAAACAGGACACGAATTCCCAGACATAACCAATGTATCACTAATAAAACATATATACCACACAAAGGCACCATAATGATCATTTGGGAAAATTTACAAATATACAAATATAAAACACAAAACAAACTAATACCAGAACAAAATACAAATCAATACAAAACATGACACAATATTCAAAGCACTCAACATCGAAAATACAAAAACATATACCACAATCACACACAATAATACAACTTTAAAATACCAAAGACCAACAAACAACCTTAATTGCATCCAGCAGCCAACACACAAATACTTCACCAGAAACAAGATCGCCAAGGCTGAAGGTGAGAGAACAGGAACTCTCGAAACATGTTCCATTTAGAAAAATAACATCTTGAGGTAAATTTAATTATAAATATTAAATCTAATATATATATATACACACACACACACACACACACACACACACACACATGTCCAGAGTAAACACTTTGTTTCGCTAACTACAAACCTACAAGCATACGTGTTCTATAGCGCTGCTGATGTTGACTTACCTGCTGAACGTATATTTGAAAATTTTTGGTTTGGTGTTACAGTAAATACAGTAAGTACCTTGTCACTGTTTACTTACTATATACTGCCTTGGCTCGGATGATTGGTTAAATCCGCATATTACTCTTCTACCTCGTATACATATTTTATTTATTTTATTTATTTATTATATTATATATATTTTATATATTATTTTATTCTACCTCGTATATATATTTATAAATATTTTTCACTGAATGTAGACTTAACCGTTCAAGTACTCATGAACTTTTAACATATTGTTACGCTATTACAAAAGTTCTACATGTTTCTTGGCTATCCCAGTAGAGCCCAGCTGTAATGTTTGTGCTTGCGTACGTAACACTTAATATGCGTCAAGAAACGAGGCTATTCCGGACCATACCGGTCGGCGCACTGTGTTCAAGGCCGCATTCAATTACGCTCTAGAGTTTTCTAGTAGTGTTGGCGCGTATAATGGATTATTCTGGAATCTTAGTGGGGTATAAATAGAAGCACTCGGCGACGCTTAATTTCATTTTAAGTGGTGATTTATTCAAGCGAGGTTCGAAGTTATTGTCGGGCGATTTGCACAGAGCGTCTCAAGTGGTGTATTAGTGAAAAGTAATTAAGGTGCAGAATTCTTTATAGTTAACATTATTATTTGTGTGGACAGATTAACTTAAATCATTGTACTAGTATAATATTGTTGAATAACTTGTTGATTTGAAACTCTTAATTGAGATTAATTAAAGCAGGCGATTAGTGACTTAATTGGTGTCTTGTATTTTGTTTTCCACTGTACCATACGACGATCAAGGAGACCGTCGTCATAATATACATTTACTACATGATTGATTATAAGGAAGATTATTTATTACAAACTGAGAACAAAATTTGTTTAAAATAAAACTATTTGTAACCTAATGTATACAAATGACTTAACAGCTACCGTGGATAAGGTGAGGAGTTTTGTCTAAAGGCAAAACTTTCTCTTGGTAAAATTTTTGTATCACCTAATTCGATTATTTTAACTATGTAATCCAGTTTAAACGTGCGCTATATTTTTACTAACATAACAAGAAAACATAAAAACTAAAAAGGAATAGAGCAAATTGGTAAAATAAAAGACGCCCTGTAGAATTGATGCATTGTTAGGAAGGCTGTCAGTTCCTGGTAGATAACACTTACGTAAAATGTGTAGGCCTGTGGGTTAGTATTTAGATATGTTACGTTAAAACACAGAAATAATATGTAACTGTTTACAATTTAACCAACTTTGTACTGAAACCACGTTTGCTGCATCAATTACGTTACGAGTAAAAGTTTATTGTCTGAAAAACTGCAGTCCAACTTTGACAAAGACAAAATTTTAAAAAAACCAAACGTTATGCTCCATTTGCTACTAAATAATTTTATAAATTCTTTAGTTAATAGGAACCCAATTTTATAAGAACTCAAAATTAAAAGAACCTAACTTTTGTTAAGCTTAAGTATTTGTATGGGTTTCATTTATGGTAAAGTTCTGAGATAATATATTATATTTTATATATACACATGTAAGTGTCAAATAAATCAGTCCATGCAAACACCGATTAATAATAGACAGCTAAGAAATAACAAGAAAAGGGCGACATTTATCATTTATGAGGTAATTACTAAAAAATAATTATTCTATGAAAGTAATGATAAATTTTATTGATTTTTGAGTTACACTGGAAAGCTTTTAGTGGTAAACAAAAAGAACAGTTGTGTATCAAAGTAAACACAGACGTATAGAGGAGAGTGGTAAGGTCTTGTCAGACTCTGGGCTGTGTGGTTGATGCGTCGCAGAGCCGTACCACAATGGAATCCGAGTTCCGAGCTAACATCTGGAGCTCCTGCCTCGTGGCCCAGTCCAATTAGGGCGTATGCTCTGTAGCAGGCTGTTCTCGGTTGTTGTACTAGCCCGCACTAAGCGCAGTACACACCGAGGACGTTTCCACGAATACCTGGACGTATACGATACCTGCCCAGCCCAGCCACTAGAGGAGTGTCTGGAAATCTCACTGCAATTGAATAAAATTTACGTGCAAACTACCAGCAGGTATCGTCTAGGGATCGGACGCCAAGTCCTCTCCTTAGAAGGCGAGACGAGAATCGGCGGGGGACTTTGGCCGCTAGCCGAAGCCACGTGTCGAGGACGCTTTGCAACTTCTTTTTATGTATGTTGGCTAGGCCGGTCAAGCGTATGCAATGACCGGCAGCAAATACGTGCCGACGATCATCTTGCCCAGATTCCTGGTCATGGCTGAGGTGATCAGGAGAGGAAACAGTAAGCTCAGACGAGCGGATGCTCGTTTAAGAAGTGTATGAACCTGGGTATGCCAGGTGAGACGACCTGGTCAAAGGTGTTCTCCGAGATACTTCACCTCGTTGGACCAGCGCAAGTACGAATAAGATCTTGTAAATTGAACGATTTGATTGATGTGCCCGAAACGTTAGCAATCGGGGGAATGGATGGAGATATACGTTCAAGGCGCTAAACGTTGAGGCGGATTAGGGCCATAAGGTGAATGGATAAATTATGTAGGGTAGAGATGCTGAAAATAATCTGTGGTTTACAAGAGTGAACGTGGGGACTAATGGACTAATGAGGGCTGTTTTTAACGGAAAATTGGAAGGGGAATATTGACGCTCATGGATGTCATACATAGTAGAGGTGTAATATAAAGAACAGGAAAAACTATAACTAAGACTTTAACAGAGACGGTAGATGTGATTGTGAAAAGCCAACCACACGGCCTAATACCTATAATGATTATATCGAATGTAATTAAAATTTACGACATTAATTCCTTTAGATTAACAGATAGATTAACTTTAGATTATTTAGAGTTTTTGATGCTTTAATACATGTAAGTTATTATTTAGGATAACATTCAACTTAAAATGTTGAATAAATTAAAGAGTTTATTGAAAAATGGTTTAAATTTAAAGTAATGTTAATTTATATTTTGGTGTTTACTCTAAAATATTTTAAAATCATAAATTTCACAAGAAAACATTGTCCATTACTTTCAATAATTGTACAATTTTCTCTTTATCGTAGCATCATAAATATTAATCGTGAGTTCTGTATCACGTTTACTGTAGGTAATACAATTTGTTACGAGAGTTATTTCAACTTTTAGCGAATACCTGAGAGAGATCTCAGGGTATAATGCAGACTTTAGTTCGTCGATCTGTCAGTAATACATTGTTCATTCACTCTAATATGCTGTACTGCTGCTGAATTTACGGAAATTTTTTGTTTAAACATAGCACATTTATTAACAGTTGAGATAGATTGAAAGTATAAACGTTACACGAAAGGAAGGAAATGTTACCAGTAAATTATAAATCATATAAAGTATTCTTATACTCTAAATGGGTCAATTTTAAAGTAATTCACTTACTGTTATAAGTAAAAATGTTTGGGATATACGACAGCAATCGTTCTCATTTAGGTTTTTAATGACAACGCAGAAAGAAGTATAGAAGCATGCACTAATATAAGCATTAATATTGTGACGACACATATCATCACCATGCATAAGAACTGTTAAGATAAAGAAACCATACTAGTACTATACTAAATAAACTATACTAGATAGTTAAATAGTACTAGTGTAAGTGATAAATGAAAGGAAACTTACAAATAAGTGTGTATTGAGCAGAGTATTCTGGTTCCATGCTAAAACAAAACAATGAAGCAAAATAAATGTTAAAGAAATGTAATATCGTAATAATGATGAAAATTAGAAGAAGAGAATTTAATAACATGATGAACCCAATAGATATGGCAAGTGAGAGGTATAAACAAGTCCAACGATGAAAACAACCAATTAAAATAAAGACATACAATAAGCAACAAGACAGTGAAGACCACATTAATTACAAAATAGCACAAATGCATGAAAGACTAGAAATAAAATTAACAAAAGAAGATAAACTAAAATCTAGTTAATAACCAGATAAAATATAAATAAAAAATACTCCATAAATTAATATTAATAATAATAATTAAAGAGAAAAGATCAGGCAGTAGGTAAAGTTATAGAAAATGCAATACAATGGTATAAAGAAGAGTAAGAAATATGTGCATTAGTCTAAGAAAAATTGTAAAAACTTATATTATAAGGGAGTGAAGTCATAAGTGTACAAGGAAGGAAATAGTGATGATTAAAGATCAGGTTATAAACCAGTGGGGAAGGGAGAAAGTGAAGTAATGGTCTTATGTATAAACTAATATATATGAAGAACCAGTAAATAAAAGTAGTATGTGTTTAAAGGGTTTTGTATACCCATAGAACGTATTAAGTTACAATTAGTTGTTTAAAGGGTTTTGTATACCCACAGGATTTATTATGTTAGGATTAGGTATTTAAAGAGTTTGTATACCCATAGGATGTTATCTTACGATTAGTTGTTAAAAGGGCTCTATATAGCCAGGATTTAATTATGTTCGAATTACTTGTTAAAAGATTTGTTAATTTTTCAAGAACAGTAGTTGTAAAAGCTGTTCAGAAATGTCAATATCAGGTACATGGTGAAACATCATATTACGTAAAAAATCATTTTAAAGGAATGGCAAAATGCTAAACCTATAGGCCAAAAGAGATGAGCTGAACTTAAACAACACTGAAATATCCAGAATAGTCCTAATCAAACCAAATAAAATTAAAAAGAAGCCTGACCTTAATGAAACAGGGAAGGTAATGATAAAATTATATGTCAAAACCCACAATCGCAATAACCAGATGGATAAATAAAGTATTAATAACACATCAGGCAAGCCATTGAGCTGACATATTGCTAATATTATTGTTATTATAAGAAACTTGTGCATAGGTATTTAAAACTGTAATGTTATATATAATGTGCAAGTATCAACAATTATTGTTAGTAGTAAGTACAACTCTATTAGAACATATTTAAATAGTAAAGAAGGCAATAAGAGATGTTAAAAAAAAATATGTAAAAGCCTAAAAACTTAAATTTATAAATGTGCTAAAATAAGAGATACTGGGCCGAAATGGGCCACATTCGGTATCAAAATACTTCTATTTTCCCAAACAACAACATCGTACAATCCAAATTTAAATTAATCTAAAAATAAACAGGGAGTAATTTGAGGTGACAGATATAAATTTCAAAGATTTCCAATAATTAACGTCACGTGACCGGGGTCAAGGAAAAATGGACCAATCAGAGCTCACAAAAGCGTGGTCATAGCCGTTAGCTAAACGGATTTTTCGAATTACTCTATTGTTAAATTTCAGACTGAACAGATCAACTCCGTGTAGCAGAGAGTCACATTTCGATGAATAACCAATAACAAAAAGTAAAATATAAAGAGATGTCAAAACCAAAATAAGAAAAAATATTAAAAAATTACACAAGCACACCGTACTAATAGAAGTAATTGAAAATCGAATGAAAAGATGATGGTTAACTTAAACTAATACATTCCAAGTGTGAAAAAAACGTAACTGCAAGTTGGTGAGATTGAATAAACTAATAACGACATAACCATACCATGCACAACACGAGATTCACCAAAAACACTGTTAAACCAGACACTTATTGTGAACTATAACAAAACTTTATTCAGCAACATTGTAGACATAAAGTTATTAAAACACTATTTAATTTAAAGAAATTAGACGAAGCAGATTTGAGGGACACATAGGTACAGGCCGACGGCCATTTTGATTGATAAAACTCCACCATTTCAATTGACGTTTGGAAGAGAACCGTGAATAGTAGTACACTCTAACTTAAACATTATTTTTAATTTATTAGTTATTAAGAATGTTGATTAACCAACTGTAATGTATTGTATTTTATCCTGAAGCATTTTCTGATCTTTCCTAACAGCTCAAAGAATCCACGACCTGATATTGAAAAATAATATTGTAATTTCTTTTAAACATTTTATTGTTCGAGTCGAGTTTGGTGAGTGAGTCGATACGGTCACTATCCCGTTTGATTCACGAACCGTTGAACGGGGAACTAGCAACTCCATGACCACATCTCGTTCATCTGCACTTTCCCAAGCCCTTTTCAGCAATCCGTTCTAAGGTGAGAGATTCCGATTGTGCCCAGTAGCCCTTCAGCACTTCGGACCCATGGCAGATATCTTGCCAATCCGGGCGGCGACTTTCCTCTTTTGTTGTCAAGATCGGTCCAATGTCTTCGTCAGTCATCTGTTCTTGTTGTCCAGCCGTCTGCCAGGAAATCTACAGTGATGGCTTGAACACGTTCGCTTGAGTTTTGTTCTTCCTTTCTGTGGCAATGTCGGCAGTCTTCCGGGCACGGTCTTCGTGATAAGCCATCTGCATTACCATTCAGGCGCCCCCGTCGATGTTGTACCTTGAAGTTGTACTCCTGCAGACGTTCAAGCCACCTTGCCAACTGTCCTTCCGGATTTTTAAATCTCATGAGCCATGCAAGCGCGGCATGGCCAGTACGTAGTGAAAACTCTCTTCCACAGAGGTATTTATCGAAGTGCTCCAACGCTCGGACGATTGGCAGCAACTCTCTGCTTGTGACGCAATAATTTCTCTCCGGTTTAGAAAGTGTCTTGCTGTAATACGCTATTACTTGTTCTTCACCGTTTTACACTTGAGATAAAACTGCTCCTAGACCAGTATTGCAAGTGTCTGTGTCCACACTTCCATCCTTTCTTTTTTTATTCTGTGGCGCTGTTCGTTTGGTCTCTGTTTCTTGTTCTTCTTCCTCATCGTCTGTGTCGTCGCGATCTTTCAGCGCGCGCACTTTATGACTTGGCCAACCAGACGCTGATTTGACGGCCTCAAATTGCAAAGCATGTACCAGGTCGTCAGCACTGTTATGGTGTCTTGCCATTCGTAACACTTGCTATAGTTCGTTGTCTCGGACACCGGCAGTAAATGTCTGCATCGGAAAACTCGTTCGAAAATCTTCTGGTGCTTCAGGATAATTAGTCTGTCGATTCTTGCTTCAAACTCTTAAAGGCTCTCCCCGGAATGCTGTCGCCTTGCTCTCAACTGGGTGCAGTACACATCTTGCAAATGTTTATCACCATACCGTAATTCCGGAGCTTTTATCAATTCGGCTGTCAGGTGGGACTTTCTGTAGTAGTTCTGCCGCGGGTTCTTTTAATGCAAGAACGAGTGAGACTGCCTTGTCTTTCTCTGTCCAATTATTTGCGCATGCAGCAGCTTCAAATTGGCGGAGGTACGTTGCCCATTGACTGCTTCCGTCAAAGGTTGGAGCTTTGACATGAACAGTCCCTACTGCAGGCAAAGTGACTTTCTCTATTAACTTATTTTCTGCGTCTTTTTCTGTCTTTATCATTGGTACAGTCTGTTCACAAAGTTGTTTTGGTTGTAACTTCAGGCACCGCTCGACTTCTTTTTTAATCTGCTCTTTTATATTTGTAATCGCGTCTCCTATTTTTGTTGACATAGCTTTTCCACACTCGTTTCTGATTTTTCGACTTTAGCTATTTTATTAGACATCGATTCTTCAACACTCGACACAGATTTTCTACTTCAGCTATTTTTAATGTCATTGATTCTTGTACCTCTGATATTTTAGTAACTTGTTTATTAAGCTCACCTCGTATGAGACCCAATTCTGCGGTACTGTGTTCTTGAATCTGTTTCTGCTCCTGTATTAATGGTACGAGGTCTCCTGTTTCACGCTACCGTTCCTGTGCTTCCTGTCGTCGTCGTTCCTCTGTCTCTTCTCTTTCCTGCCTGCCTTTTTCATCCCGTCGTTTTTCTGCGTCTTCCGCCTCCTGTCTGCGTCTTTCCTCTGCTTCCAGCAGGAGGGTTTTCTGTCTCTCTTCCGCTTTCTCTGCATCCTGTCGTCGTCGTTCCTCTGCCTGGAAATTTTTCATCATCTGACTGGCATCCATTGTTTTCCTATTAATTACTTATTACACTCGTCTTGTACAAAGTGTCCACTGTTTCCACTGTTAACCGTTCTATCTCAATTCTGACACCACTGTTACGACTGTCTACTTGATCGTCGTAAGTACATTGGAAAACAAAATAAGTACAAGACACCAATTAACTCACTAATCACCAGCTTTAATTTTCACAGTTAACAGTTCGTAATTAACAACACATTCTCTTATAACAAATCAAATAAAAATTGTTCACACGCAAATATTCATTCTAAATGGCTTGCATTGAACCAACTATCTCTAAACTTGGACAAGACAGTTTTTATGACTTTTGGAAACTATTGTGATAGTGTTCCTTACGATATTAGTATTTCTATGAATGGTAAATTATTGAAACGGGTTGAAAGTTGTAAATATTTGGGGATTGTATTTGATTATAGAATGATTTGGAATGAACATATTGAGTATATTTTAAATAAAACGAAATATTTGGTATTTCTTTTTCATAAAATCTCCAAATATGTGAATACTGAGACTCTTAGAATTCTTTACTATGCATTCTTTCAGAGCATAATTAGCTATGGAATTATTGCCTGGTGAGGAGCGTATGCAGGCAATTTAAAATTGATACAAGAGTTGCAAAATAAAATTCTGAAAATTTTTAACAGGAATCATTTCATACCTCACAACAATCCACTAAATGTAGAACAATTATTTTCCTTTGAGGCATTAAAGCTTCATTACAATGATTTGAAAACTAAATTTATAAACTCTAATAGTACTACTAGAAATAGAAGTGTTCCTATTCCTTTGAGATCTAAGACAGTTGGTGGTAGAAGCAGTTTTGTCAGAGCCATAAGATTGTTTAACGGCTTTCCAAATGATCTGAAAATATTAAGTCAAACTAGCTCTAGGAAAACCAAATTAAAGAAATGGATTAAAGCCAATATATAAGAATGTTAAGTTAACATATTTTGTCTATATCTTTGAAATTGTGTGTGATAAATAATACCATATATAAAATAATTGTAATGAATTACTATTATCATGGAAATTTGATTATATTAATATATTCATTGTATTAAGTTAGCATTAGCTGACTATGTAGTTTTAAGTTTTTTTTTTTGCCAGCCCTGCAAACAGGTATCAAAGTATACATCTGTAGGTTTACTTACTTTTATAAATGTATTGTTTGTAAGATGTAATGTAAATGTTCTGGTTAATAAATAAATAAATGTCAACTAATATTAAAAATCAAAACACATTAAACAAGAACATAATATTAAATGTCCGATTATAAAACACAACACTTAACTAATAACCACGTGAACGCGCACAGTAATCTCGCCCGATAATAACTCTCGAACCGCACTGTAATTTATCGCCACTATAACTGAAAACTAAGGCCGCTGCCGCCATGTATTTATACCTCGGCTCACAGGCCAGAACGTTCGAAACTGCGTCTTAGCGCCAGTGTGCGACGTAATTAATTGCGGCCTTGTCACAGTCCGCGCGGCTGGCGGCCTCCAGAAAAATCTCGCGAATGCGTCAATAAGCACGTACACCACCACATTACATTCTAGTCGTTCTAGATCTCTGTGGAACGTTCGATAAACACGTAGATTGTTCTGTAACGTCATAACATTAGGCACCGTTTACGCATAGGCATTAACTGACTTATAATAATAGTAGAAGAAAAGAAATTGGTGCAGTCATATTATACTATGACGAAGAACACAGTCTTCTAATGAAAACCTTATATTGTACAGCTGCCGTCAGTAGCCTGTGCGCGCGACCACAATCGTACTACTCACTCTGAAAACATAAATCGTGGCGAGTCACTCCAGCGTTCGCGACCATTTCTCGCACATGAGTCATCCAATGTTTGTAGAAAAGGCGCCCCTCTCCGCCCCCCGTCCGTTGCAAGCACCTAAGCTCCGCGCACACAGGCTACTGGCGGCAGCTGTATTTAACCATTGTTAAGTTAAAATAATCTTTACTGGCTAGGCGGACCGGTGATGACACACTCTGAATTAAACGCTTTTTCCAACCGCTTAACCTATGTCTTGCGCTGTTTGCTTGTTTCGACCTGTTTCTGCGAGGTAGCCCAGTATTTATAGCCTGGTGTTGCAGGTCATAATGTTAACTAACAATAAGAGACATTTTTTTTACATTTATTTATGCAATCTTAATACATAACAATAAGCATAATTTATTGTTTACAGAATACATGGCATTAAGAGAACTAGTCCATTGACTAGTTCTCTACATGAGTACATACATGAGTAGTATACATGAGTATTTAAAAGTAACAGATTATGTATAATATACTTATAGTGTTAGAGTCTAGGTAAGTCCACAGAATATGTTAACCTTAGACGTCTTGTCTGTAGGCTGTTGTCCAGTAGATTCACGGCTAAAGGATTCTTGTGCTCTTGAAGCCGTTTCACATATCTTTCGCTGAACATTGCAATGGTTTCACTGACTGAGGGCAGGTCCAGGTCTATACAGATGTCTTTGATGCTGATGAACCACGGTGCGTTGGTTATGGCACGCAACACCTTGGTCTGAAACCTTTCTAGTATGGCGATATTAAATTTAGCTGCAGTTCCCCAAAGCTGTAAGCCGTATGTCCACACAGGCTTGAAGACAGTGTTGTACACCAACAGCTTGTTTCGCATCGACTGTAATGATTTTCTACCCAGGAGACAATAATGCTTGCGAAACTTGGTGTCTAGTTGTTTTCTCTTCATCCAAATGTGGTTGCGCCAAGTCAGTTTCTTGTCCAAGTGGATGACCAAGTATTTTACATAGTTGGCTTTCGGGATAGCAATAAGAGAAATGGAATAAGCGTCTTTGCACTATCGTTTGGCCGGTAAATGAAGGCGCCTGGAGTACTAGTGTCGGCTCTTTAGCAAAAACACACCCACACAGCTCGATCAAGCTCACCTTCACTTGGTGATTCACTGATCGGCTCTTAAAGTTCCCGGTCTAAAACTTCTGTCTAGCGACGTGTGCCTGTGCGTGCGTTGGCAAATGCTTCGCTAACCGTTCAGCCTTGTTTAGATGTTTCAGTGTATGTGCGTGCTAGCCCGCTCCCGAAATGTATGTGATATGTTAATACATTACTTTAATTAGTTCCTAGTTTATACAGGATTCATTTACATTTATGTAACAACAAGTGACTACGTGGAATTTACAAAACACAGTTGGGAATCCGTTTCGTTTACATATTTTCTATTACTGCGTTTTGTGTAGCAACAGAACAAGGTAAGGTTAACGTCAGTTGCATTTAGTGTGTGCAGCATAAATTTGAGTTAGCCTACATATTATAAGCATTTGTTTGTGAATTCCAACGGTGATGAATATGGGTATGAATGTTGATGTATGTCACACGGCTATGTCTACAAACAGTTAACAACACACGAAGTACTACATAGTAATTACTTAGAAATAGAAGCAATAAAGACGTATACACTACAGAGGGTATGTGTTACCGTTACAATATGCTTGTGCTAATGCAGCGTTCTTATATAAACTCACAGCAGCCTATGTTTACGTTTAGTGGCGAAGTCTGCTGCGAACTTTGGTACACTACTCCGGAGAGAAATCAATATGCTCAATTAAAATTTACATAAGCAAAAGTCATTTAATGTACATTATCAAAAACAATACGTAATCTCATTAAGTAAGTAAATTTGTTGGACGACGCAATAAAAATCAGACACATTAATAATTTATGTTGTAGATTATTAGGATGCCACTAATAGCTGAAAATCCGCTCGCAACTAACTGGTTGCTTAGCTTTACTGTACAGATTGTTATAAGAATTGTAGAGTACACAGTGACTAATCTGTTCGGAAGTTGCCTGAAATTATACTCAAACGCCGTACAGTGTTCCATAGTGTCTCAGAGGCTTATACTAGACTTATGCTGCTTCTTCACCTTTTCACAGTTTTATTTATTAAGACAATTAAATTGACTATCGCCTTGCTAATGCCGCAAGCAACATGTGGACTGTTAACTGTGCACTCACGTGTCAAAACTTATACATCAATAACAACACATCATCATTATTATGTAATGCGCCGACCCATCTCCAATCTCATTCGAATTATTTCCTTCCTAAAAAATTATTTTATTGAATTTTATGTACGATATTATTTGGCTAGATATGTATTACCTTAGAAAGTACCAACGCTCTCTTGGAATATTTATCTTTTTTTGGCAACTAATGTAGCAGCTTTACAGGCTTTATGTATCTTTCTGGCTCAGCAACATGTTATGTCCATCTGCAGTTCATTTTCTGGATTTTTAAAATGTGTATTTTTCAAAACGACTAGCATAATACGTCTATTTTTTATGTTATTTTCGAATGTTTTCTGTTTTGCCTTTTATCGCTGACATAGTTCTTTGACCGGTTGTCTGTGAATTTTGTTATGTTCTTATCATTCTTATTTTTCCTAATTCTCTGACCATACCACATTTCAAAACGTTTAATAATTAGTAATAATTAGTGGCATTTCTTTTTCAACAAAGGCCTAGTGAGAATCTGTAAGTCTTCATAATTATTTCCAATTTTGTAAAAGTAATACACCTTAATCTTATTCTCTAAAAACTCCTTACATAAACTCGAAACATTTCCTTTCTATTGTTTACGACACTTTTACGTAAATCCTTTCTGATTCACGGTTGTCACACCTTTATCTCAATTTTCACCTCCTTACCTGTGTTTCGTATCTAAGGTCCTCGCCACATTGACCATTATATTTGTGTCTAATGTATTCTTAGATAATTTAGTATTATCTTGGATTAGATTTTTCCTTTGGGGTCCTCCATTTTCTGTTGACAATTATTTTAATAATATACGGAGTTTGATTTGATTGGATTAGTTTGTGTACAGGTTTCCTGAAACAGAATCTACAATAACTCTTTCCTAGTATTCGTTCTTCTGTTTTATTATTGTAAGCGAATAAGTAATTAAGCAATAAGTAATTAAACAAACAAATGAAGAAATTCATAAATACACGTGCGTTTATACAAATATATATGTATATATAGTTTAAATCTGATGTATAATTTGAATTTTACTTAAAATAACATAGGCTACTGGATCCTGTAATCCTAAATTTTTATCTCAAGAACTATGCACAAAATGTGAAAGTAAGTATGCAGTCGTAATATGGTGTTAAAGAACGTTCAGCGCACCTTCATCTCCGATCTAGAAGAACCCAATGTGAAGTCTAATGCTCTATGTATAGCAGACGAACGCTCACTGCTCATGCGTCAGAACGCCATGGTGGTCGAGGTGGGCCAGCTAAATGATAAACATAATTAGAATACTAACCGTAATTTGGGGCAGACCAGTTCCGCAAGAACACAAACATGTTTGCCTCAACTACAGGAAATTGGTCATGCCGGCAGTGTTGTTAGCAATTGCCAACAGTCATGTCCGTTCCCAGTAACCACGACATAACAATGGATGTGGATTGAAAGGTAGGGCATTCTTGCTCCTAATCCTGAGTCCACATCTTGTTAAATACGTGTTTCGATCTTCATAAAAAACACTCGGATCTTTTCTCGCGTTCGAGTTAAGGGGATTTTATTTACAGTCACTTTAAAACACAGAAAATTAAAATTATGGATAAACCGTGATTTACGAGAGCAACATTATTTAGGTCGACTAATGTTATTTAACTCGGTAGAAACTCGTTACGGGAAAAATCTAATAACCCGAAGCCACCGAGATGAGAATAGAGCACAGTTACTGGATAAAGGTGATATATAAAAACGCCATTTAACAAACTACGCTGTACTAGGAAGTTAAACTAAGCTACTCATATAACGTCAACACAAAAAAATGTGCGACAACTTGTTTAAACAGATACGTTATTGTCCTTTAAATTAACGACAATCACAATCGTATATTCACTAAATTGCACTAGACATGTATACGGTTAGCAGAAAAGTTACCGTTTTGTTATAAGCGTCTTTTTGAATGTGTTTGTGCTTGTGTGGTCGGGCGTACGTGCGTGTGTACTTTAACGTATTCTCTTTAATAATCTTATCAATTAGATAAGGTACGTTTTCAAGATATATACCTTTGTCAAAAAGGTGATTTTAATTTGACTTCATAATTTCTCTTTGTCACTCATCTACTTGCCTTCGATCTGCATGTATAAAGTTCTTTCCAGTACATTCAGTTATTTAAATACATTCAGGTACCATCCAATATTTTATCGTGTTCCAGTACAAGTTAAGATCAACTCAAATTCTTACAACCAAAAAGGTCTGATTTACGTTCACGAAATAAGCGTCGCACTTGTCTCCTCGTTTTGCACAAATTTCCTCAATCCCCTATAATTGTCGATTCCTTATGTTTTCAGTTTTTCTATTATTTCTCATTTCCAGTATGGGCAACGTACTCCGATTCTATTCTGATATTATGTCTACATCATTCCGTTTTCCTATAGTCTATTTTATGAATTATTCATTTATCATTAATTACAGTCCTGGTGTCCTTGTTATTAACACAGTCGCATTTAGTTCTACCTTCTAATTTTTGTTAGAGTATTCGATCTCCGCTGTTGCTAATATGTTCTATACTTTACGTTTTAACTTTCACGTTTCAATACCGCAAAGTCAAGAGGATACCGCATTGTATATAAGTATATAATTTATTTTTAAAAGATTTACTTATTTTAAATAGTTTATAAGGAATATCTGAAGGGAATTTATCACACTACTGCTTAAAACGTCAAGGGCACAAATATGGGATTTATACCGTTTACACACACACACACACACACACACACACACACACACACACACACACACACACACACACACACACACACACACACACACACACACACACACACACAAGCATTAAATACATATAGGTATTAAAACGACAAAAACGTAATACACCACTTGAAGAACAAACTATATTGAATAATATAATATTACATAATTGCTGCAAGAAGGTTTGGGTTACGAATATAGAAAATTACACACACACACACACACACACACACACACACATGTCCTACTATATTCTCTATATATACTATTCGCGTAACCTCCATAGTAAAAATTATTATAGAACATAAGAATTCTTTATATCTGATTTTGTCTGTGTAATGTGTTAGTAAACCATAAAATTCTTACAGCTTCCTATATACGTCCCAGTTTGACCGGAATAGTTCCAGTTTCAGAGTACAACCCCGGTGTTCCGCCCGATTGCTGAAATGTTCCGGTCGGTGCATTTAGTTCCTAGAAAAAATAATGGGTGGGGCCAATAGTCTACAGTAGTCTATAAATACAGATGAACTTTTGGATGAAGATGTCGTTGCTTAGAAAATTTGCAGTTCTAAAGTGGGAGCCTGGGAAACAGAAGAGAAAGAAAAAGGCAAAAAGCTATCGAGTGAAGAAAGTTGGTTGGAATTCTTTAGCCATGCTAAGGAAAATAACATCCCAATTCACAATATTGGACTGAGAATTGAGTATATCTTTTGCCTTCCTAGAACATCAGCTCCTGTAGAGAGAGTGTTATTGTTGATGAACAATGCTAGAACAGGTACAGAGGTTAAATGCAGGAGTTAACAGTGTGTGCGATGATACTGCGCAAAGTAAATTTTGGACTTAGTTGTAACGATTTTTTTTTTACAAAATAAAAAACTAAAAAGGACGAATTGCGAAATGTGCATTCAAGTGAAATATATGACTGGTTTAAAAAACAAGTTTAAGTTGCACACTTCTTGCAAATTCTTAATGTAAAAAGCAATTTTTAATTGAACAAAATTTAAGTATTGCACTTAACTTTGTAACAAATTTTTTCTTTTATTTACACTTTATTATGTACTAAGTATTATATTTATACATTATATACACCCAACGGAATAACAATGTAATAAACACTGTAATGTTAAGATTTTAATCCAGCCTCCTTTCTCGCCCTCCTGGTAAACAGAATAAAAAGTATGCCCCGGTTGGTTAATAAAAAAATCATGGCAAGCGTATCTATATACTACTCATAAGCAAAGACACACAAAGATTGTTCCATGAAGTTACGGCAACATTTTCAGGAAACGATTTCATGGTTAATATAAACAGACTTCACTCTTATGTTTTCAAGTAACGGCGAATGAAAAAGTTTGCTTGAATTTTAACGTAAGAGGAACTTTTGTAAACATTTTGTAAACAAACGTGAATAAGACTAAATTATTAATGCTATGAAACTGCTTTTAAAACAACAGAAAAATCAGGAACGTGGTCCGTAATCCGTAATATTACAACACAACTCAATCAATTATGAAATCTAAGCTATGCATCTAATATTGCTAAAACTTTAATTGCATCACTTAAAAACAGTATTTTAATCCAGTACTTCTACTTTGAAAAAGTCGTAGATTGTACGAACCTTTTTCATTACACCTCGTACTTGTGAATTCCACAAGTTAGGTCTGTGTGTTGGGGACTACCAAATACTGGAGTCCCAGGCAGTTGTTTTCCCCGTCAACAGCATGGAATTGGTCTACTATTGCCGTCCACGATATCTACAATAGCTGGTTGATCTGTCTGTATCGCTTTTGACCTGTTTCACAACTTTACAGTCCTGTTTTCACCAGCCATTTACTCTCTATTTATACAATCTCAGTGAACTGTAAAGTAATTACACATTTAAGAGGTTTGTACAAATTTTTATTAAATATAAAACAAAAGGTTAGTGGACAACAGTTGTATATAAATATTTAAAACTGACCACTGTGAAAATGAATATTTAAATAATTTTATTTTACAAAATATATATTCAAATTTGTTATTAAAAGCCAACAATAAATCTTCGTTTCCATAGTAATCATTACTTACGTAAAACTAAAAATTCAAAACTCATAAAAATGTTGAACGTTAAAGGTAAGACATTACGTAATACTGATCTGTATTAAAAGCTAAAAAAATAGATTAGTTTAGACTGACAAACTTATGCGTTGTCTCTTCTAGGACCCTATTCTTGTTCCTTTAACTAATGAAGTGGTTTATCTCCGGGACAATGAATTGTTACTACTACATAGGCCACATATCAACGATTACTACTACAACCGACATAGAATAAGTGACTGGGATTCTCAAATATTTTAAACATTTCTTTTCTCAATTTCCAACTATTATACAATTAACGTGTTTATAATAAGTGCATGCATGTAGGCGATTTCAGCATAATGAATTAATAATCAAAATCGGGTAGATATAACATTGCAACAGAATAAGAATCCAGTGAACCTAATTACAATGAAAAATTGAAATAGATATTTAGCCTTATAAATGATGTAATTATATTTCATCATGTAATTTCGTGGAATCGTATAACCGTTTGCATTTACAAGTAGATTAAGTTTGAAACTCAATAGTATTACAGCTTGTAGAAAAATAAAAACAATTTTGTGTCTCTAATAAAATTAAATTTTTTCAGAGATACTGTTTAAAAGGATTTCCATCATGGTCGCTGTTCTTGCGTTTGTTTACAATTGGTTCTATCCGGCTGGAGGATCGGAAAGTAAGTGGCAAAAACTTTAAAATAAAACTTAATTTACGCAGTATACTTGTCTACTTAACATGTGCGATCAGCTGGGCTATGTCAACTTTAAGTTTGTCTTAATATTGTTACACTTCTGAATTCAATCCTTGTGTAAACACAACAGTGTGTATTTTATGCGAAGAATTAGTCACTCCTAATTTTACCTAACTATAGCCTACGTTGGATGTTATGCCTACCTTCAGGTTAAGGTGCATGTTTGAATTGTAAAGTTTCAAAGTTTTAAGGCAAATGATATGGCCAACTGAAAATTAATTGTGTGAGAGAACTGTTTATGTGTAGTATACTTCACATACGTCACTAACACGGTTTACATTTTCCAGCATCACTCGTCGCGGAAGTGGATTGGCTCCTAAAAGGATATGCAATTTTTTTAACCGCTGCCCGAAACAACTATAAATCCCGTGGAGGTAATTTTGCTTTAGATTTCATTATGGCACACGAATATAGTTATAAGTACATAACACAGTTCTCAACGTGTTTTTACTAGACAACATAAATGTAAAAGTAACGTTATATAGTCTTATTGTTGGGTATTTGTTGAGTGTTGAAAGCACTGTTTTTAATACTTTTGTTTTGTAAATTTTTCTTTTGTTGTTTTACTGTTTTGTTGTATCCGTATTTATAAATATAGAATTTATAAATTTGTGGCAATGTCTGTGTACGTATACTGTTAGTTTTGTGTATGAGCAGCAAAGTGAAATTCAGATGTGTGTTTGTAATGTCTTTGATGTGTTCAGGTAACGTGTGTGGAAACTACGATGTGTTTGTCCAATACATAGTTTGGAACAGTCACTGTATTGTGAGTGTTTGTTGTTGTATGTGGTTGTGTTTTGTAAATATAATATATACATGTTTTGTTAATGTAGCTGGAAGTGTCAAATATAATTTGAATTTTCTGAACGAGAATGCAAATTTTTGTTAGTCAGAGTAACAAAAGATAAGCCTACGTGTTTCGTACAGACGTGCCTTTAGTGTGAAAGGTACTTTGGGTTTCTGTGTGTCTGATTGTCTTTAATAATGTCCCTCTTAAGACGTGATTATAACCATTTTGGTGTGGTATAAATTTTACTATTATATTTTATTCAGCTGGATCGTCTTCTTTCTTCATGGGCAGTTTTAGTAATCTGTTAGCGTGTTCACATGTTAACATCAATTTTCATATATTTAAAGCAATATATTTGTGTTGTGTTAATGATCTGACATTTTTATGTAAAATTATTGGATCACTAACTGTTTTAATAAATAATAAAAATAAATTAGATAAAATTAAAGTGAAAACGAAAGAGAAAATTGTAAGTTCTAACTTGAGGCTCATTACAGTTCTTAGAATCAGAAATATCGTAAATTTTTAATGCTTTTTCTAATGTTGCAGTTCTTATTTTTGAAATGGTTTCTATATTAACAAAATGGAGAGTATATTTACACTTTGCGGGTCCGAGCTGGGATAGAGGTATGTCACATTTAAAATGTTATTATAATTTACATACTTATTTATAAGCAGATACTGCAGGTCTCTTGTATGTTCAGTTGTCAAGAGAATTGAAAGTTAATTACCGCATTTTGTTTAATATAAGGAACGGGGTGTAACATTTATACTTAATAATGTGAGAAAAAACCTTACAGTGGCCGAGAAGGCATAAATTTATTCGTAAATTTTATCGCAGTAAACCTAAAATGTTTGAGCGGATTTTCTGTTTACCGAATTACTTTGTCTTTGAAATTGTATTTACTTTATTAGCTAAGCAGTATGTCAAATGTAAGATTAGTTAGTTGTGATAACATTGTGGAGGCGTGTAAATTACCATTCGCTTGTAACTTATTGTAACAACAGGTACAAACACACCACTGTAGGCTATGTAGTTAACAGATTTTATAAATTTTTCAGAACCATTTGAATTTTATTTGACTTTGATCAACATGTTTACGTTTGCTGCCAACTGGTATCACCCAAGATTGGACGGTGAACGTAAGTTGAATTAACTTTATATATTTAATAATGAGTTGATATTATAGACGTCTTTACATGCACTAATCATCAGACACTATTGTTGTGTATGTCATTTTAATGGTAATTTTTAATTCAGCCTTGTACAGACATTATCGCGGGCAGTTTCTATAATGAACCATTCACACATTTTAGCCAACTATATATGGAATGTTTTGATCTTCCAAGTTGCCTATTACTTTTAATTATGCAATGTGGGTGCCATAAAACAGCGATAATATTAAGGTCTACATTAAGTAATGAAAATTATGTTTCAAAGCGTGGTCCAAAGAGGGTGCGACGCAAACATATGCTTTCATAGAAGAGACCAGCCTCTCCACCCCAACTCCACTATCACCTACACGTCTACTTTGAATCTCTTTTAATTCAAAGAGATTGTTAAGCCAAGCAATCCATTCCAAGGTTGTGGTAACCAGTCCCTTCGGCGGAGTGGATCGGTAAGCAAACGAGAGATGGGGGTTCTGTAAGGGCAGTCTGGGGCTATCCTGGGCCATGGCGTGGCAGGATGGTGCACATCGGCAGAGACGGAGGAGGCTCTAGGATACCGACAGATGCACATATGGGCTAAGTTAGTTAGTCTACTGCGACAGGGCAGAGAGAGCTCGTCAGGTGAGGTGAAAGCAACTCTCTAGGGGAAGAGCCACACGAAATCAAAGTTCCTGGTCGTCCAGGTTGGGGGTTCGATTAAAGAACTCAACCATATTCCATGTGTGAAACTCTTTTATGTGCAGAAATCTATCAGTTCCTTAGCCAGTCAGTTATCTGCACTTGACCGGGACAACTGGCGGAGGCTGTTAAAGGAGTCCTTGACTCAGTAATGGGTTGTCGCACCCCTGAAGGAGAAGAAGAAGTTTCAAAGCACAAAATCATAGCAGTAGACTTTGAAAAAGAATTTGGTTTTATGTTACTAATAACTTTTTTGAAATTGTTGCAGTACAAATTCTGGCGTCTGTCTCGTTGTTGTACAAATTGCACGAGTTTCTTAACAGCCTTGTCAACCCACGTTCTCAAAAAGGTATGCAAATCTAATTTTAATATGTTATTTGTATGGTTTGTGTGTCTGTTTAAAAGCAAACACTACATTATTCCTCATTGTATTTTTCTTACCTGAAATAAATAACTATGATTGTGACTTTCCCTTTTGTTTAACGCTTATGTTTTTAAATATCACCGAACATAAGAGTGGGTACTGTTGTCAGGGAATCATTCATACATGTAACCCAAGTGTAAACTGCTTATAGTCACTCATGCTATTAATTTGTTACAGTAAACCAAATTAACTTTTTAACGACTAAAAAATTAACTTTTAAAATGAAATACAACAGGCATTTAAACTTTCCATATGCACAGAATATCACTGAGGAGAAACATAAATTAAGCTGGAAAACATCCTCGTTAATAATTTTGAAATGTTTCCAGAAATTCCTGTACTCTTCGTTGGCGTCTTAATTAGGGCAGCGGTTGTGTGGACCTGCTTCGAGAAGTGCAAATCAAGACACAACAACAAGAAGCAGGTGGATTCTACGACGTGCGACGAGTGAACCAGAAATTCAAGTGTCTACTAAATTTTCGTCTACTCAAAATTTCAGCGCAGCTCAAAATTTTCTTTCGAAATTATTGTTTATTTTTATTTTCATTTGTTATTTACATGAGTTATCTTTGTTATGTATTTATTACATGTCTTTGTTAATGTTTATTAAACATTTCTCACCGCTTGTTAATTTGTTGTTTATTTAATATTTTGTATTTTGTGAATCTATTGTATTCATTTGGTTATCTGAAAAGCAATGTAATAAAGGTTTTAGTTTTTATTAAAATTTATATATCATTTTAATTTTTGTGCATGAACATACCAATATCACTTATTGTTTATGTCATAGATAAATCAGAATTAACCACTGTTGTTATAAACAACCATAGTCAGTAAATGTTATAAAATTGTAGTTCCTATAAACAGACATTTAAAGATTATCCTGATGATGGAATTACACTGATGAAAAAGCTCCGTAATAAATGCTACAAAGATTGTAAACAGAAAAGACGGTCAAATCTAGTTAAGCTGTGGATAGCAGAGTAACAGTTTACAAAACAAAGGATGAAAGAAAAGATAAAAGATAAAACTAAAAGTAATATTTGAATAAGAAGATAAAATGTGAAAGCAAGTGTAAGGAAACGAAGGGACCATATTAAAGAGATATAGAAGGAAAATCAATTGAGAATTCATGAAAGCAAAAGAGAATAGATAAGTTAAGCTTTCCAACCCGCCTTTTGACTTCTTGATTTACAATTAGTGATGTGTTTCAAAGCATATGCGATTTCTAAATCAAGAAATCACAAGACGGACTGAAAAGGTTAGTTTGTCTATTCACACAAGTGACTTGGATAATATTGAAAACATGCATGCTGAAAAATAATGGCAGGGGGTATTTATTAGAATGAATATAGGTAAGTAGGAGGGACTCTGATATGTTATCTACAGGAACAGATTACGAGAAAATACATCGAAATTGTAATACAGTAAACCCTAAAGTTACTACGACTACTAAAAGTGAGACTACACCACGCGGGTCTCGTATCCGAGCTTCCATCGTCTTCTAATTTGCCTATCACCATCCTGCTCACCAGCAAAATCGGATCCCACATGTTCTTCTACGTTGGGTCGGTGCCCAGTGCCATATTTCAGATGGCTAACGGGCTGGTATCACAATAATGCGACTACACCAGTTTGGTTATGTGACCTCAATTGTGTGCAGAATATTTATCGTTCCCGATTTTCATGCTGATTGCTTAACTTTAACCCTGTCCTTTTAGACAACACATGCTCTTCCAGAAGTCTATCTCGATTGTTTTTAGTTTCTCCTTGTTTTCACTTGATATCTGTTACACGTTTGCCACATATGTTGTAACAGTTTCTGTTATTTTCGTTTTGTATATTTTCCTTTTTTAAATTGTTCGTAATGTTTTTGTTAAATTACAGGAACTAAGTGCGGTTGCCGTATCGCCATATTGTTTGCGCGTTTGATGTTCAATTTCTTTGTTACTGTTTTCTTTATTCAATACTGTTGTGCCTAAATACTTCTAAGTCTGGCAGCATTCACCTAACAATCCTGTCTTTATCTTTAGGTCTTCCTACTTTCTCCCATCACTATGTAGGCCTACGTGTGTGTGTGTGTGTGTGTGTGTCTCAACGTAATTGTAGCCTTTAAAGTACAGTAGGAATTATTTATAGGTAGGACCTTCAAGCTACCGCAAAATATATGAGGATATACTCTGACTTTGTACTGATTTGTTTTCATACGCACTATGTGTTACTCTTTCCTCAACCTTCCACCATTTCCACCATGGTTATTTGGCAACACGGGTGTTTAATATGTACATGTCAAAACTGTATTATGCAGACAGAGTGCAGCACCTGTAAGTTTACTTTCATTACGGACTGAAGAAAATAAATGCAGAAGTCATGATCGAGTGAAAACTTCTGAAGCCTTTGACAGATAATTTTTCTTAATTTCATCTGCTAAATTAGATTAATTACAAGGGGTAATTAATCTAAGGGGGGGGCTTTTTACTTTAAGCAACTTCAGCGGTTTTTATCCAGTACTGTAAGGTTAGTAGGCCTATTTCCATTTTTCTTACAAATAAGTGATTTGATATTTCAAAGCCTTTATTTATGTTATACTTGGTTTTTAAATGGTGTGCGCCACTTAAATAACTACGAACATTACTTTTAGTCTTTCGTGTTTGTTATCTCTAGGTTATGTAAAACACTTTAACATTGTGTTGCATTTAATCACAAACTATTTTGGAGAGAATGTTCCAATTAATTATATACTGAAGGTTGAAACATTATACGAAGTGTCAGTTTGATTAATTTCTGATTAAGGTTTAAATAATACATTGAGGTCAATTGAATACATTAAAAAATGCATTTACATTATTACAAGAACAGCAATCTTGTGTTTGGTGGAATGCTTTATTAAATACCAGAGAAATCAAAATTCGCAATTTAAATTAACATTCCAGAGAAACCACAAACTTGTACGGAAGCAATTGTCCTCAGGCATGGTAGGAAGTGTGTAAACAATTATTACACTATGCTTAAGAAGTAGTAAATCACTATTTCCAAAATTAGTAGACCAAATTGTAACAGATAATTACTTTGGTGAGACTTTATGGGGGCGGTGCTAATTAAAAATGTACTCAGATTCTTTTGCCTCTCACCTTTTAAGGGTTGTAATAAAACAAACTATATCATAACACCAGATAAGGTGGCATAACGGTTATCTAACGTTTCTAGAATACTCTTGCACCTACTTGAAAATCGCGTTCACGTGTTAACGTTCTAATTAAACTTGTTTCACTCCCGTCTATATGATGGGAGATGATTGCGTAAGCTGCTGCATGTAAAATGGTGTTGTTTTGTACAGACGTAACAGTTTATATGAAAATTTCATAATATAAGCACAATAAGTATGACAAGGTTTCGAAAATAAACAGCAACAGCTAGTTACATCTAGAGTAATGTATCTGAATTTACAGCCAATATTCACGTATAAGTAAAGTCAGTTTTTTCTAAACTGTAGATAGGTATACTCACAGAGTACGAATATATAGAGAGGGGAAAGCCAATGTTAAAATTTAGACTGAAGTTTCTCGCGCTCGTGGTGACTGTGTTGTCAACTAAGTGGAGCTAAATGATAATGCATACTTGGTCACGTGACTACAGTATATTGTATTATCTCTGCTGCATAGGCGGGAAATCTAAAATATCGGTATGGAGAACCATACATGACTTCCATGTTCTAAGCTTTATATTTAAAATCATATTCGGCATGAAATATTACCATAGAAACTACTTCTTTCTACTTATTGCTTCAGCCTTAACCACGGTACTGTGGTCACTAACGTATACCACCTGACGTTTTCGCACTCGATTTTCACTGATGATGGCAGTCGATGGCACTGCAGAAAAGTCTGGTTTTACAGAAAACATTGGACTACGGCTAAACAGCCCGGGAAGCAATTTTAACAAAAAAACTACTTCTTTGTTGCCGATAACGTAGTACACTTAAAAAATTCTCCCCTCCACCTTCAACTATAATTTTTAATAATAGAAAATTACCCCCACCCCGTTCACCTAACCTCTTCATTTATAGATATTTCATCTACGTTTCTACAGTGGATTATTATGATCTTATTTTCAGGATACATTATTTATAAAAGTTAAGTACTTTACTCTCGTTGAATCATAAAATATTTCAGGTAAACTACCCCTTTCTCTTAACCGATCTTCTCCAAAATCAATAGACCTTCAGTCCTCTCTACCATTCAGGGATGCATGCAAAAAAATATTTGATTCTGTTTGAATGTGCGGCAGTTATCGTTCGTCATGGAAACATTTCTCTTGCTACAACTTAAAATGTTGCAGGTAAACTACCACTTCCCCTTAACCGATCTTCACCAAAATCAACAGAACTTGAGTTCTCTAAAATCAGGAAAGTGTGCAAAAAATTATTTGATTCTCTTTGAATTTCCGGCAGTTATCGTTCGTTATAAAAAAATTAACTTTTTAAAACATAAAACGTTGCTGATAAACTACCCCTTTCCCTCAACAGATCTTCAACAAAATCAACAGACCTTGAGTTCTCTTTAGTTCAAAAAGGTATGCAAAAACGTAGTTGATTCTGTTTGAATTTACGGCAGTTATCATTCGTCATTTAAAAAATTACCCTTGTTAAAACATAAAATGTTGCAGGTAAAATGCCCCATTCCCTTAACCGATCTTCACCAACACCAATAAGTATTTAGAACTCTACAATACAGGCCTGTATGCAAAACATCATTTGATTTTGTTTGAATTTGCGGCTGTTATCGTTTGCCATAGAAAAAAATTACACTTGATAAAAAACCGTTGCCGGTAAACTACCCCTTTCCCTTAACCGATCTTCACCAAAAACAATAGGTCTTGAGTGCTCAACAAATCAGGGATGCATGCAAAAAATTATTTGATTCTGTTTGAATTTGCGGCTGTTATCGTTTGCCATAGAAAATACCCTTGTTAAAACATAAAACGTTGCTGGTAAACTACCCCTTTCCCTTAACCGATCTTCAACAAAATCAACAGACTTTGAGTTCTGTATAATTCAAAAAGGTATGCAGAAGAGTAGTTGATTCTGTTTTAATGTACGGCAGTTATGGTTCGTTAAAAAAAATTACCCTTGTTAAAACATAAAATGTTGCTGGTAAACTACCCCTTCTCCTTACCCGATCTTCACCAAAAACGGTAGGTTTTGAGACCTCTAAAGTCGAGGGTAGTATGCAAATAATCATTTAATTATGTTTGAATTTGCGGCAGTTATCGTTCGTCATATAAAAAATTATCATTGTTAAAACATACAATGTTGCCGGTAAACTACCCCTTTCCCTTAACCGATCTTCACCAACACCAATAGGCCTTGAGAACTCAACAATTCAGGGCTGTATGCAAAAGAGTAGTTGATTCTGTTTGAATGTGCGGCTGTTATCGTTTGCCATAGAAAAAAATACCCCCGATAAAAAAACGTTGCAGGTAAACTACCCCTTCCCCACAACCGATCTTTACCAAAATCGAGATATCTTGAGGACTCTAGAAATCAGGGCTACAGGCAAGTATTTGATTCTGTTTGAATTTGCGACTCTTATCGTTTGCCAAATAAATACCCTTTTAGAACATTAAACGTTGCTGGTAAACTACCCCTTTCCCTTAACCGATCTTCACCTAAAACAACATGTCTTGAGTACTCAACAGATCAGGGCGGTATGCAAAACATTGTTTGATTCTGATTGAATTTGCGGCTCTTATCGTTTGCCATAGGAAATACCCTTTTAAAACATAAAACGTAGCCGGTAAACTACCCCTTTCCCTCAACCGATCTTCACCAAAATCAACAGATCTTGAGAACGCTACAATTTAGGGCGGTATGCAAATAATCATTTGATTCTGTTTGAATTTGCGGCTGTTATCGTTTGCCATATAAAATACCCTTGTTAAAACATAAAACGTTGCTGGTAAACTACCCCTTCCCCTTAACCGATCTTCACCAAAACCAACAGGTCTTGAGAACTCTATAATTCAGGGCTGTATGCAAAAGAGTAGTTGATTCTGTTTGAATTTGCGGCTGTTATCGTTTGCCATAGAAAACAATTACCCTTGATTTAAAAAAAACCGTTGCTGGTAAACTACCCCTTTCCCTCAACCGATCTTTACCAAAAACAATAGGTCGTGAGTACTCTACAAATCAGGGCTGTATACAAAAAATTATTTGATTCAGTTTTAATTTGCGGCTGTTATCGTTTGCCAAAAGAATCTACAGATAGACACAGACAGATACACAGACAGACACACAGACACTTTTCGAAAAACGACTTTTTTCTTGTTTTGAGTGTAGTACAATCAGAATCTGCAATAATCTCGAACACGATTTTTTTTGCCATCACCATACTTCCATTTCCTTAAGGAACATGGAAGTAAAAAGGAAATGCTGCTAGGCTTTATTTGAAATTACTTGTTTCAGTGTATACATGTAAAATGTCTGAAAACATTTAAATAAAAATTTAGCAAGCAAATCCATAAAAAGTGAATTAAGAAATTAGAAAACTTTTACATTTACAAATCATTTGTACTAGTTACATGAACAAAGTAATTAGGTTTTTACATTTTTGAAGTACACGTGGCATCACAAAATATTCTGTGTACAAAATGTTCTTAAAAATTTTTCTTTTAATGAACACACTTGTTTACAAATAATTGAAAATGTACACTTTCATTGCCTTTAGTTTCAAGGAAATTGATCATTTGTTTTTGAAAAGCCACTGTGCAATCTATTGACATAAAGTCACAGATGGTTGATAAACACTTAGGTAAATATCGGTATGGAGAACCATACATGACTTCCATATTCTAAGATTTATTTTTAAAATCATTTTCGAAATGAAATATTACCATAGAAACTACTTCTTTCTACTTACTGCTTCAGCCTTAACCACAGTACTGTGGTCACTAACATATACCACCTCACGTTATCGCACTCGATTTTCACTGATGATGGAAGTCAATGGCATTGCCGAAACGTCTGGTTTTGTAGAAAACATTGGACTACGGCCAAATATCCCGGGAAGGAATTTTAACAAAAATTACTTCTTTGTTGCCGATAACGTTGTACACATATATATAAAAAATATGCATAAAATTAATGGCTTGTATAAGTTAATGATTGATCTCCATTAAGTAGTGCTCAAGTTTCCAAAGTTTTAATATTATGATGTCCGTAATTAAAACATCAGAGCAGGTTTAGTGTGTATGAGGGTTCACTGCGGACAAAAATTTTCAACATTTCCTACTGAGCGTTGCTTAGAATAAATCTGCGAATCTACAGTGTACGTTTCACAGAACAAACACGCGGAAAAGAAGGAGCGCTCCGAAGTCACTCGTGGACCCTCAGCATCTTGCAGAGGGTTCATTCCCTAAAGACGAAAAGTCTGTCTATGAATCGTTCCTGTGTAAACACGTGCAGTTACACTGCCCAGCGATCCACAGGAAGCAAATCGCTATCCACGCTGGACACTTTTTCGGCTTGCATGCGTTATGTTGGTATGGGTTCGGCACTTTCCATTTAAAAACCGTGCAAATGTAAGAAAATAAACATGAATGAGGCCAGAAATATAGCGAATTGTGTGTGTGTGTGTGTGTGTGTGTGTGTCTCTGTGTGTGTGTGTGTGTGTGTGTGTGTGTGTGTGTGTGTGTGTGTGTGTGTGTGTGTGTGTGTGTGTGTGTGTGTGTGTGTGTGTGTGTGTGTGTGTGTTCCCTGCCTTTTTATTGCGGTAGTGATAATAATAAAATGGAAACGTAAACAGTACATAACTGAGATATGCTTGCCTGCCACGCACGATATATTTTCTCTTATACATGACTAGCAGAATACCCGTGCTTCGCTACGATGTTTCACGTTGTACGTAATGAAAATGTTAGTTTAATTAATAAAGTTTAATTAAAGTAGGCTTCTTAAAAATAAATAGCTGTTGCCCACAACTTCGTTCGCGTGGTCTTCAATTTAATGCGATAATATATTTAGAACAGAATCTATTCTATTGGGTTGCCATAGTAACCAGATCTAATAGTTATTTAAGACCGCAAAGGACCCCCCAGAGGATCGTATCGAAAAAACACCTGTCCTATGTTGGTTCTCCCGTTGCGTAAAATATTTGTACCAAGTTTGGTTGAAATCGGTCCAATGGTTTAGGTGGAGACGTGGAAGACCCCAAAGGACCCCCCAAAGAATCGTATCGAAAAAACACTTGTCCTATGTTGGTTCTCCCGTTGCGTAAAATATTTGTGCCAAGTTTGGTTGAAATCGGTACAGTGGTTTAGGAGATGTGGAAGAAACCTTCGCAGACGTGCGCTCAACAACCCACCGAAGTTTCATCGCAATCGGATGAATGGTATAGGAACGCATACGGGACAAACAAAGAAACATTCTTTTTTATACATAAGATGTAAACTATACCACTTACTTGACATAAACCGTGATAGCTAAGCTAATGTACAACATATATGTATTAATTATACACATAAATGTTCCTCGATAGACACTCTATCTATTGGCGAAAACTTGAATAAAATCCGTTCAGTACTTCCTGAGATTAGCGATTTCAAACACAGTGAGAAAACGGACCGACATTACTTTATACTATGTACAGATTTACATTAAAATGAAAAAATTATAATTTTATTGCCTGGCAACAAAATTATTTTATTTTTAACAATTACCATTGTTTGAAAAAGTTTAAATGAATTTTCAAGTACTTTACTCTTGTTAAAACGTAAAAGGTTGCAGGTAAACTACCCCTTCCCCTTAACCGATCTTCACCAAAATCAAAAGGCCTTGAGTCCTCTACAATTCAGTGAAGTATGCAAAAAATTATTTGATTCTGTTTAAATTTGCGGCTGTTATCGTTTGCCAAAAAAAAAAATTTCCCTTGATAAAAAAAACCGTTGCCGGTAAACTACCCCTTTCCCTCAACCGATCTTCACCAAAAACAATAAGTCGTGAGTACTCTACAAATCAGGGCTGTATGCAAAACATTACTTGATTCTGTTTGAATTTGCGGCAGTTATCGTTTGCCATAGAAAAAAAATCTACAGACAGACAGACACACAGACAGACACACACACAGACACTTTTCGGAAAACGACTTTTTTTCATGTTTTGAGTGTAGTACAATCAGAATCTGCAATAATCTAGAACACGATTTTTTTTCCCATCACCATACTTCCATTTCCTTAAGGAATATGGAAGTAAAATATCGGTATGGAGAACCATACATGACTTCCATATTCTAAGATTTATATTTAAAATCATTTTCGAAATGAAATATTACCATAGAAACTACTTCTTTCTACTTACTGCTTCAGCCTTAACCACAGTATTGTGGTCACTAACATATACCAGCTCACGTTATCCCGTTCGATTTTCACTGATGATGGAAGTCGATGGCATTGCCGAAACGTCTGGTTTTGTAGAAAACATTGGACTACGGCCAAATATCCCGGGAAGGAATTTTAACAAAAACTACTTCTTTGTTGCCGATAATGTTGTACACACATATATATATAAAATATGCATAAAATTAATGGCTTGAATAAGTTAATGATTGATCTCCATTAAGTAGTGCTCAAGTTTCCAAAGTTTTAATATTATGATGTCCGTAATGAAAACATCAGAGCAGGTTTAGTGTGTATGAGGGTACACCGTGGACAAAAATTTTCAACATTTCCTATTGAGCGTTGCTTAGAGTAAAGCTGCGAATCTACAGTGTACGTTTCACAGAACAAACACGCGGAAAAGAAGGAGCGCTCCGAAGTCACTCATGGACCCTCAGCATCTTGCAGAGGGTTCATTCCCTAAAGACGAAAATTCTGTCTATGAATCGTTCCTCTGTAAACACGTGCAGTTACACTGCCCAGCGATCCACAGGAAGCAAATCACTATCCACGCTGGACACTTTTTCGGCTTGCACGCGTTATGTTGGTATGGGTTTCGGCACTTTCCATTTAAAAAGCGTGCAAATGTAAGAAAATAAACATGAATGAGGCCAGAAATAACGCGAACCGTGTGTGTGTGTGTCTTCCCTGCCTTTTTATTGCGGTAGTCATAATAATAAAATGGAAACGTAAACATTACATAACTGAGATATGCTTGCCTGCCACGAACGATATATTTTCTCTCATACATGATTTACATTAAAATGAAAAAATTATAATTTTATTGCCTGGCAACAAAATTATTTTATTTTTAACAATTACCATTGTTTGAAAAAGTTTTAATGAATTTTCAAGTACTTTACTGTTGTTAAAACGTAAAAGGTTGCAAGTAAACTACCCCTTCCCCTTAACCGATCTTCACCGAAATCAAAAGGCCTTGAGTTCTCTACAATTCAGGGATGTATGCAAAACATTATTTGATTCCGTTTGAATATGCGGCAGTTATCGTTCGTCATAGAACAAATTACCCTTGTTAAAGCATAAAACGTTGCAGGTAAACTACCCCTTTCCCTTAACCGATCTTCACCAAAAACAGTAGGTCGTGGTCGTGAGTACTCTACAAATCAGGGCTGTATGCAAAAAATTATTTGATCCTGTTTGAATTTTCGGCTGTTATCGTTTGCCATAGAACAAAATCTACAGACACAGACACACAGACAGACAGACAGACAGACAGACAGACACACACACACACACACACACACACACTTTTCGAAAAACGACTTTTTTCATGTTTTGAGTGTAGTACAATCAGAATCTGCAATAATCTCGAACACGATTTTTTTTGCCATCACCATACTTCCATTTCCTTAAGGAATATGGAAGTAATACATATAGTTATCCGATTTTCATGATTTTTATACCATTTTATTCAGAAAAGTGTAAAGAAAAATATAAAAATTAAAACGCAATTTGCTAGCTAATAAAAACAAAAGTGTATGCTAGTGTTTGTTAAGTGAAACAAAAGTGTATGCTAGTGTAATATTAACGTATTCTGAAAGATGCCTAACTCGCGTGTTCGTGCACTTGTGTGGTTACAAAGGACAGTTGTGCTTTAAGTACTTCTTTGTAAGAGCCGCTTCTTTGTAATGATGAAGGAGACGGCGACTCAAAAGAAGCGACGATTGGAGAAGAAGCGACAACACTATCGGCTCAAGCGTTCGCAAGAAACGACTGAAGTTAAATTAAAGCGACTTGTAAATCGTAAAAACGCGTGTCACAAGCTCGTGCTTTTGAAACCGACGACCAACACGCTTATCGTCTTGCTAAAGATCGAGAACGCAAATCGCAAGCTCGTGCTTTTGAAACTAAAGACCAAAGCGCTTATCGTCTTGCTAAAGATCGAGAATACACTTCTCAAGCTCGTGCGATGGAAAATGACGATCAACGTTCTTCTCGACACGAAAGAGATAGAGTATACACCTCTCAAGCACGACTCTATGAGACAGAACAAAAGCGTAAGGATATACAGCAATGTCGCCGCGATGCTCGTGCTCAGCGTGCTGCTGATGCGCAAGAGTTCCATAAGGAAATCAACAACTTCTGCGATAGGACATGTGATATCTGCACA
Organism: Magicicada septendecula; assembly: GCA_034769895.1. Classification (NCBI taxonomy): domain Eukaryota; kingdom Metazoa; phylum Arthropoda; class Insecta; order Hemiptera; family Cicadidae; genus Magicicada; species Magicicada septendecula. The sequence continues at coordinate 533,399,402 of CM068369.1, read as the reverse complement.
AAACAGTGTTACGCTAATCAAGTGGTAAAATATCATATGATTGCTGCCAAATCATATCTACCTCCGGAACTCACGAACAAAAATGTATTGGAAGTTTGCCATCGATGTCATTGTCATTTGAAAAACAATCGCAAGACTAAACATCCATCAAAGGCGTACTGGAATAATATGGAGCCCGGTGACATTCCAAGTGAAATTAAAGTTCTCACTCAGTTTGAGCAAAAACTCTTGTCTCCCATGATACCTTACGTTAAAATAGTCAAATTCGACAGCAGATATGGCCAATACGGATTCAAAGGCCAGGCCACGCTGTTCGCACTATACATTTTCGAGGTACGCAAGAAGCTGCCTTCTATGTTCCCTCGCGACAGTGATAATGCGGGAATGGTTGTAGTCACAGAGACTCTCGAAAATTTAAACATCTCTCGTGGATACACAATTTCACGCGAACGGGTGCATGCTGCGCTTAGCTGGCTCTTGGCAAACAATCCGCTTTATAAGGACGTGACAATCAACGAATTTGCAAGACTCGACCGACAAGACATGATTCACGTTGTTCCAGCTAAGCCACAACAGAAGCAAACTTATTGCAATGAGGCTCATAGCAACGATAATTTTGCCAATGATGATCAGTTGCAAAGTGCATATATGCCAATTTGTGACGCTTCAAGGATTGTTCGCGCTTCCTGGCATCAGGGTCGGAGTGACATTTTCAATTCCAGTTACGCTGGTTCGCAGTGCTTTGCTATGGTCACAGCAAATATTATTAGAGCCACCATTCTTCCTCCTGGTCGTTGGACCACTAATACCTTGAACCAGAATATGATTGAAGCGGATGGTTTTTGTGCGCTAATTCACTTTGAGACTGAAACAAGAGGTGGGGAGGCGTTTCCAGTACCCCCTGATGGCTACCTGCAACTACGCAATCTGGACGTAGTCAAGAACGATATTCTAATGTTTGACAATTCGTTCGAGCTCCTTTATGATGACAACTGGCTATGCCAGGGCAGCTTGATGGATCGCATGAATGATGGACTCATCGACCGAACTTTGCAAAATGCTATTAGTCATTTGTTTGCAGAACACCAAGCTGGCGTTCTTGTTGTTGCGTCAAAGTCATTAGGCCTCAATGTACTTCAATGACAAGTATTACTTTACCGACTCGCATGCTTGCGGCATCAAAGGTGCAAGCGCACGATGTGGTGACGGTAAAGCATGCATCATTGAATGCGACACGATTGAGGAATTTGTTCCCATTTGTCGACGCACCGTTCACTCGAAAAATGAACTTTTTGTGATTTACTTCCGACGTGCGTGTGAAGGGCGTTGTGGTTCAGATGGATGAATTTTTGCGACAACATCAGCATGATATACCACAAGCAACTCATGATGACCTCGTGGTTGATGTGCATCCTATGGTTGATACACATCCCACACCCGAAAAGCATATTCATGTTCAGACATCAGTCATGGCTCCTATCGATGTCGCTCAGCCAGATGTTGACGATGATGCATTTGTTGATGGCGAAAATTTAAACGAAATTAAAAGTAAGACGAAGGACAATATTGTTAACATAAATCACGAATTAATAGCAGAAGAGTATTCGTGGTGGATGCTTTTTCCGTATGGAAACAATGGTTTGAAGGAGAACCGTGAAGTGATTATTACGCCATTAGATTACTTTGAATCGAGAATCCTTGTTCGCGATACACGGTTCCAGCGCAATGACTATTCTCTTCTATGCGCTTTCGATGAACGAATATCTCAAAATTCAGTCCACTATTTCTGCTTGCTGCAAGAAGGTAAGAGGACAAGAGGGAGCTGTCGAAGATCTTCACCTCTACATGCGAAACTTACGTGGGTCTGCAGAATAATGGCGAATGGCGCATAACGAATTGATAGCGCAAATTCGTTGCCTTGGACCACCAACTTGGTTCTTAACATTGAGCTGCAATGACATCAACTGGCCAGACATGCGAAGAGCTCTCTTGATTGCTGACAAACGATCGAATGAGGACCCAACAAATATCAGTGTTGACGAATCTCAGCGTCTTATTGAACAATACCCGGTTGTAGTCAGCCATCATTTCATGAGGAGATTTAATGCCTTCATGAAATATATTAATAACAACGCGAAGATTTTAGGTGGCAAAGTTAGAGATTACTGGTGGCGTGTGGAATTTCAAAATCGAGGCAGTCCGTACATCCACATGGTTGTTTGGATTGAGAATGCACCTTCATTCGAGACCGAAGAAGGAATTGAACTCATCGGTGCAGTAATCTCATGCCGACTCTCATCTGAATCTGAAGATCCTGTTATGCACAATTTGGATAAGCGCAATCAAACGCATCACCACACTCATACATGTTACAAAAACAACTCACAAACATGTCGCTTCGCCTTTCCGCGTAAGCCGTGTCAGCACACTCGCATTGTTGCTCAAACTTCAGACGAGTTCATAAGAAATCGCGGACGGTTCTGCATTCTGAAGCGACGAACTGAGGAAAAATTGATAAATAACTACTGCTCCGCGATCCTTCAATTGTGGGATGGCAACATTGACATTCAGCCATGTGGAACGAACGAGGCAATCGCCCATTACGTTGAGAAATATATCGCAAAGTCTGAGCCCGTAAACTTGAATCAGGGTATTACAGAGGCGATCAGACGAATTCGTCAAGAAGATTCAAATGTTGCTCGCAAGTTGTTTAAAATATGCATGAGAATTATGAAGGAGCGTCAAATTTCTGCATGCGAATGTGTATTCCGGTTATGTCACCTTCCATTCCGCGGAAATTCGAGAAAGTGCGTATTCTTGAACACGCGTAAGCCTGAATAACGATATCACGTCCTGAAGTTTGACGGCAATCAGGCAATGGGAGTGTGCTCCAACATCTTTGAGCGGTACGAGAAGCGCCCTACAAATCATTCAGAATACAACTTCAAGGATATGAGTTTGGTTGAGTTTGCAATGCAATTTGAGCCATACTACACCAACAAAGGCGACACTGAAGAAAGCCTTGATGAAGACGATGCGGAACAGTCACAACAAAGGCGAAAGCTCATTACTCTCACAGACAAATCAAAAATGGTTGTACGAAATTTCCCAGCGGTCGTTCGAGTGTCATTCTTCATGATGCACACGGATCCCGAGAACTACTTCTATAGCCTTCTTCTTCAATATCAGCCTTACAAATCTGAGAGTGCTCTGCTCGGAGAGTTTGATAATGCGCGAGATGCATTCCTTGCCCGTGAACAAGAATTGAAGGAGAAGAGCAAACACATGGAGGCTTTCCGCAAAATAGATCGCCAACTTGAGATCGCTTTAAACCAAGCTCATGCATTCGATATTCTGCAGCGATCCCAAGAGTTTTTTGAAGAAGAGCTCGAGGAAGAAATTCCCGACCAAGGTATGACTGATGAACAATTCCAATCGGCTTGTGCTGCGATGAACATCAAGCAGCGAGAGCTCTTCTCTGCAGTCACTCGCAGCATTGAGGAGCAGCTGAGCGGAAGCAAATAACGCCTCAGGCTGTTTGTGACTGGCGGAGCTGGAGTCGGCAAGACCTTCACTTTTAATGCACTGAAAAATCAAGTCGATCGCTGCTTCGGCAAAAATGCAGTGAAAGTTGCAGCTTTAACGGGTGTAGCTGCGAGACTAGTCGGTGGATCAACTCTACATACTATGCTACTATGCTCAAGTTACCGGTTCAAAAGGATGGCTTCATTGTCTCCAACATGCCGATGTTGACGGGAAATTATTTAAAGATTATGCGAAAGCAGTGGAAGGATATTGAATACATCTTCATTGATGAAATTTCGATGGTCCCTTACGAGATGCTTTGCATGATCGACTCGCGATTAAGACAGCTCAAGAATAAGGATGATGAAGCATTAGGAGGTCTCAACATCATGCTGTTTGGTGACTTGATGCAGCTTCCACCCGTTAAAGGAGCTCAGGTTTTTGAACAACCAGTACGATTCTTGCCAGCACCACACCTCTGGCGCTACTTCAGATTGGTTGAGCTTACCGAGAATATGCGTCAGCAGGGCGACACGTGTTTTGCCGATCTGCTCAATGCTCTTCGAATTGGTGAGCTCAAGGGTCCTCACTTTGACTTGCTGCTGTCGAAGACGTTGGTGGATGCAACAGGCGAATTCGCCTTGAACAAGGCGATTCGCATCTATCCATTGAGAGCGCAAGTAGATGCCCACAATAATGCTGTTCTTGAGTACTACCGATCACAGGGAGGGAGAATATACAAAATAAAGGCGCAAGATCATGTAGCCGATGCTATGCGCAATGTCGAAAATGTCAACTTGGACAATATCATCCCAGCCGACATCAACAAGACCAAGGCTTGCCCAAGGATTTGGAGATATTTATCGGTGCAAAAGTAATGTTACGATCCAAATCAATGTCGAGAAGGGTCTTGTGAATGGCGCAATTGGCAATATCACCGAGATAATTTGGCCGTATTTCCGTCGCGACCAGATATACGACACAGATGTTCCCTCTGTTCGCATAGACTTCGGTAGGGATGGCATTCATCTGATTGAACCTCAGTCTATTCAGTTTCCTGCTAAATTCAACTATGGAACGATCGAGAGACGAATGCTACCCATTGTCTTGTGTTGGGCTTGCACAGTTCATAAGATGCAAGGCTGCACCGTCGATTATGCAGTCGTGTGTCGTGTACCTTGGAAAATGCTTATTCCAAAAGGGACAAGCATACGTCGCTTTAAGTAGAGTGAGATCGCTGGATGGAGTGCGAATCGTGGATATGGAGTGCAGTAAGCTCTCGGGAAAGATACCCTGCAACGAAAAAGCCATTGAGGAGATGGAAAGAGTGCGAAAATGTAATCCTCCAGATGATCCTCAACCAAGTTGAAGGAATTGTACTCAGAAGTAATTTCGAGAGATTGTTTAAATTATAATTACTCTGCTCTTTAATCTTGCTTTTGTTTATAACTGATGTACTATTGCGCTACTCATTCTATGTAATTATGTTAAATTTTGTATACTTATGCATTAGCCCTATGGGGTAAATCCCCACGGGTAAATATATAGTCTATCTATCTATCTATCTATCTATCTATCTATCTCTCTCTCGTTCCAGCACTCCAGAACATATTTGTCGAGCACATTTGCAGGACTCAGAGACTAAAAATGATAAAATAATATATAGTTAAAAAAAATAAAAAATAAACTTTTTCTAATGGACTAAAAATATCAAAATAATTATATTTTGGAAATACTTAAAACACCTGAGACCAAAGATCAGCTACAATGAAAAACGTGGCGCGCATTTCAGAAAAAACGATCGTTACTCATATCATATCATATGAAAAACGTGGGGCGCATACCTCTTAATATACTATTAGAGAAACAATTACTGGAGTGCGCCCCAAGTTTTTCATTGTAGCTGATATTTGGTCTCAGGTGTTTTAAGTATTTCCAAAATATAATTATTTTGATATTTTTAGTCCATTAGAAACAGTTTTTTTTTTAATTTTTTTTAACTATATATTATTTAACATTTTACTTGTTTGATTAACATGTGTCTACAGTGGTTATAGGCACCGACCGTAAAACAGTTAAATCTTTTTTAAGGCACTCATGGATTTCAAGAAAAGTATTAAACGGTCAGTGGTTTCATAATTGTCACCTGGAATATCTGCAACCAGATATGCTGGTACATAAGTAAATCATGGTTTACAAAATTGTCTACAGTGTCTAGAGGCACTGACTGTGACACACTTAAATACTTTTAAAACCCTCACGGATTTAGAGAAGAGCATTAAACGGTCGGTGGTTTCAGATTTATTGTCTGGAATATGGCGTTATAAGTGAAACATGGCTTTCGAAAGTAAAGTTAAAAATGAAATGCTGCATGGACAACGCCGAGAGATTACACAGTTTGTTCTAGAATAATATAAATAAACAGACTCAAGGTTTCTTTGTAATCCGAAGTTTAAGAACTGGTTGCAGCAGCTACAGGAATTGGTGCTGTTAATGATGCAGCAAAAGAATCGAAAGCTGTAAGTCAGTCATTTATTCGTTAAGGGCAGACAGTCATTTACAACAAAGCTGACAAGACGTTGTGTTCTGATACATCACACGAATCTAAATCCCATTTAGTTGGTTTTGGTATCATCAGCAAAGTTTAATACTAAACACATTAGTATGTAGCACAGAGAAACGCTAATTTTAAGTTTAACGAAGTCACCTAGTTGTGTAACGAATTTTTTGTCAGTTTTTCGAAGGATGACTAGATGTCTCTTAGCCAGCATATAATCAAAATTGAAAGGTATTATGTAAAAATAAGTCATTCGTCTCAGTTAGCCATTAGTAATAATAATCAGAAATAACATTGTAGCACACCACTATAGAAAAATTATTCCGATTAGTGACATCCTAATTTTTCCCTTAGCGAAATTTTTCCCTTAAATTTTCAAGTTTTCTATTAATCTGATTCTTTGATTTTACCACTTGAACGATCTTTAAATTAATTCTTATAACATCTCTTTCGTAAGATACATGAAAATTTTACACATATGTACATTTTGTACATACAGTGGTTCTATTTTATAACATACTCGGCTAAACTGAATAGATAGAGAAAAGAAATCCATGAGATTATCGTGAGCACGAAGTCGCTCCTGACGGAACTTCAAATATCATTTAGTCTCAATCGCTTTAAAGTAAAACATATACCTCAACCTATTGTAATACATAAAAGGAATAATGTAGAAATATCTATATGAAGTACGAGTAGGTAAGGAAAAAAGTAAAAGTACTCTAAAAGTTTAAAATTTTATATTTCTAGTGTTATCCTGGATATCTAAAGCTAAACTAACGAATTGATGTTGTTTTTGAGCACCATTCAAGAACACAAAGACACGCAATATAATGTCTGCATATGTACAGAAAAATGCTGTATAGTTAGTACTGATCCGTGTCAAAGTTTGAAACTAAATAAGAAAAGCACTGTTATTTGTTGGATTCTAAAATTAAATAAACGTAGACTATAGTTTGTTAAACGGGTTTATCTGGAATAAATTAAAAAGAAGTGTTTACAATTGAAATCGCTTAAGGTGGAAAGATATTGACAAAATAAACGAACATTTCACATTAGCTTTCTCATCCGCTCGCACACAAAAAAATGAAACACTTTGTAATCAGTGATTATTCATCTTGTTATTTGGTTTAGCAATCTCTGTAATTCCAAATTTGTCAAGTTTTAGGACTTGATAATGGTGGAGACACTGAAAGGCCTCGTCCAGAACATGACAAGTAGCAGTTTAGCAAGTAAACACGACAAAGTTGGAATTGTTAATTATCTTTATAACGTACTTCACATCAACAAACGTTAATAAACTTTACTAAATGCAGTAAAAGTCAAAGAAAAAAGTAATGCGATTGCTGGCAACAGGCTTCGTACCTTCACAGTATTGTTCCTATCAAGTGCAAGCGGATTACAGTCAACAACACAATTAAATTTAAAAAGGTCATTTAAGTGTTAGAGATACTGTGTACATTCAAACGAATTAAATGGGTTCTTCAAGAGTACTATAAAATTTACTACCACTCGCAGTATGCAGTGCTCATAAAGGCGGAGTTCAAGTGTCATGTATCAAGTAAGTAATTACATCGGATTTTGATTTTTTTTAGAATTTTATTTTAAAATATCGGTATGGAGAACCATACATGACTTCCATATTCTAAGATTTATATTTAAAATCATTTTCAGCCAAACAGCCAGGGAAGGAATTTTAACAAAAAAATACTTCTTTGTTGCCAATAACGTAGTACACATATAAAAAAAAATTATCCCCTCCCCCTTCAACTATAATTTTGATTTATAGAAAATTACCCCCAGCCCGTTCAACTAGCCTCTTCATTTATAGATATTTCATCTACGTTTCTACAGTGGATTATTAAGATCTTATCAGAATACTTTATCAAAATTAAGTACTTTACTCATGTTACAACAAAAAATGTTTCAGGTAAACTGCCCTTTCCCCGTAACCGATCTTCACCAAAATCAACAGACATTGAGTTCTCTATAGCTCAGGCACATATGTAAAACATTATTTGATTCTGTTTGAATTTACGGCAGTTATGGTTCGTCATATAAAAAATTACCCATGTTAAAACATAAAACATGAGATTTATAAAACATATCTAAGATTCATGTTTAAAATCATTTTTGAAATAAAATCTTTTCATAGAACCTACTAACGCTGGGGAAATCTGAGGAGCCAATCAGAGTTGGGCCTACCTGTCACTCTGCTGAATTTGGTGGAAAGCCCTGTCACTGTCGTCAAAGTATCAGCCTTGACAGGGTCCTCTTTTTCTGCAAAATGGGAGAGGCTTGAGATGGAGTGAGTGACATGGTCCCCACCTCAATGAAGAACCCATTGTTTTATAAAAATATATTTAAATTTTGAAAACTGAAAATTCTTTTCTTGTTGTAAATATTTATATTTTATAATCAAATATCGGTATGGAGAACCATACATGACTTCCATATTCTAAGATTTATTTTTAAAATCATTTTCGAAATGAAATATTACCATAGAAGCTACTTCTTTCTACTTACTGCTTCAACCTTAACCGCAGTACTGTGGTCACTAACATATACCACCTCACGTTATCACACTCGATTTTCACTGATGATGGAATTCAATGGCATTGCCGAAACGACTGGTTTTGTAGAAAACATTGGACTACGGCCAAATATCCCGGGAAGGAATTTTAACAAAAACTACTTCTTTGTTGCCGATAATGTTGTACACATATATATAAAAAATATGCATAAAATTAATGGCTTGTATAAGTTAATGATTGATCTTCATTAAGTAGTGCTCAAGTTTCCAAAGTTTTAATATTATGATGTCCGTAATTAAAACATCAGAGCAGGTTTAGTGTGTATGAGGGTACACCGTGGACAAAAATTTTCAACATTTCCTATTGAGCGTTGCTTAGAATAAAGCTGTGAATCTGCAGTGTACGTTTCATAGAACAAACACGCGGAAAAGAAAGAGCGCTCCGAAGTCACTCATGGACCCTCAGCATCTTGCCGAGGGTTCATTCCCTAAAGACGAAAAGTCTGTCTATGAATCGTTCCTCTGTAAACACGTGCAGTTACACTGCCCAGCGATACACAGGAAGCAAATCGCTATCCACTCTGGACACTTTTTCGGCTTGCATGCGTTATGTTAGTATGGGTTCGGCACTGTCCATTTAAAAACCGTGCAAATGTAAGAAAATAAACATGAATGAGGCCAGAAATAACGCGAATTGTGTGTGTGTGTGTGTGGTGTGTGTGTGTCTTTCCTGCCATTTCATTGCGGTAGTCATAATAATAAAATGGAAACCTAAACAGTACATAACTGAGAAAAAATATAGGTATGGAGAACCATACATGACTTCCATATTCTAAGATTTATATTTAAAATCATTTTCAGCCAAACAGCCAGGGAAGGAATTTTAACAAAAAAATACTTCTTTGTTGCCAATAACGTAGTACACATATAAAAAAAAATTATCCCCTCCCCCTTCAACTATAATTTTGATTTATAGAAAATTACCGCCAGCCCGTTCAACTAGCCTCTTCATTTATAGACATTTCATCTACGTTTCTACAGTGGATTATTAAGATCTTATCAGGATACTTTATCAAAATTAAGTACTTTACTCATGTTACAACAAAAAAAGGTTTCTGGTAAACTGCCCTTTCCCCGTAACCGATCTTCACCAAAATCAACAGACATTGAGTTCTCTATAGTTCAGGCACATATGTAACAAATTATTTGATTCTGTTTGAATTTACGGCAGTTATGGTTCGTCATATAAAAAATTACCCATGTTAAAACATAAAACATGAGATTTATAAAACATATCTAAGATTCATGTTTAAAATCATTTTTGAAATAAAATCTTTTCATAGAACCTACTAACGCTGGGGAAATCTGAGGAGCCAATCAGAGTTGGGCCTACCTGTCACTCTGCTGAATTTGGTGGAAAGCCCTGTCACTGTCGTCAAAGTATCAGCCTTGACAGGGTCCTCTTTTTCTGCAAAATGGGAGAGGCTTGAGATGGAGTGAGTGACATGGTCCCCACCTCAATGAAGAACCCATTGTTTTATAAAAATATATTTAAATTTTGAAAACTGAAAATTCTTTTCTTGTTGTAAATATTTATATTTTATAATCAAAATGACTTTATCAAATAATAAAATGAAAACGTAAACAGTACATAACTGAGATACGCTTGCCTGCCAAGCGCGATATATTTTCTCTTATACATGATTTACATTAAAATGAAAAAATTATAATTTTATTGCCTGAAACAAAATTATTTTATTTTCAACAATTACCATTGTTAGAAAAAATTTAAATGAATTTTCAAGTACTTTACTCTTGTTAAAACGTAAAAGGTTGCTGGTAAACTACCCCTTCCCCTTAACCGATCTTTACCAAAATCTAAAGGCCTTGAGTCCTCTACAATTCACTGACGTATGCAAAAAATTATTTGATTCTGTTTGAATTTGCGGCAGTTATAGTTTGCCATAGAAAATACGCTTGATAAAAAACGTTGCAGGTAAACTACCCCTTCCCCTCAACCGATCTTCACCAAAAACAAAAAGTCTTGAGTACTCTACAAGTCAGGGCGGTATGCAGAAAATTATTTGATTCTGTTTGAATTTGCGGCTGTTATCGTTTGCCATAGAAAATACCCTTGTTAAAAAAACGTTGTAGGTAAACTACCCCTTTCCCTTAACCGATCTTCACCAAAAACAATAGGTCTTGAGAACTCTACAATTCAGAGCTGCATGCGAAACATTATTTGATTCTGTTTGAATTTGCGGCTGTTATCGTTTGCCAAAATAAAAAATTTCCCTTGATAAAAAAAAACCGTTGCCGGTAAACTACCCCTTTCCCTCAACCGATCTTCACCAAAAACAATAGGTCGTGAGTACTCTGCAAATCAGGGCTGTATGCAAAAAATTGTTTGATTCTGTTTGAATTTGCGGCAGTTATCGTTTGCCATAGAAATAAAATCTACACACGCACAGACAGACACACACACAGACAGACACACACACAGACACTTTTCGGAAAACGACTTTTTTTCATGTTTTGAGTGTAGTAGAATCAGAATCTGCAATAATCTTGAACACGATTTTTTTTGCCATCACCATACTTCCATTCCTTAAGGAATATGGAAGTAAAATGACTTTATTTTTGTTACCTGGCAACAAAATTATTTTATTTTCAACAATTACCATTGTTTCAAAAAGTTTAAATAAATTTTCAAGTACTTTACTCTTGTTAATACGTAAAAGGTTGCAGGTAAACTACCCCTTTCCCCTCAACCGATCTTCACCAAAAACAATAGGTCTTGAGTACTCTACAATTCACTGACGTATGCAAAAAATTATTTGATTCTGTTTGAATTTGCGGCTGTTATCGTTTGCCATAGAAAATACGCTTGATAAAAAAGTTGCAGGTAAACTACCCCTTCCCCTCAACCTATCTTCACCAAAAACAATAGGTCTTGAGTACTCTACAATTTAGGGCTGTATGCAAATAATCTTTTGATTCTGTTTGAATTTGCGGCTGTTATCGTTTGCCATAAGAAATACCCTTGTTAAAACATAAAACGTTACAGGTAAACTACCCCTTTCCCTTAACCGATCTTTACCAAAAACAATAGGTCTTGAGAACTCTACAATTCAGGGCTGTATGCGAAACATTATTTGATTCTGTTTGAATTTGAGGATTGTTATCGTTTGCCAAAAAAAATTTCCCTTGATAAAAAAAAACCGTTGTAGGTAAACTACCCCTTTCCCTCAACCGATCTTCACCAAAAACAATAGGTCGTGAGTACTCTACAAATCAGGGCTGTATGCAAAAAATTATTTGCTTCTGTTTGAATTTGCGGCAGTTATCGTTTGCCATAGAAATAAAATCTACAGACACACACACACACACACACACACACACACACACACACTTTTCGGAAAACGACTTTTTTTCATGTTTTGAGTGTAGTAGAATCAGAATCTGCAATAATCTCGAACACGATTTTTTTTGCCATCACCATACTTCCATTCCTTAAGGAATATGGAAGTAAAATCAAGAAAAAACAAATTTTGTGTATTTTTTATTTTTACACAAAAACACTGTAAATTACAAAAATACATACAGTGAGTAGAATTAACTAAGCAAATTTACAAAATATTGTATAACACATAATAATTTAAATTCCAGTTCTACAAGTCACATACAAAAGTCAAACAAATCTACAAGCACTTCACATTACGTACAAGACCTAACAGCTAAACACTACAGAACAATTTGAAATAATACAAATATATAAACCCAAAAATTATTTTGAAATATTATACAAATGAACAGACTTGAAGTTATTATCAAAAACCTAAATCAATACAAATTCACAAAACGTGACATAACACATAATACATTCAAATTTCAGTTCTACCACTTATATACTAAACTCAACACATTATGTAGAATACCTAACAGCTAAACACTACATACAATTTGAAATAATAGGCCTATAAATATATAAACATAAACATATTTTTGAAATACACAAATCAACAGACTAAGAAGTTTATTGGCAAAAAACTAAGAAAACCTTTAGATTAATGAATTGCATAGAAGCTCAATATGAATTTAAACCTAAATTGTTGCTGAATAGTACATTTGTAAATTCTGCCAATCAATTTAGTTGATATTCTGTCATCAAGTACTTCATTCAGAAGATTATATAGTCATTTATAAAAAACTATAATTATTCTTACAAATGTTTATAAACAAGGTTATAGTCGGCCATTTAAAAACACTTAGCAACACTGATCCTTACACCAAAGCAATACATTGTCATAATAAATTATTGTTAAATTATTTAGTAATTTTTAACATACTTTTTTGTGTCAGCTAAACAATTGTTTTTATAGAAAAAGTTAAAGAACATATGAAAACTTTCCTCTTGAAACCAAGCCATTATGCATCCAAAGAGATAAATTACTTTAGATGCCAAATTAGATATTAAAAAAATGCATTCCTTGTTTCTTGAAAACTACAATGATACAAAAAGGTACCGTTGTTATTACAAAATATACAAAGCGCATTTAAATTATCAGTTTGGAAGGCGTCAATTTGATACCTGCTCTGAATGTTAACAACTTCGCACAAGAATTAAAAATCCACAGTTAAATGATACTGCGAAAAGAGTTGCAGTTTCACAGTTACTTGTGCACAAAAGAAGAAGCAATACATTTTACATCTCTTTAGATGAAAATAAGGAATATTGTGAGTCTCATAAATATGCATTCATTTTTTTGTTTTGATTACGTGCAAAACATTTCATTACCAAACTTTCCTCTACAAGATATCTACTACCTGAAGCAGCTATCTGTGTATACGTTTGCTGTTCACAACAATAAAAATGGAACAGCAACATTTTATTTGTATCATGAAGGAATCACTCAAAATGGAAGTAATAAAGTTTGGCACATTACGTTCTCTCCACCAATGATGAACTCTACCTCTACAGTGATAACTGTACAGGGCAAAGCAAAACTAATGCAATGATAAGATTTATAATGGCTCTAATAGTTTCTGATAGGTTTAAAAAAGTACCCTTCCCATCAGCGGCCAGTCGTATTTATCGAATTAATCTGACTTTAACAAAGGAAGGACAATTCAATGTTGATTTAATACAAACTAATGATGTCATAGATTTTCAAAATTGTTGGTCCAACTTTTATAAAAAGAAAACAGGCCCAGATGAAACTAAGATACTAAGGAATGGAAAAAGGGAGTACTTCAGTGTGCCTGTGTATCAAGAATTTATTTCAAAGCAATCAAAGGGGAGTCAGTCTCAGCAAGTTTCATCAATGGAGTCGATCAAAACAACGTTCAAACTACTTATTTTTCTATCTGAAATTACACTACCATACTCAGAAAGCTATGACCAGAAAAACCAATTAGCGAAGAAAAAATAAGTGATTTGGGGAAGGTTGTGCAATATGTTCCCCTTGAATATCACGATTTTTACAATGAAATGCTGCTGTGGCCTACTAAAAAAAAATGAATATCTAAGAAACGGGAATGCTTCAGGATTAGATTATTCTTAATGTTTTCTATATTATATTCTTGAAATATTAATATTGAAAATTACTTATAATTGCTTTTTTGTATTATGATTATTAGACACTTTACTAAACCTATCTGTAAATTACAATCACACATTGCAGAAAGGACACGTGACATTTTTGGCGGTATTGAGTTAAGAATGGAGTTTTATTCAATATTCCTGGGCGCATCGTTTAGTGCAGAAATGACACATGTGCTTATACTTTTAAGGCATTAAAATCTACTTCGAAAAATTCGTCCAATGCAGAAACAACACAAGTGAAATCACATGTGTTCTTTCTGCACTGGACGAATTTTTCTTCGTTCCTAGATTTCATTGGTATGGCTGCTTCCTAACCAGTTTTGATAGCAACAGCTGTGATTTATATGCATTATTGCGCAGCTGTTTATTGGAGCGAAAAGTCATTGAGGTTAGTGTTTGTTTACCTTTCCAAACATCAAACATCTTGTTACAATGTCGAGTAAAAGTGATTGTGGTAAAATTAGCGATAAGTCTAAAAAGAGGAAAGGAGTGACTAATGAAGAAACTTACAATAGGAACGTAATCAAAAAAGCTAGAGTAAAAGGTGAATCCTACACGTCTTATAAAGGTAAAAATGTTCATGCTAAAATTCAGGATACGTTTAATTGTAAGTGTGCTGAAAGATGCTACTCTAATGTATCAGAGGAAAGTAAAAGCGATTTGTGGGAATATTTTTACTCCCTATGCAGCAAGAATGAACAAGATACTTTCCCCCTAAGTTTAATTGAAAGAAGAGAACCAAAGAGAAGACGTAGGCCTAATGGCACTGAAAAACCGGAAGTTGACGAAAACGTTAAGGAAGACATGGAGCAAGAGGAAAGTAGGAATAAGGATAAGAGACAGTGATTAATGTTTAAATAATACATTGAGGTCAATTGAATACATTAAAAAATGCATTTACATTATTACAAGAACAGCAATCTTGTGTTTGGTGGAATGCTTTATTAAATACCAGATAAATCAAAATTCGCAATTTAAATTAACATTCCAGAGAAACCACAAACTTGTACGGAAACAATTGTCCTCAGGCATGGTAGGAAGTGTGTAAACAATTATTACACTATGCTTAAGAAGTAGTAAATCACTATTTCCAAAATTAGTAGACCAAATTGTAACAGATAATTACTTTGGTGAGACTTTATGGGTGCGGTGCTAATTAAAAATGTACTCAGATTCTTTTGCCTCTCACCTTTTAAGGGTTGTAATAAAACAAACTATATCATAACACCAGATAAGGTGGCATAACGGTTATCTAACGTTTCTAGAATACTCTTGCACCTACTTGAAAATCGCGTTCACGTGTTAACGTTCTAATTAAACTTGTTTCACTCCCGTCTATATGATGGGAGATGATTGCGTAAGCTGCTGCATGTAAAATGGTGTTGTTTTGTACAGACGTAACAGTTTATATGAAAATTTCATAATATAAGCACAATAAGTATGACAAGGTTTCGAAAATAAACAGCAACAGCTAGTTACATCTAGAGTAATGTATCTGAATTTACAGCCAATATTCACGTATAAGTAAAGTCAGTTTTTTCTAAACTGTAGATAGGTATACTCACAGAGTACGAATATATAGAGAGGGGAAAGCCAATGTTAAAATTTAGACTGAAGTTTCTCGCGCTCGTGGTGACTGTGTTGTCAACTAAGTGGAGCTAAATGATAATGCATATTTGGTCACGTGACTACAGTATATTGTATTATCTCTGCTGCATAGGCGGGAAATCTAAAATATCGGTATGGAGAACCATACATGACTTCCATGTTCTAAGCTTTATATTTAAAATCATATTCGGCATGAAATATTACCATAGAAACTACTTCTTTCTACTTATTGCTTCAGCCTTAACCACGGTACTGTGGTCACTAACGTATACCACCTGACGTTTTCGCACTCGATTTTCACTGATGATGGCAGTCGATGGCACTGCAGAAAAGTCTGGTTTTACAGAAAACATTGGACTACGGCTAAACAGCCCGGGAAGCAATTTTAACAAAAAAACTACTTCTTTGTTGCCGATAACGTAGTACACTTAAAAAATTCTCCCCTCCACCTTCAACTATAATTTTTAATAATAGAAAATTACCCCCACCCCGTTCACCTAACCTCTTCATTTATAGATATTTCATCTACGTTTCTACAGTGGATTATTATGATCTTATTTTCAGGATACATTATTTATAAAAGTTAAGCACTTTACTCTCGTTGAATCATAAAATATTTCAGGTAAACTACCCCTTTCTCTTAACCGATCTTCTCCAAAATCAATAGACCTTCAGTCCTCTCTACCATTCAGGGATGCATGCAAAAAAATATTTGATTCTGTTTGAATGTGCGGCAGTTATCGTTCGTCATGGAAACATTTCTCTTGCTACAACTTAAAATGTTGCAGGTAAACTACCACTTTCCCTTAACCGATCTTCACCAAAATCAACAGAACTTGAGTTCTCTAAAATCAGGAAAGTGTGCAAAAAATTATTTGATTCTCTTTGAATTTCCGGCAGTTATCGTTCGTCATAAAAAAATTAACTTTTTAAAACATAAAACGTTGCTGATAAACTACCCCTTTCCCTCAACAGATCTTCAACAAAATCAACAGACCTTGAGTTCTCTTTAGTTCAAAAAGGTATGCAAAAACGTAGTTGATTCTGTTTGAATTTACGGCAGTTATCAATCGTCATTTAAAAAATTACCCTTGTTAAAACATAAAATGTTGCCGGTAAAATACCCCATTCCCTTAACCGATCTTCACCAACAGCAATAAGTATTTGGAACTCTACAATACAGGCCTGTATGCAAAACATCATTTGATTTTGTTTGAATTTGCGGCTGTTATCGTTTGCCATAGAAAAAATTACACTTGATAAAAAACCGTTGCCGGTAAACTACCCCTTTCCCTTAACCGATCTTCACCAGAAACAATAGGTCTTGAGTAGTCAACAAATCAGGGCTGCATGCAAAAAATTATTTGATTCTGTTTGAATTTGCGGCTGTTATCGTTTGCCATAGAAAATAACCTTGTTAAAACATAAAACGTTGCTGGTAAACTACCCCTTTCCCTTAACCGATCTTCAACAAAATCAACAGACCTTGAGTTCTGTATAATTCAAAAAGGTATGCAGAAGAGTAGTTGATTCTGTTTTAATGTACGGCAGTTATCGTTCGTTAAAAAAAATTACCCTTGTTAAAACATAAAATGTTGCTGGGAAACTACCCCTTCTCCTTACCCGATCTTCACCAAAAACGGTAGGTTTTGAGACCTCTAAAGTCGAGGGTAGTATGCAAATAATCATTTAATTATGTTTGAATTTGCGGCAGTTATCGTTCGTCATATAAAAAATTATCATTGTTAAAACATAAAATGTTGCAGGTAAACTACCCCTTCATCACAACCGATCTTTACCAAAATCGAGATATCCTGAGGGCTCTACAAATCAGGGCTACAGGCAAAAAAGTATTTGATTCTGTTTGAATTTGCGACTCTTATCGTTTGCCTAATAAATACCCTTTTAGAACATAAAACGTTGCTGGTAAACTACCCCTTTCCCTTAACCGATCTTCACCTAAAACAATATGTCTTGAGTACTCAACAGGTCAAGGCTGTATGCAAAACATTGTTTGATTCTGATTGAATTTGCGGCTCTTATCGTTTGCCATAGGAAATACCCTTTTAAAACATAAAACGTAGCCGGTAAACTACCCCTTTCCCTCAACCGATCTTCACCAAAATCAACAGATCTTGAGAACGCTACAATTTAGGGCGGTATGCAAATAATCATTTGATTCTGTTTGAATTTGTGGCTGTTATCGTTTGCCATATAAAATACCCTTGTTAAAACATAAAACGTTGCTGGTAAACTACCCCTTCCCCTTAACCGATCTTCACCAAAACCAACAGGTCTTGAGAACTCTATAATTCAGGGCTGTATGCAAAAGAGTAGTTGATTCTGTTTGAATTTGCGGCTGTTATCGTTTGCCATAGAAAACAATTACCCTTGATTTAAAAAAAACCGTTGCTGGTAA
Source organism: Magicicada septendecula (assembly GCA_034769895.1). Taxonomy (NCBI): domain Eukaryota; kingdom Metazoa; phylum Arthropoda; class Insecta; order Hemiptera; family Cicadidae; genus Magicicada; species Magicicada septendecula. The sequence goes on along the minus strand of CM068369.1, from coordinate 533,381,155 downwards.
ACTACCCCTTTCCCTCAACCGATCTTTACCAAAAACAATAGGTCGTGAGTACTCTACAAATCAGGGCTGTATGCAAAAAATTATTTGATTCAGTTTTAATTTGCGGCTGTTATCGTTTGCCAAATAAAAATCTACAGATAGACACAGACAGATACACAGACACTTTTCGAAAAACGACTTTTTTCTTGTTTTGAGTGTAGTACAATCAGAATCTGCAATAATCTCGAACACGATTTTTTTTGCCATCACCATACTTCCATTTCCTTAAGGAACATGGAAGTAAAAAGGAAATGCTGCTAGGCTTTATTTGAAATTACTTGTTTCAGTGTATACATGTAAAATGTCTGAAAACATTTAAATAAAAATTTAGCAAGCAAATCCATAAAAAGTGAATTAAGAAATTAGAAAACTTTTACATTTACAAATCATTTGTACTAGTTACATGAACAAAGTAATTAGGTTTTTACATTTTTGAAGTACACGTGGCATCACAAAATATTCTGTGTACACAAAATGTTCATAAAAATTTTTCTTTTAATGAACACACTTGTTTACAAATAATTGAAAATGTACACTTTCATTGCCTTTAGTTTCAAGGAAATTGATCATTTGTTTTTGAAAAGCCACTGTGCAATCTATTGACATAAAGTCACAGATGGTTGATAAACACTTAGGTAAATATCGGTATGGAGAACCATACATGACTTCCATATTCTAAGATTTATTTTTAAAATCATTTTCGAAATGAAATATTACCATAGAAACTACTTCTTTCTACTTACTGCTTCAGCCTTAACCACAGTACTGTGGTCACTAACATATACCACCTCACGTTATCGCACTCGATTTTCACTGATGATGGAAGTCAATGGCATTGCCGAAACGTCTGGTTTTGTAGAAAACATTGGACTACGGCCAAATATCCCGGGAAGAAATTTTAACAAAAACTACTTCTTTGTTGCCGATAACGTTGTACACATATATATAAAAAATATGCATAAAATTAATGGCTTGTATAAGTTAATGATTGATCTCCATTAAGTAGTGCTCAAGTTTCCAAAGTTTTAATATTATGATGTCCGTAATTAAAACATCAGAGCAGGTTTAGTGTGTATGAGGGTTCACTGCAGACAAAAATTTTCAACATTTCCTACTGAGTGTTGCTTAGAATAAATCTGCGAATCTACAGTGTACGTTTCACAGAACAAACACGCGGAAAAGAAGGAGCGCTCCGAAGTCACTCGTGGACCCTCAGCATCTTGCAGAGGGTTCATTCCCTAAAGACGAAAAGTCTGTCTATGAATCGTTCCTGTGTAAACACGTGCAGTTACACTGCCCAGCGATCCACAGGAAGCAAATCGCTATCCACGCTGGACACTTTTTCGGCTTGCATGCGTTATGTTGGTATGGGTTCGGCACTTTCCATTTAAAAACCGTGCAAATGTAAGAAAATAAACATGAATGAGGCCAGAAATAACGCGAATTGTGTGTGTGTGTGTGTGTGTGTGTGTGTGTGTGTGTGTGTGTGTGTGTGTGTGTGTGTGTGTGTGTGTGTGTGTGTGTGTGTGTGTGTGTGTGTGTGTGTGTGTGTGTGTGTGTGTGTGTGTGTGTGTGTGTGTGTGTGTGTGTGTGTGTGTGTGTGTGTGTGTGTGTGTGTGTGTGTGTGTGTGTGTGTGTGTGTGTGTGTGTGTGTCTTCCCTGCCTTTTTATTGCGGTAGTGATAATAATAAAATGGAAACGTAAACAGTACATAACTGAGATATGCTTGCCTGCCACGCACGATATATTTTCTCTTATACATGACTAGCAGAATACCCGTGCTTCGCTACGGAGTTTCACGTTGTACGTAATGAAAATGTTAGTTTAATTAATAAAGTTTAATTAAAGTAGGCTTCTTAAAAATAAATAGCTGTTGCCCACAACTTCGTTCGCGTGGTCTTCAATTTAATGCGATAATATATTTAGAACAGAATCTATTCTATTGGGTTGCCATAGTAACCAGATCTAATAGTTTTTTAAGACCGCAAAGGACCCCCCAGAGGATCGTATCGAAAAAAACACCTGTCCTATGTTGGTTCTCCCGTTGCGTAAAATATTTGTACCAAGTTTGGTTGAAATCGGTCCAATGGTTTAGGTGGAGACGTGGAAGACCCCAAAGGACCCCCAAAAGGACCCCATCGAAAAAACACCTATCCTATGTTGGTTCTCCCGTTGCGTAAAATATTTGTGCCAAGTTTGGTTGAAATCGGTACAGTGGTTTAGGAGATGTGGAAGAAACCTTCGCGGACGTGCGCACAACAACTCACCGAAGTTTCACCGCAATCGGATGAATGGTATAGGAACGCATACGGGACAAACAAAGAAACATTCATTTTTATATATTAGATGTAAACTATACCACTTACTTGACATAAACCGTGATAGCTAAGCTAATGTACAACATATATGTATTAATTATACACATAAATGTTCCTCGATAGACACTCTATCTATTGGCGAAAACTTGAATAAAATCCGTTCAGTACTTCCTGAGATTAGCGATTTCAAACACAGAGAGAAAACGGACCGACATTACTTTATACTATGTACAGATTTACATTAAAATGAAAAAATTATAATTTTATTGCCTGGCAACAAAATTATTTTATTTTTAACAATTACCATTGTTTGAAAAAGTTTAAATGAATTTTCAAGTACTTTACTCTTGTTAAAACGTAAAAGGTTGCAGGTAAACTACCCCTTCCCCTTAACCGATCTTCACCAAAATCAAAAGGCCTTGAGTCCTCTACAATTCAGTGAAGTATGCAAAAAATTATTTGATTCTGTTTGAATTTGCGGCAGTTATCGTTTGCCATAGAAAATACGCTTGATAAAAAACGTAGAAGGTAAACTACCCCTTTCCCCTCAACCGATCTTCACCAAAAACAATAGGTCTTGAGTACTCTATAACTGAAGGCTGTATGCAAAAAATTATTTGATTCTGTTTGAATTTGCGGCTGTTATTGTTTGCCATAGGAAATACCCTTGATAAAAAAACTCTGCAGGTAAACTACCCCTTTCCCTTAACCGATCTTCACCAAAAAGAAAAGGTCTTCAGAACTCTGCAATTTAGGGCTGTATGCAAATAATCTTTTGATTCTGTTTGAATTTGCGGCTGTTATCGTTTGCCATACGAAATACCCTTGTTAAAAAATAAAACGTTACAGGTAAACTACCCCTTTCCCTTAACCGATCTTCACCAAAAATAATAGATCTTGAGAACTCTACAATTCAGGGCTGTATGCTAAACATTATTTGATTCTGTTTGAATTTGCGGCTGTTATCGTTTGCCAAAAAAAAAAAAAATTCCCTTGATAAAAAAACCGTTGCTGGTAAACTACCCCTTTCCCTCAACCGATCTTCACCAAAAACAAAAGATCGTGAGTACTCTACAAATCAGGGCTGTATGCAAAACATTACTTGATTCTGTTTGAATTTGCGGCAGTTATCGTTTGCCAAAAAAAAAAATCTATAGACAGACAGACACACACACAGACACTTTTCGGAAAACGACTTTTTTTCATGTTTTGAGTGTAGTACAATCAGAATCTGCAATAATCTCAAACACGATTTTTTTGCCATCACCATACTTCCATTTCCTTAAGGAATATGGAAGTAAAATATCGGTATGGAGAACCATACATGACTTCCATATTCTAAGATTTATATTTAAAATCATTTTCGAAATGAAATATTACCATAGAAACTACTTCTTTCTACTTACTGCTTCAGCCTTAACCACAGTATTGTGGTCACTAACATATACCAGCTCACGTTATCCCATTCGATTTTCACTGATGATGGAAGTCGATGGCATTGCCGAAACGTCTGGTTTTGTAGAAAACACTGGACTACGGCCAAATATCCCGGGAAGGAATTTTAACAAAAACTACTTCTTTGTTGCCGATAACGTTGTACACATATATATATATATATATATATATAAAATATGCATAAAATTAATGGCTTGAATAAGTTAATGATTGATCTCCATTAAGTAGTGCTCAAGTTTCAAAGTTTTAATATTATGATGTCCGTAATGAAAACATCAGAGCAGGTTTAGTGTGTATGAGGGTACACCGTGGACAAAAATTTTCAACATTTCCTATTGAGCGTTGCTTAGAGTAAAGCTGCGAATATACAGTGTACGTTTCACAGAACAAACACGCGGAAAAGAAGGAGCGCTCCGAAGTCACTCATGGACCCTCAGCATCTTGCAGAGGGTTCATTCCCTAAAGACGAAAAGTCTGTCTATGAATCGTTCCTCTGTAAACACGTGCAGTTACACTGCCCAGCGATCCACAGGAAGCAAATCACTATCCACGCTGGACACTTTTTCGGCTTGCACGCGTTATGTTGGTATGGGTTTCGGCACTTTCCATTTAAAAAGCGTGCAAATGTAAGAAAATAAACATGAATGAGGCCAGAAATAACGCGAACCGTGTGTGTGTGTGTCTTCCCTGCCTTTTTATTGCGGTAGTCATAATAATAAAATGGAAACGTAAACATTACATAACTGAGATATGCTTGCCTGCCACGAACGATATATTTTCTCTCATACATGATTTACATTAAAATGAAAAAATTATAATTTTATTGCCTGGCAACAAAATTATTTTATTTTTAACAATTACCATTGTTTGAAAAAGTTTTAATGAATTTTCAAGTACTTTACTGTTGTTAAAACGTAAAAGGTTGCAAGTAAACTACCCCTTCCCCTTAACCGATCTTCACCGAAATCAAAAGGCCTTGAGTTCTCTACAATTCAGGGATGTATGCAAAACATTATTTGATTCCGTTTGAATATGCGGCAGTTATCGTTCGTCATAGAACAAATTACCCTTGTTAAAACATAAAACGTTGCAGGTAAACTACCCCTTTCCCTTAACCGATCTTCACCAAAACCAATAGGTCGTGGTCGTGAGTACTCTACAAATCAGGGCTGTATGCAAAAAATTATTTGATCCTGTTTGAATTTTCGGCTGTTATCGTTTGCCATAGAACAAAATCTACAGACACAGACACACAGACAGACACACACACACACACACACACACACTTTTCGAAAAACGACTTTTTTCATGTTGTGAGTGTAGTACAATCAGAATCTGCAATAATCTCGAACACGATTTTTTTTGCCATCACCATACTTCCATTTCCTTAAGGAATATGGAAGTAATACATATAGTTATCCGATTTTCATGATTTTTATACCATTTTATTCAGAAAAGTGTAAAGAAAAATATAAAAATTAAAACGCAATTTGCTAGCTAATAAAAACAAAAGTGTATGCTAGTGTTTGTTAAGTGAAACAAAAGTGTATGCTAGTGTAATATTAACGTATTCTGAAAGATGCCTAACTCGCGTGTTCGTGCACTTGTGTGGTTACAAAGGACAGTTGTGCTTTAAGTACTTCTTTGTAAGAGCCGCTTCTTTGTAATGATGAAGGAGACGGCGACTCAAAAGAAGCGACGATTGGAGAAGAAGCGACAACACTATCGGCTCAAGCGTTCGCAAGAAACGACTGAAGTTAAATTAAAGCGACTTGTAAATCGTAAAAACGCGTGTCACAAGCTCGTGCTTTTGAAACCGACGACCAACACGCTTATCGTCTTGCTAAAGATCGAGAACGCAAATCGCAAGCTCGTGCTTTTGAAACTAAAGACCAAAGCGCTTATCGTCTTGCTAAAGATCGAGAATACACTTCTCAAGCTCGTGCGATGGAAAATGACGATCAACGTTCTTCTCGACACGAAAGAGATAGAGTATACACCTCTCAAGCACGACTCTATGAGACAGAACAAAAGCGTAAGGATATACAGCAATGTCGCCGCGATGCTCGTGCTCAGCGTGCTGCTGATGCGCAAGAGTTCCATAAGGAAATCAACAACTTCTGCGATAGGACATGTGATATCTGCACAAAGCAGTGTTACGCTAATCAAGTGGTAAAATATCATATGATTGCTGCCAAATCATATCTACCTCCGGAACTCACGAACAAAAATGTATTGGAAGTTTGCCATCGATGTCATTGTCATTTGAAAAACAATCGCAAGACTAAACATCCATCAAAGGCGTACTGGAATAATATGGAGCCCGGTGACATTCCAAGTGAAATTAAAGTTCTCACTCAGTTTGAGCAAAAACTCTTGTCTCCCATGATACCTTACGTTAAAATAGTCAAATTCGACAGCAGATATGGCCAATACGGATTCAAAGGCCAGGCCACGCTGTTCGCACTATACATTTTCGAGGTACGCAAGAAGCTGCCTTCTATGTTCCCTCGCGACAGTGATAATGCGGGAATGGTTGTAGTCACAGAGACTCTCGAAAATTTAAACATCTCTCGTGGATACACAATTTCACGCGAACGGGTGCATGCTGCGCTTAGCTGGCTCTTGGCAAACAATCCGCTTTATAAGGACGTGACAATCAACGAATTTGCAAGACTCGACCGACAAGACATGATTCACGTTGTTCCAGCTAAGCCACAACAGAAGCAAACTTATTGCAATGAGGCTCATAGCAACGATAATTTTGCCAATGATGATCAGTTGCAAAGTGCATATATGCCAATTTGTGACGCTTCAAGGATTGTTCGCGCTTCCTGGCATCAGGGTCGGAGTGACATTTTCAATTCCAGTTACGCTGGTTCGCAGTGCTTTGCTATGGTCACAGCAAATATTATTAGAGCCACCATTCTTCCTCCTGGTCGTTGGACCACTAATACCTTGAACCAGAATATGATTGAAGCGGATGGTTTTTGTGCGCTAATTCACTTTGAGACTGAAACAAGAGGTGGGGAGGCGTTTCCAGTACCCCCTGATGGCTACCTGCAACTACGCAATCTGGACGTAGTCAAGAACGATATTCTAATGTTTGACAATTCGTTCGAGCTCCTTTATGATGACAACTGGCTATGCCAGGGCAGCTTGATGGATCGAATGAATGATGGACTCATCGACCGAACTTTGCAAAATGCTATTAGTCATTTGTTTGCAGAACATCAAGCTGGCGTTCTTGTTGTTGCGTCAAAGTCATTAGGCCTCAATGTACTTCAATGACAAGTATTACTTTACCGAGGCTCGCATGCTTGCGGCATCAAAGGTGCAAGCGCACGATGTGGTGACGGTAAAGCATGCATCATTGAATGCGACACGATTGAGGAATTTGTTCCCATTTGTCGACGCACCGTTCACTCGAAAAATGAACTTTTTGTGATTTACTTCCGACGTGCGTGTGAAGGGCGTTGTGGTTCAGATGGATGAATTTTTGCGACAACATCAGCATGATATACCACAAGCAACTCATGATGACCTCGTGGTTGATGTGCATCCTATGGTTGATACACATCCCACACCCGAAAAGCATATTCATGTTCAGACATCAGTCATGGCTCCTATCGATGTCGCTCAGCCAGATGTTGACGATGATGCATTTGTTGATGGCGAAAATTTAAACGAAATTAAAAGTAAGACGAAGGACAATATTGTTAACATAAATCACGAATTAAGAGCAGAAGAGTATTCGTGGTGGATGCTTTTTCCGTATGGAAACAATGGTTTGAAGGAGAGCCGTGAAGTGATTATTACGCCATTAGATTACTTTGAATCGAGAATCCTTGGTCGCGATACACGGTTCCAGCGCAATGACTATTCTCTTCTATGCGCTTTCGATGAACGAATATCTCAAAATTCAGTCCACTATTTCTGCTTGCTGCAAGAAGGTAAGAGGACAAGAGGGAGCTGTCGAAGATCTTCACCTCTACATGCGAAACTTACGTGGGTCTGCAGAATAATGGCGAATGGCGCATAACGAATTGATAGCGCAAATTCGTTGCCTTGGACCACCAACTTGGTTCTTAACATTGAGCTGCAATGACATCAACTGGCCAGACATGCGAAGAGCTCTCTTGATTGCTGACAAACGATCGAATGAGTACCCAACAAATATCAGTGTTGACGAATCTCAGCGTCTTATTGAACAATACCCGGTTGTAGTCAGCCGTCATTTCATGAGGAGATTTAATGCCTTCATGAAATATATTAATAACAACGCGAAGATTTTAGGTGGCAAAGTTAGAGATTACTGGTGGCGTGTGGAATTTCAAAATCGAGGCAGTCCGTACATCCACATGGTTGTTTGGATTGAGAATGCACCTTCATTCGAGACCGAAGAAGGAATTGAACTCATCGGTGCAGTAATCTCATGCCGACTCTCATCTGAATCTGAAGATCCTGATATGCACAATTTGGATAAGCGCAATCAAACGCATCACCACACTCATACATGTTACAAAAACAACTCTCAAACATGTCGCTTCGCCTTTCCGCGTAAGCCGTGTCAGCACACTCGCATTGTTGCTCAAACTTCAGACGAGTTCATAAGAAATCGCGGACGGTTCTGCATTCTGAAGCGACGAACTGAGGAAAAATTGATAAATAACTACTGCTCCGCGATCCTTCAATTGTGGGATGGCAACATTGACATTCAGCCATGTGGAACGAACGAGGCAATCGCCCATTACGTTGAGAAATATATCGCAAAATCTGAGCCCGTAAACTTGAATCAGGGTATTGCAGAGGCGATCAGACGAATTCGTCAAGAAGATTCAAATGTTGCTCGCAAGTTGTTTAAAATATGCATGAGAATTATGAAGGAGCGTCAAATTTCTGCATGCGAATGTGTATTCCGGTTATGTCACCTTCCATTCCGCGGAAATTCGAGAAAGTGCGTATTCTTGAACACGCGTAAGCCTGAACAACGATATCACGTCCTGAAGTTTGACGGCAATCAGGCAATGGGAGTGTGCTCCAACATCTTTGAGCGGTACGAGAAGCGCCCTACAAATCATTCAGAATACAACTTCAAGGATATGAGTTTGGTTGAGTTTGCAATGCAATTTGAGCCATACTACACCAACAAAGGCGACACTGAAGAAAGCCTTGATGAAGACGATGCGGAACAGTCACAACAAAGGCGAAAGCTCATTACTCTCACAGACAAATCAAAAATGGTTGTACGAAATTTCCCAGCTGTCGTACGAGTGTCATTCTTCATGATGCACACGGATCCCGAGAACTACTTCTATAGCCTTCTTCTTCAATATCAGCCTTACAAATCTGAGAGTGCTCTGCTCGGAGAGTTTGATAATGCGCGAGATGCATTCCTTGCCCGTGAACAAGAATTGAAGGAGAAGAGCAAACACATGGAGGCTTTCCGCAAAATAGATCGCCAACTTGAGATCGCTTTAAACCAAGCTCATGCATTCGATAATCTGCAGCGATCCCAAGAGTTTTTTGAAGAAGAGCTCGAGGAAGAAATTCCCGACCAAGGTATGACTGATGAACAATTCCAATCGGCTTGTGCTGCGATGAACATCAAGCAGCGAGAGCTCTTCTCTGCAGTCACTCGCAGCATTGAGGAGCAGCTGAGCGGAAGCAAATAACGCCTCAGGCTGTTTGTGACTGGCGGAGCTGGAGTCGGCAAGACCTTCACTTTTAATGCACTGAAAAATCAAGTCGATCGCTGCTTCGGCAAAAATGCAGTGAAAGTTGCAGCTTTAACGGGTGTAGCTGCGAGACTAGTCGGTGGATCAACTCTACATACTATGCTACTATGCTCAAGTTACCGGTTCAAAAGGATGGCTTCATTGTCTCCAACATGCCGATGTTGACGGGAAATTATTTAAAGATTATGCGAAAGCAGTGGAAGGATATTGAATACATCTTCATTGATGAAATTTCGATGGTCCCTTACGAGATGCTTTGCATGATCGACTCGCGATTAAGACAGCTCAAGAATAAGGATGATGAAGCATTTGGAGGTCTCAACATCATGCTGTTTGGTGACTTGATGCAGCTTCCACCCGTTAAAGGAGCTCAGGTTTTTGAACAACCAGTACGATTCTTGCCAGCACCACACCTCTGGCGCTACTTCAGATTGGTTGAGCTTACCGAGAATATGCGTCAGAAGGGCGACACGTGTTTTGCCGATCTGCTCAATGCTCTTCGAATTGGTGAGCTCAAGGGTCCTCACTTTGACTTGCTGCTGTCGAAGACGTTGGTGGATGCAACAGGCGAATTCGCCTTGAACAAGGCGATTCGCATCTATCCATTGAGAGCGCAAGTAGATGCCCACAATAATGCTGTTCTTGAGTACTACCGATCACAGGGAGGGAGAATATACAAAATAAAGGCGCAAGATCATGTAGCCGATGCTACGCGCAATGTCGAAAATGTCAACTTGGACAATATCATCCCAGCCGACATCAACAAGACCAAGGCTTGCCCAAGGATTTGGAGATATTTATCGGTGCAAAAGTAATGTTACGATCCAAATCAATGTCGAGAAGGGTCTTGTGAATGGCGCAATTGGCAATATCACCGAGATAATTTGGCCGTATTTCCGTCGCGACCAGATATACGACACAGATGTTCCCTCTGTTCGCATAGACTTCGGTAGGGATGGCATTCATCTGATTGAACCTCAATCTATTCAGTTTCCTGCTAAATTCAACTATGGAACGATCGAGAGACGAATGCTACCCATTGTCTTGTGTTGGGCTTGCACAGTTCATAAGATGCAAGGCTGCACCGTCGATTATGCAGTCGTGTGTCGTGTACCTTGGAAAATGCTTATTCCAAAAGGGACAAGCATACGTCGCTTTAAGTAGAGTGAGATCGCTGGATGGAGTGCGAATCGTGGATATGGAGTGCAGTAAGCTCTCGGGAAAGATACCCTGCAACGAAAAAGCCATTGAGGAGATGGAAAGAGTGCGAAAATGTAATCCTCCAGATGATCCTCAACCAAGTTGAAGGAATTGTACTCAGAAGTAATTTCGAGAGATTGTTTAAATTATAATTACTCTGCTCTTTAATCTTGCTTTTGTTTATAACTGATGTACTATTGCGCTACTCATTCTATGTAATTATGTTAAATTTTGTATACTTATGCATTAGCCCTATGGGGTAAATCCCCACGGGTAAATATATAGTCTATCTATCTATCTATCTATCTATCTATCTATCTCTCTCTCGTTCCAGCACTCCAGAACATATTTGTCGAGCACATTTGCAGGACTCAGAGACTAAAAATGATAAAATAATATATAGTTAAAAAAAATAAAAAATAAACTTTTTCTAATGGACTAAAAATATCAAAATAATTATATTTTGGAAATACTTAAAACACCTGAGACCAAAGATCAGCTACAATGAAAAACGTGGCGCGCATTTCAGAAAAAACGATCGTTACTCATATCATATCATATGAAAAACGTGGGGCGCATACCTCTTAATATACTATTAGAGAAACAATTACTGGAGTGCGCCCCAAGTTTTTCATTGTAGCTGATATTTGGTCTCAGGTGTTTTAAGTATTTCCAAAATATAATTATTTTGATATTTTTAGTCCATTAGAAACAGTTTTTTTTTTAATTTTTTTTAACTATATATTATTTAACATTTTACTTGTTTGATTAACATGTGTCTACAGTGGTTATAGGCACCGACCGTAAAACAGTTAAATCTTTTTTAAGGCACTCATGGATTTCAAGAAAAGTATTAAACGGTCAGTGGTTTCATAATTGTCACCTGGAATATCTGCAACCAGATATGCTGGTACATAAGTAAATCATGGTTTACAAAATTGTCTACAGTGTCTAGAGGCACTGACTGTGACACACTTAAATACTTTTAAAACCCTCACGGATTTAGAGAAGAGCATTAAACGGTCGGTGGTTTCAGATTTATTGTCTGGAATATGGCGTTATAAGTGAAACATGGCTTTCGAAAGTAAAGTTAAAAATGAAATGCTGCATGGACAACGCCGAGAGATTACACAGTTTGTTCTAGAATAATATAAATAAACAGACTCAAGGTTTCTTTGTAATCCGAAGTTTAAGAACTGGTTGCAGCAGCTACAGGAATTGGTGCTGTTAATGATGCAGCAAAAGAATCGAAAGCTGTAAGTCAGTCATTTATTCGTTAAGGGCAGACAGTCATTTACAACAAAGCTGACAAGACGTTGTGTTCTGATACATCACACGAATCTAAATCCCATTTAGTTGGTTTTGGTATCATCAGCAAAGTTTAATACTAAACACATTAGTATGTAGCACAGAAAAACGCTAATTTTAAGTTTAACGAAGTCACCTAGTTGTGTAACGAATTTTTTGTCAGTTTTTCGAAGGATGACTAGATGTCTCTTAGCCAGCATATAATCAAAATTGAAAGGTATTATGTAAAAATAAGTCATTCGTCTCAGTTAGCCATTAGTAATAATTATCAGAAATAACATTGTAGCACACCACTATAGAAAAATTATTCCGATTAGTGACATCCTAATTTTTCCCTTAGCGAAATTTTTCCCTTAAATTTTCAAGTTTTCTATTAATCTGATTCTTTGATTTTACCACTTGAACGATCTTTAAATTAATTCTTATAACATCTCTTTCGTAAGATACATGAAAATTTTACACATATGTACATTTTGTACATACAGTGGTTCTATTTTATAACATACTCGGCTAAACTGAATAGATAGAGAAAAGAAATCCATGAGATTATCGTGAGCACGAAGTCGCTCCTGACGGAACTTCAAATATCATTTAGTCTCAATCGCTTTAAAGTAAAACATATACCTCAACCTATTGTAATACATAAAAGGAATAATGTAGAAATATCTATATGAAGTACGAGTAGGTAAGGAAAAAAGTAAAAGTACTCTAAAAGTTTAAAATTTTGTATTTCTAGTGTTATCCTGGATATCTAAAGCTAAACTAACGAATTGATGTTGTTTTTGAGCACCATTCAAGAACACAAAGACACGCAATATAATGTCTGCATATGTACAGAAAAATGCTGTATAGTTAGTACTGATCCGTGTCAAAGTTTGAAACTAAATAAGAAAAGCACTGTTATTTGTTGGATTCTAAAATTAAATAAACGTAGACTATAGTTTGTTAAACGGGTTTATCTGGAATAAATTAAAAAGAAGTGTTTACAATTGAAATCGCTTAAGGTGGAAAGATATTGATAAAGTAAACGAACATTTCACATTAGCTTTCTCGTCCGCTCGCACACAAAAAAATGAAACACTTTGTAATCAGTGATTATTCATCTTGTTATTTGGTTTAGCAATCTCTGTAATTCCAAATTTGTCAAGTTTTAGGACTTGATAATGGTGGAGACACTGAAAGGCCTCGTCCAGAACATGACAAGTAGCAGTTTAGCAAGTAAACACGACAAAGTTGGAATTGTTAATTATCTTTATAACGTACTTCACATCAACAAACGTTAATAAACTTTACTAAATGCAGTAAAAGTCAAAGAAAAAAGTAATGCGATTGCTGGCAACAGGCTTCGTACCTTCACAGTATTGTTCCTATCAAGTGCAAGCGGATTACAGTCAACAACACAATTAAATTTAAAAAGGTCATTTAAGTGTTAGAGATACTGTGTACATTCAAACGAATTAAATGGGTTCTTCAAGAGTACTATAAAATTTACTACCACTCGCAGTATGCAGTGCTCATAAAGGCGGAGTTCAAGTGTCATGTATCAAGTAAGTAATTACATCGGATTTTGATTTTTTTTAGAATTTTATTTTAAAATATCGGTATGGAGAACCATACATGACTTCCATATTCTAAGATTTATATTTAAAATCATTTTCAGCCAAACAGCCAGGGAAGGAATTTTAACAAAAAAATACTTCTTTGTTGCCAATAACGTAGTACACATATAAAAAAAAATTATCCCCTCCCCCTTCAACTATAATTTTGATTTATAGAAAATTACCCCCAGCCCGTTCAACTAGCCTCTTCATTTATAGATATTTCATCTACGTTTCTACAGTGGATTATTAAGATCTTATCAGAATACTTTATCAAAATTAAGTACTTTACTCATGTTACAACAAAAAATGTTTCAGGTAAACTGCCCTTTCCCCGTAACCGATCTTCACCAAAATCAACAGACATTGAGTTCTCTATAGCTCAGGCACATATGTAAAAAATTATTTGATTCTGTTTGAATTTACGGCAGTTATGGTTCGTCATATAAAAAATTACCCATGTTAAAACATAAAACATGAGATTTATAAAACATATCTAAGATTCATGTTTAAAATCATTTTTGAAATAAAATCTTTTCATAGAACCTACTAACGCTGGGGAAATCTGAGGAGCCAATCAGAGTTGGGCCTACCTGTCACTCTGCTGAATTTGGTGGAAAGCCCTGTCACTGTCGTCAAAGTATCAGCCTTGACAGGGTCCTCTTTTTCTGCAAAATGGGAGAGGCTTGAGATGGAGTGAGTGACATGGTCCCCACCTCAATGAAGAACCCATTGTTTTATAAAAATATATTTAAATTTTGAAAACTGAAAATTCTTTTCTTGTTGTAAATATTTATATTTTATAATCAAATATCGGTATGGAGAACCATACATGACTTCCATATTCTAAGATTTATTTTTAAAATCATTTTCGAAATGAAATATTACCATAGAAGCTACTTCTTTCTACTTACTGCTTCAACCTTAACCGCAGTACTGTGGTCACTAACATATACCACCTCACGTTATCACACTCGATTTTCACTGATGATGGAATTCAATGGCATTGCCGAAACGACTGGTTTTGTAGAAAACATTGGACTACGGCCAAATATCCCGGGAAGGAATTTTAACAAAAACTACTTCTTTGTTGCCGATAATGTTGTACACATATATATAAAAAATATGCATAAAATTAATGGCTTGTATAAGTTAATGATTGATCTTCATTAAGTAGTGCTCAAGTTTCCAAAGTTTTAATATTATGATGTCCGTAATTAAAACATCAGAGCAGGTTTAGTGTGTATGAGGGTACACCGTGGACAAAAATTTTCAACATTTCCTATTGAGCGTTGCTTAGAATAAAGCTGTGAATCTGCAGTGTACGTTTCATAGAACAAACACGCGGAAAAGAAAGAGCGCTCCGAAGTCACTCATGGACCCTCAGCATCTTGCCGAGGGTTCATTCCCTAAAGACGAAAAGTCTGTCTATGAATCGTTCCTCTGTAAACACGTGCAGTTACACTGCCCAGCGATACACAGGAAGCAAATCGCTATCCACTCTGGACACTTTTTCGGCTTGCATGCGTTATGTTAGTATGGGTTCGGCACTGTCCATTTAAAAACCGTGCAAATGTAAGAAAATAAACATGAATGAGGCCAGAAATAACGCGAATTGTGTGTGTGTGTGTGGTGTGTGTGTGTCTTCCCTGCCATTTCATTGCGGTAGTCATAATAATAAAATGGAAACCTAAACAGTACATAACTGAGAAAAAATATAGGTATGGAGAACCATACATGACTTCCATATTCTAAGATTTATATTTAAAATCATTTTCTGCCAAACAGCCAGGGAAGGAATTTTAACAAAAAAATACTTCTTTGTTGCCAATAACGTAATACACATATAAAAAAAAATTATCCCCTCCCCCTTCAACTATAATTTTGATTTATAGAAAATTACCGCCAGCCCGTTCAACTAGCCTCTTCATTTATAGACATTTCATCTACGTTTCTACAGTGGGTTATTAAGATCTTATCAGGATACTTTATCAAAATTAAGTACTTTACTCATGTTACAACAAAAAAAGGTTTCTGGTAAACTGCCCTTTCCCCGTAACCGATCTTCACCAAAATCAACAGACATTGAGTTCTCTATAGTTCAGGCACATATGTAACAAATTATTTGATTCTGTTTGAATTTACGGCAGTTATGGTTCATCATATAAAAAATTACCCATGTTAAAACATAAAACATGAGATTTATAAAACATATCTAAGATTTATATTTAAAATCATTTTTGAAATAAAATATTTTCATAGAACCTACTAACGCTGGGGAAATCTGAGGAGCCAATCAGAGTTGGGCCTACCTGTCACTCTGCTGAATTTGGTGGAAAGCCCCGTCACTGTCGTCAAAGTATCAGCCTTGACAGGGTCCTCTTTTTCTGCAAAATGGGAGAGGCTTGAGATGGAGTGAGTGACATGGTCCCCACCTCAATGAAGAACCCATTGTTTTATAAAAATATATTTAAATTTTGAAAACTGAAAATTCTTTTCTTGTTGTAAATATTTATATTTTATAATCAAAATGACTTTATCAAATAATAAAATGGAAACGTAAACAGTACATAACTGAGATACGCTTGCCTGCCAAGCGCGATATATTTTCTCTTATACATGATTTACATTAAAATGAAAAAATTATAATTTTATTGCCTGAAACAAAATTATTTTATTTTCAACAATTACCATTGTTAGAAAAAATTTAAATGAATTTTCAAGTACTTTACTCTTGTTAAAACGTAAAAGGTTGCTGGTAAACTACCCCTTCCCCTTAACCGATCTTTACCAAAATCTAAAGGCCTTGAGTCCTCTACAATTCACTGACGTATGCAAAAAATTATTTGATTCTGTTTGAATTTGCGGCAGTTATAGTTTGCCATAGAAAATACGCTTGATAAAAAACGTTGCAGGTAAACTACCCCTTCCCCTCAACCGATCTTCACCAAAAACAAAAAGTCTTGAGTACTCTACAAGTCAGGGCGGTATGCAGAAAATTATTTGATTCTGTTTGAATTTGCGGCTGTTATCGTTTGCCATAGAAAATACCCTTGTTAAAAAAACGTTGTAGGTAAACTACCCCTTTCCCTTAACCGATCTTCACCAAAAACAATAGGTCTTGAGAACTCTACAATTCAGAGCTGCATGCGAAACATTATTTGATTCTGTTTGAATTTGCGGCTATCGTTTGCCAAAATAAAAAATTTCCCTTGATAAAAAAAAACCGTTGCCGGTAAACTACCCCTTTCCCTCAACCGATCTTCACCAAAAACAATAGGTCGTGAGTACTCTGCAAATCAGGGCTGTATGCAAAAAATTGTTTGATTCTGTTTGAATTTGCGGCAGTTATCGTTTGCCATATAAATAAAATCTACACACGCACAGACAGACACACACACAGACAGACACACACACAGACACTTTTCGGAAAACGACTTTTTTTCATGTTTTGAGTGTAGTAGAATCAGAATCTGCAATAATCTCGAACACGATTTTTTTTGCCATCACCATACTTCCATTCCTTAAGGAATATGGAAGTAAAATGACTTTATTTTTGTTACCTGGCAACAAAATTATTTTATTTTCAACAATTACCATTGTTTCAAAAAGTTTAAATAAATTTTCAAGTACTTTACTCTTGTTAATACGTAAAAGTTGCAGGTAAACTACCCCTTTCCCCTCAACCGATCTTCACCAAAAACAATAGGTCTTGAGTACTCTACAATTCACTGACGTATGCAAAAAATTATTTGATTCTGTTTGAATTTGCGGCTGTTATCGTTTGCCATAGAAAATACGCTTGATAAAAAAGTTGCAGGTAAACTACCCCTTCCCCTCAACCTATCTTCACCAAAAACAATAGGTCTTGAGTACTCTACAATTTAGGGCTGTATGCAAATAATCTTTTGATTCTGTTTGAATTTGCGGCTGTTATCGTTTGCCATAAGAAATACCCTTGTTAAAACATAAAACGTTACAGGTAAACTACCCCTTTCCCTTAACCGATCTTTACCAAAAACAATAGGTCTTGAGAACTCTACAATTCAGGGCTGTATGCGAAACATTATTTGATTCTGTTTGAATTTGAGGATTGTTATCGTTTGCCAAAAAAAATTTCCCTTGATAAAAAAAAAACCGTTGTAGGTAAACTACCCCTTTCCCTCAACCGATCTTCACCAAAAACAATAGGTCGTGAGTACTCTACAAATCAGGGCTGTATGCAAAAAATTATTTGCTTCTGTTTGAATTTGCGGCAGTTATCGTTTGCCATAGAAATAAAATCTACAGACACACACACACACACACACACACACACTTTTCGGAAAACGACTTTTTTTCATGTTTTGAGTGTAGTAGAATCAGAATCTGCAATAATCTCGAACACGATTTTTTTTGCCATCACCATACTTCCATTCCTTAAGGAATATGGAAGTAAAATCAAGAAAAAACAAATTTTGTGTATTTTTTATTTTTACACAAAAACACTGTAAATTACAAAAATACATACAGTGAGTAGAATTAACTAAGCAAATTTACAAAATATTGTATAACACATAATAATTTAAATTCCAGTTCTACAAGTCACATACAAAAGTCAAACAAATCTACAAGCACTTCACATTACGTACAAGACCTAACAGCTAAACACTACAGAACAATTTGAAATAATACAAATATATAAACCCAAAAATTATTTTGAAATATTATACAAATGAACAGACTTGAAGTTATTATCAAAAACCTAAATCAATACAAATTCACAAAACGTGACATAACACATAATACATTCAAATTTCAGTTCTACCACTTATATACTAAACTCAACACATTATGTAGAATACCTAACAGCTAAACACTACATACAATTTGAAATAATAGGCCTATAAATATATAAACATAAACATATTTTTGAAATACACAAATCAACAGACTAAGAAGTTTATTGGCAAAAAACTAAGAAAACCTTTAGATTAATGAATTGCATAGAAGCTCAATATGAATTTAAACCTAAATTGTTGCTGAATAGTACATTTGTAAATTCTGCCAATCAATTTAGTTGATATTCTGTCATCAAGTACTTCATTCAGAAGATTATATAGTCATTTATAAAAAACTATAATTATTCTTACAAATGTTTATAAACAAGGTTATAGTCGGCCATTTAAAAACACTTAGCAACACTGATCCTTACACCAAAGCAATACATTGTCATAATAAATTATTGTTAAATTATTTAGTAATTTTTAACATACTTTTTTGTGTCAGCTAAACAATTGTTTTTATAGAAAAAGTTAAAGAACATATGAAAACTTTCCTCTTGAAACCAAGCCATTATGCATCCAAAGAGATAAATTACTTTAGATGCCAAATTAGATATTAAAAAAATGCATTCCTTGTTTCTTGAAAACTACAATGATACAGATATAAGGTACCGTTGTTATTACAAAATATACAAAGCGCATTTAAATTATCAGTTTGGAAGGCGTCAATTTGATACCTGCTCTGAATGTTAACAACTTCGCACAAGAATTAAAAATCCACAGTTAAATGATACTGCGAAAAGAGTTGCAGTTTCACAGTTACTTGTGCACAAAAGAAGAAGCAATACATTTTACATCTCTTTAGATGAAAATAAGGAATATTGTGAGTCTCATAAATATGCATTCATTTTTTTGTTTTGATTACGTGCAAAACATTTCATTTCCAAACTTTCCTCTACAAGATATCTACTACCTGAAGCAGCTATCTGTGTATACGTTTGCTGTTCACAACAATAAAAATGGAACAGCAACATTTTATTTGTATCATGAAGGAATCACTCAAAATGGAAGTAATAAAGTTTGGCACATTACGTTCTCTCCACCAATGATGAACTCTACCTCTACAGTGATAACTGTACAGGGCAAAGCAAAACTAATGCAATGATAAGATTTATAATGGCTCTAATAGTTTCTGATAGGTTTAAAAAAGTACCCTTCCCATCAGCGGCCAGTCGTATTTATCGAATTAATCTGACTTTAACAAAGGAAGGACAATTCAATGTTGATTTAATACAAACTAATGATGTCATAGATTTTCAAAATTGTTGGTCCAACTTTTATAAAAAGAAAACAGGCCCAGATGAAACTAAGATACTAAGGAATGGAAAAAGGGAGTACTTCAGTGTGCCTGTGTATCAAGAATTTATTTCAAAGCAATCAAAGGGGAGTCAGTCTCAGCAAGTTTCATCAATGGAGTCGATCAAAACAACGTTCAAACTACTTATTTTTCTATCTGAAATTACACTACCATACTCAGAAAGCTATGACCAGAAAAACCAATTAGCGAAGAAAAAATAAGTGATTTGGGGAAGGTTGTGCAATATGTTCCCCTTGAATATCACGATTTTTACAATGAAATGCTGCTGTGGCCTACTAAAAAAAAATGAATATCTAAGAAACGGGAATGCTTCAGGATTAGATTATTCTTAATGTTTTCTATATTATATTCTTGAAATATTAATATTGAAAATTACTTATAATTGCTTTTTTGTATTATGATTATTAGACACTTTACTAAACCTATCTGTAAATTACAATCACACATTGCAGAAAGGACACGTGACATTTTTGGCGGTATTGAGTTAAGAATGGAGTTTTATTCAATATTCCTGGGCGCATCGTTTAGTGCAGAAATGACACATGTGCTTATACTTTTAAGGCATTAAAATCTACTTCGAAAAATTCGTCCAATGCAGAAACAACACAAGTGAAATCACATGTGTTCTTTCTGCACTGGACGAATTTTTCTTCGTTCCTAGATTTCATTGGTATGGCTGCTTCCTAACCAGTTTTGATAGCAACAGCTGTGATTTATATGCATTATTGCGCAGCTGTTTATTGGAGCGAAAAGTCATTGAGGTTAGTGTTTGTTTACCTTTCCAAACATCAAACATCTTGTTACAATGTCGAGTAAAAGTGATTGTGGTAAAATTAGCGATAAGTCTAAAAAGAGGAAAGGAGTGACTAATGAAGAAACTTACAATAGGAACGTAATCAAAAAAGCTAGAGTAAAAGGTGAATCCTACACGTCTTATAAAGGTAAAAATGTTCATGCTAAAATTCAGGATACGTTTAATTGTAAGTGTGCTGAAAGATGCTACTCTAATGTATCAGAGGAAAGTAAAAGCGATTTGTGGGAATATTTTTACTCCCTATGCAGCAAGAATGAACAAGATACTTTCCCCCTAAGTTTAATTGAAAGAAGAGAACCAAAGAGAAGACGTAGGCCTAATGGCACTGAAAAACCGGAAGTTGACGAAAACGTTAAGGAAGACATGGAGCAAGAGGAAAGTAGGAATAAGGATAAGAGACAGTGATTAATGTTTAAATAATACATTGAGGTCAATTGAATACATTAAAAAATGCATTTACATTATTACAAGAACAGCAATCTTGTGTTTGGTGGAATGCTTTATTAAATACCAGATAAATCAAAATTCGCAATTTAAATTAACATTCCAGAGAAACCACAAACTTGTACGGAAACAATTGTCCTCAGGCATGGTAGGAAGTGTGTAAACAATTATTACACTATGCTTAAGAAGTAGTAAATCACTATTTCCAAAATTAGTAGACCAAATTGTAACAGATAATTACTTTGGTGAGACTTTATGGGTGCGGTGCTAAATTAAAAATGTACTCAGATTCTTTTGCCTCTCACCTTTTAAGAGGGTTGTAATAAAACAAACTATATCATAACACCAGATAAGGTGGCATAACGGTTATCTAACGTTTCTAGAATACTCTTGCACCTACTTGAAAATCGCGTTCACGTGTTAACGTTCTAATTAAACTTGTTTCACTCCCGTCTATATGATGGGAGATGATTGCGTAAGCTGCTGCATGTAAAATGGTGTTGTTTTGTACAGACGTAACAGTTTATATGAAAATTTCATAATATAAGCACAATAAGTATGACAAGGTTTCGAAAATAAACAGCAACAGCTAGTTACATCTAGAGTAATGTATCTGAATTTACAGCCAATATTCACGTATAAGTAAAGTCAGTTTTTTCTAAACTGTAGATAGGTATACTCACAGAGTACGAATATATAGAGAGGGGAAAGCCAATGTTAAAATTTAGACTGAAGTTTCTCGCGCTCGTGGTGACTGTGTTGTCAACTAAGTGGAGCTAAATGATAATGCATATTTGGTCACGTGACTACAGTATATTGTATTATCTCTGCTGCATAGGCGGGAAATCTAAAATATCGGTATGGAGAACCATACATGACTTCCATGTTCTAAGCTTTATATTTAAAATCATATTCGGCATGAAATATTACCATAGAAACTACTTCTTTCTACTTATTGCTTCAGCCTTAACCACGGTACTGTGGTCACTAACGTATACCACCTGACGTTTTCGCACTCGATTTTCACTGATGATGGCAGTCGATGGCACTGCAGAAAAGTCTGGTTTTACAGAAAACATTGGACTACGGCTAAACAGCCCGGGAAGCAATTTTAACAAAAAAACTACTTCTTTGTTGCCGATAACGTAGTACACTTAAAAAATTCTCCCCTCCACCTTCAACTATAATTTTTAATAATAGAAAATTACCCCCACCCCGTTCACCTAACCTCTTCATTTATAGATATTTCATCTACGTTTCTACAGTGGATTATTATGATCTTATTTTCAGGATACATTATTTATAAAAGTTAAGCACTTTACTCTCGTTGAATCATAAAATATTTCAGGTAAACTACCCCTTTCTCTTAACCGATCTTCTCATAAAACGTTGCTGATAAACTACCCCTTTCCTCAACAGATCTTCAACAAAATCAATAGACCTTCAGTCCTCTCTACCATTCAGGGATGCATGCAAAAAAATATTTGATTCTGTTTGAATGTGCGGCAGTTATCGTTCGTCATGGAAACATTTCTCTTGCTACAACTTAAAATGTTGCAGGTAAACTACCACTTTCCCTTAACCGATCTTCACCAAAATCAACAGAACTTGAGTTCTCTAAAATCAGGAAAGTGTGCAAAAAATTATTTGATTCTCTTTGAATTTCCGGCAGTTATCGTTCGTCATAAAAAAATTAACTTTTTAAAACATAAAACGTTGCTGATAAACTACCCCTTTCCCTCAACAGATCTTCAACAAAATCAACAGACCTTGAGTTCTCTTTAGTTCAAAAAGGTATGCAAAAACGTAGTTGATTCTGTTTGAATTTACGGCAGTTACCAATCGTCATTTAAAAAATTACCCTTGTTAAAACATAAAATGTTGCCGGTAAAATACCCCATTCCCTTAACCAATCTTCACCAACAGCAATAAGTATTTGGAACTCTACAATACAGGCCTGTATGCAAAACATCATTTGATTTTGTTTGAATTTGCGGCTGTTATCGTTTGCCATAGAAAAAATTACACTTGATAAAAAACCGTTGCCGGTAAACTACCCCTTTCCCTTAACCGATCTTCACCAGAAACAATAGGTCTTGAGTAGTCAACAAATCAGGGCTGCATGCAAAAAATTATTTGATTCTGTTTGAATTTGCGGCTGTTATCGTTTGCCATAGAAAATAACCTTGTTAAAACATAAAACGTTGCTGGTAAACTACCCCTTTCCCTTAAACGATCTTCAACAAAATCAACAGACCTTGAGTTCTGTATAATTCAAAAAGGTATGCAGAAGAGTAGTTGATTCTGTTTTAATGTACGGCAGTTATCGTTCGTTAAAAAAAATTACCCTTGTTAAAACACAAAATGTTGCTGGTAAACTACCCCTTCTCCTTACCCGATCTTCACCAAAAACGGTAGGTTTTGAGACCTCTAAAGTCGAGGGTAGTATGCAAATAATCATTTAATTATGTTTGATTTTGCGGCAGTTATCGTTCGTCATATAAAAAATTGTCATTGTTAAAACATAAAATGTTGCAGGTAAACTACCCCTTTCCCTTAACCGATCTTCACCAACACCAATAGGCCTTGAGAACTCAACAATTCAGGGCTGTATGCAAAAGAGTAGTTGATTCTGTTTGAATGTGCGGCTGTTATCGTTTGCCATAGAAAAAAATTACCCCCGATAAAAAAACGTTGCAGGTAAACTACCCCTTCCCCACAACCGATCTTTACCAAAATCGAGATATCCTGAGGGCTCTACAAATCAGGGCTACAGGCAAAAAAGTATTTGATTCTGTTTGAATTTGCGACTCTTATCGTTTGCCGAATAAATACCCTTTTAGAACATAAAACGTTGCTGGTAAACTACCCCTTTCCCTTAACCGATCTTCACCTAAAACAATATGTCTTGAGTACTCAACAGATCAAGGCTGTATGCAAAACATTGTTTGATTCTGATTGAATTTGCGGCTCTTATCGTTTGCCATAGGAAATACCCTTTTAAAACATAAAACGTAGCCGGTAAACTACCCCTTTCCCTCAACCGATCTTCACCAAAATCAACAGATCTTGAGAACGCTACAATTTAGGGCGGTATGCAAATAATCATTTGATTCTGTTTGAATTTGTGGCTGTTATCGTTTGCCATATAAAATACCCTTGTTAAAACATAAAACGTTGCTGGTAAACTACCCCTTCCCCTTAACCGATCTTCACCAAAACCAACAGGTCTTGAGAACTCTATAATTCAGGGCTGTATGCAAAAGAGTAGTTGATTCTGTTTGAATTTGCGGCTGTTATCGTTTGCCATAGAAAACAATTACCCTTGATTTAAAAAAAACCGTTGCTGGTAAACTACCCCTTTCCCTCAACCGATCTTTACCAAAAACAATAGGTCGTGAGTACTCTACAAATCAGGGCTGTATGCAAAAAATTATTTGATTCAGTTTTAATTTGCGGCTGTTATCGTTTGCCAAATAAAAATCTACAGATAGACACAGACAGATACACAGACACTTTTCGAAAAAACGACTTTTTTCTTGTTTTGAGTGTAGTACAATCAGAATCTGCAATAATCTCGAACACGATTTTTTTGCCATCACCATACTTCCATTTCCTTAAGGAACATGGAAGTAAAAAGGAAATGCTGCTAGGCTTTATTTGAAATTACTTGTTTCAATGTATACATGTAAAATGTCTGAAAACATTTAAATAAAAATTTAGCAAGCAAATCCATAAAAAGTGAATTAAGAAATTAGAAAACTTTTACATTTACAAATCATTTGTACTAGTTACATGAACAAAGTAATTAGGTTTTTACATTTTTGAAGTACACGTGGCATCACAAAATATTCTGTGTACACAAAATGTTCATAAAATTTTTCTTTTAATGAACACACTTGTTTACAAATAATTGAAAATGTACACTTTCATTGCCTTTAGTTTCAAGGAAATTGATCATTTGTTTTTGAAAAGCCACTGTGCAATCTATTGACATAAAGTCACAGATGGTTGATAAACACTTAGGTAAATATCGGTATGGAGAACCATACATGACTTCCATATTCTAAGATTTATTTTTAAAATCATTTTCGAAATGAAATATTACCATAGAAACTACTTCTTTCTAACTTACTGCTTCAGCCTTAACCACAGTACTGTGGTCACTAACATATACCACCTCACGTTATCGCACTCGATTTTCACTGATGATGGAAGTCAATGGCATTGCCGAAACGTCTGGTTTTGTAGAAAACATTGGACTACGGCCAAATATCCCGGGAAGAAATTTTAACAAAAACTACTTCTTTGTTGCCGATAACGTTGTACACATATATATAAAAAATATGCATAAAATTAATGGCTTGTATAAGTTAATGATTGATCTCCATTAAGTAGTGCTCAAGTTTCCAAAGTTTTAATATTATGATGTCCGTAATTAAAACATCAGAGCAGGTTTAGTGTGTATGAGGGTTCACTGCAGACAAAAATATTCAACATTTCCTACTGAGTGTTGCTTAGAATAAATCTGCGAATCTACAGTGTACGTTTCACAGAACAAACACGCGGAAAAGAAGGAGCGCTCCGAAGTCACTCGTGGACCCTCAGCATCTTGCAGAGGGTTCATTCCCTAAAGACGAAAAGTCTGTCTATGAATCGTTCCTGTGTAAACACGTGCAGTTACACTGCCCAGCGATCCACAGGAAGCAAATCGCTATCCACGCTGGACACTTTTTCGGCTTGCATGCGTTATGTTGGTATGGGTTCGGCACTTTCCATTTAAAAAGCGTGCAAATGTAAGAAAATAAACATGAATGAGGCCAGAAATAACGCGAATTGTGTGTGTGTGTGTGTGTGTGTGTGTGTGTGTGTGTGTGTGTGTGTGTGTTCCCTGCCTTTTTATTGCGGTAGTGATAATAATAAAATGGAAACGTAAACAGTACATAACTGAGATATGCTTGCCTGCCACGCACGATATATTTTCTCTTATACATGACTAGCAGAATACCCGTGCTTCGCTACGGAGTTTCACGTTGTACGTAATGAAAATGTTAGTTTAATTAATAAAGTTTAATTAAAGTAGGCTTCTTAAAATAAATAGCTGTTGCCCCACAACTTCGTTCGCGTGGTCTTCAATTTAATGCGATAATATATTTAGAACAGAATCTATTCTATTGGGTTGCCATAGTAACCAGATCTAATAGTTTTTTAAGACCGCAAAGGACCCCCCAGAGGATCGTATCGAAAAAAACACCTGTCCTATGTTGGTTCTCCCGTTGCGTAAAATATTTGTACCAAGTTTGGTTGAAATCGGTCCAATGGTTTAGGTGGAGACGTGGAAGACCCCAAAGGACCCCCAAAGAATCGTATCGAAAAAACACTTGTCCTATGTTGGTTCTCCCTTTGCGTAAAATATTTGTGCCAAGTTTGGTTGAAATCGGTCCAGTGGTTTAGGAGGCGAAGTGGAAGACCCCAAAGAACCCCCAAAAGGACCCCATCGAAAAAACACCTATCCTATGTTGGTTCTCCCGTTGCGTAAAATATTTGTGCCAAGTTTGGTTGAAATCGGTACAGTGGTTTAGGAGATGTGGAAGAAACCTTCGCGGACGTGCGCACAACAACTCACCGAAGTTTCAACGCAATCGGATGAATGGTATAGGAACGCATACGGGACAAACAAAGAAACATTCATTTTTATATATTAGATGTAAACTATACCACTTACTTGACATAAACCGTGATAGCTAAGCTAATGTACAACATATATGTATTAATTATACACATAAATGTTCCTCGATAGACACTCTATCTATTGGCGAAAACTTGAATAAAATCCGTTCAGTACTTCCTGAGATTAGCGATTTCAAACACAGAGAGAAAACGGACCGACATTACTTTATACTATGTACAGATTTACATTAAAATGAAAAAATTATAATTTATTGCCTGGCAACAAAATTATTTTATTTTTAACAATTACCATTGTTTGAAAAAGTTTAAATGAATTTTCAAGTACTTTACTCTTGTTAAAACGTAAAAGGTTGCAGGTAAACTACCCCTTCCCCTTAACCGATCTTCACCAAAATCAAAAGGCCTTGAGTCCTCTACAATTCAGTGAAGTATGCAAAAAATTATTTGATTCTGTTTGAATTTGCGGCAGTTATCGTTTGCCATAGAAAATACGCTTGATAAAAAACGTAGAAGGTAAACTACCCCTTTCCCCTCAACCGATCTTCACCAAAAACAGTAGGTCTTGAGTACTCTATAACTGAAGGCTGTATGCAAAAAATTATTTGATTCTGTTTGAATTTGCGGCTGTTATCGTTTGCCATAGGAAATACCCTTGATAAAAAAACTCTGCTGGTAAACTACCCCTTTCCCTTAACCGATCTTCACCAAAAAGAAAAGGTCTTCAGAACTCTGCAATTTAGGGCTGTATGCAAATAATCTTTTGATTCTGTTTGAATTTGCGGCTGTTATCGTTTGCCATACGAAATACCCTTGTTAAAACATAAAACGTTACAGGTAAACTACCCCTTTCCCTTAACCGATCTTCACCAAAAATAATAGATCTTGAGAACTCTACAATTCAGGGCTGTATGCTAAACATTATTTGATTCTGTTTGAATTTGCGGCTGTTATCGTTTGCAAAAAAAAGAAAAAATTCCCTTGATAAAAAAAACCGTTGCTGGTAAACTACCCCTTTCCCTCAACCGATCTTCACCAAAAACGAAAGGTCGTGAGTACTCTACAAATCAGGGCTGTATGCAAAACATTACTTGATTCTGTTTGAATTTGCGGCAGTTATCGTTTGCCATAGAAAAAAAATCTATAGACAGACAGACACACACACAGACACTTTTCGGAAAACGACTTTTTTCATGTTTTGAGTGTAGTACAATCAGAATCTGCAATAATCTCAAACACGATTTTTTTGCCATCACCATACTTCCATTTCCTTAAGGAATATGGAAGTAAAATATCGGTATGGAGAACCATACATGACTTCCATATTCTAAGATTTATATTTAAAATCATTTTCGAAATGAAATATTACCATAGAAACTACTTCTTTCTACTTACTGCTTCAGCCTTAACCACAGTATTGTGGTCACTAACATATACCAGCTCACGTTATCCCATTCGATTTTCACTGATGATGGAAGTCGATGGCATTGCCGAAACGTCTGGTTTTGTAGAAAACATTGGACTACGGCCAAATATCCCGGGAAGGAATTTTAACAAAAACTACTTCTTTGTTGCCGATAACGTTGTACACATATATATATATATATATATATATATATATAAATATGCATAAAATTAATGGCTTGAATAAGTTAATGATTGATCTCCATTAAGTAGTGCTCAAGTTTCAAAGTTTTAATATTATGATGTCCGTAATGAAAACATCAGAGCAGGTTTAGTGTGTATGAGGGTACACCGTGGACAAAAATTTTCAACATTTCCTATTGAGCGTTGCTTAGAGTAAAGCTGCGAATATACAGTGTACGTTTCACAGAACAAACACGCGGAAAAGAAGGAGCGCTCCGAAGTCACTCATGGACCCTCAGCATCTTGCAGAGGGTTCATTCCCTAAAGACGAAAAGTCTGTCTATGAATCGTTCCTCTGTAAACACGTGCAGTTACACTGCCCAGCGATCCACAGGAAGCAAATCACTATCCACGCTGGACACTTTTTCGGCTTGCACGCGTTATGTTGGTATGGGTTTCGGCACTTTCCATTTAAAAAGCGTGCAAATGTAAGAAAATAAACATGAATGAGGCCAGAAATAACGCGAACCGTGTGTGTGTGTGTCTTCCCTGCCTTTTTATTGCGGTAGTCATAATAATAAAATGGAAACGTAAACAGTACATAACTGAGATATGCTTGCCTGCCACGAACGATATATTTTCTCTCATACATGATTTACATTAAAATGAAAAAATTATAATTTTATTGCCTGGCAACAAAATTATTTTATTTTTAACAATTACCATTGTTTGAAAAAGTTTTAATGAATTTTCAAGTACTTTACTGTTGTTAAAACGTAAAAGGTTGCAAGTAAACTACCCCTTCCCCTTAACCGATCTTCACCGAAATCAAAAGGCCTTGAGTTCTCTACAATTCAGGGATGTATGCAAAACATTATTTGATTCCGTTTGAATATGCGGCAGTTATCGTTCGTCATAGAACAAATTACCCTTGTTAAAACATAAAACGTTGCAGGTAAACTACCCCTTTCCCTTAACCGATCTTCACCAAAAACAATAGGTCGTGGTCGTGAGTACTCTACAAATCAGGGCTGTATGCAAAAAATTATTTGATCCTGTTTGAATTTTCGGCTGTTATCGTTTGCCATAGAACAAAATCTACAGACACAGACACACAGACAGACACACACACACACACACACACACACACTTTTCGAAAAACGACTTTTTTCATGTTGTGAGTGTAGTACAATCAGAATCTGCAATAATCTCGAACACGATTTTTTTTGCATCACCATACTTCCATTTCCTTAAGGAATATGGAAGTAATACATATAGTTATCCGATTTCCATGATTTTTATACCATTTTATTCAGAAAAGTGTAAAGAAAAATATAAAAATTAAAACGCAATTTGCTAGCTAATAAAAACAAAAGTGTATGCTAGTGTTTGTTAAGTGAAACAAAAGTGTATGCTAGTGTAATATTAACGTATTCTGAAAGATGCCTAACTCGCGTGTTCGTGCACTTGTGTGGTTACAAAGGACAGGTTGTGCTTTAAGTACTTCTTTGTAAGAGCCGCTTCTTTGTAATGATGAAGGAGACGGCGACTCAAAAGAAGCGACGATTGGAGAAGAAGCGACAACACTATCGGCTCAAGCGTTCGCAAGAAACGACTGAAGTTAAATTAAAGCGACTTGTAAATCGTAAAAACGCGTGTCACAAGCTCGTGCTTTTGAAACCGACGACCAACACGCTTATCGTCTTGCTAAAGATCGAGAACGCAAATCGCAAGCTCGTGCTTTTGAAACTAAAGACCAAAGCGCTTATCGTCTTGCTAAAGATCGAGAATACACTTCTCAAGCTCGTGCGATGGAAAATGACGATCAACGTTCTTCTCGACACGAAAGAGATAGAGTATACACCTCTCAAGCACGACTCTATGAGACAGAACAAAAGCGTAAGGATATACAGCAATGTCGCCGCGATGCTCGTGCTCAGCGTGCTGCTGATGCGCAAGAGTTCCATAAGGAAATCAACAACTTCTGCGATAGGACATGTGATATCTGCACAAAGCAGTGTTACGCTAATCAAGTGGTAAAATATCATATGATTGCTGCCAAATCATATCTACCTCCGGAACTCACGAACAAAAATGTATTGGAAGTTTGCCATCGATGTCATTGTCATTTGAAAAACAATCGCAAGACTAAACATCCATCAAAGGCGTACTGGAATAATATGGAGCCCGGTGACATTCCAAGTGAAATTAAAGTTCTCACTCAGTTTGAGCAAAAACTCTTGTCTCCCATGATACCTTACGTTAAAATAGTCAAATTCGACAGCAGATATGGCCAATACGGATTCAAAGGCCAGGCCACGCTGTTCGCACTATACATTTTCGAGGTACGCAAGAAGCTGCCTTCTATGTTCCCTCGCGACAGTGATAATGCGGGAATGGTTGTAGTCACAGAGACTCTCGAAAATTTAAACATCTCTCGTGGATACACAATTTCACGCGAACGGGTGCATGCTGCGCTTAGCTGGCTCTTGGCAAACAATCCGCTTTATAAGGACGTGACAATCAACGAATTTGCAAGACTCGACCGACAAGACATGATTCACGTTGTTCCAGCTAAGCCACAACAGAAGCAAACTTATTGCAATGAGGCTCATAGCAACGATAATTTTGCCAATGATGATCAGTTGCAAAGTGCATATATGCCAATTTTTGACGCTTCAAGGATTGTTCGCGCTTCCTGGCATCAGGGTCGGAGTGACATTTTCAATTCCAGTTACGCTGGTTCGCAGTGCTTTGCTATGGTCACAGCAAATATTATTAGAGCCACCATTCTTCCTCCTGGTCGTTGGACCACTAATACCTTGAACCAGAATATGATTGAAGCGGATGGTTTTTGTGCGCTAATTCACTTTGAGACTGAAACAAGAGGTGGGGAGGCGTTTCCAGTACCCCCTGATGGCTACCTGCAACTACGCAATCTGGACGTAGTCAAGAACGATATTCTAATGTTTGACAATTCGTTCAAGCTCCTTTATGATGACAACTGGCTATGCCAGGGCAGCTTGATGGATCGCATGAATGATGGACTCATCGACCGAACTTTGCAAAATGCTATTAGTCATTTGTTTGCAGAACATCAAGCTGGCGTTCTTGTTGTTGCGTCAAAGTCATTAGGCCTCAATGTACTTCAATGACAAGTATTACTTTACCGAGGCTCGCATGCTTGCGGCATCAAAGGTGCAAGCGCACGATGTGGTGACGGTAAAGCATGCATCATTGAATGCGACACGATTGAGGAATTTGTTCCCATTTGTCGACGCACCGTTCACTCGAAAAATGAACTTTTTGTGATTTACTTCCGACGTGCGTGTGAAGGGCGTTGTGGTTCAGATGGATGAATTTTTGCGACAACATCAGCATGATATACCACAAGCAACTCATGATGACCTCGTGGTTGATGTGCATCCTATGGTTGATACACATCCCACACCCGAAAAGCATATTCATGTTCAGACATCAGTCATGGCTCCTATCGATGTCGCTCAGCCAGATGTTGACGATGATGCATTTGTTGATGGCGAAAATTTAAACGAAATTAAAAGTAAGACGAAGGACAATATTGTTAACATAAATCACGAATTAAGAGCAGAAGAGTATTCGTGGTGGATGCTTTTTCCGTATGGAAACAATGGTTTGAAGGAGAACCGTGAAGTGATTATTACGCCATTAGATTACTTTGAATCGAGAATCCTTGGTCGCGATACACGGTTCCAGCGCAATGACTATTCTCTTCTATGCGCTTTCGATGAACGAATATCTCAAAATTCAGTCCACTATTTCTGCTTGCTGCAAGAAGGTAAGAGGACAAGAGGGAGCTGTCGAAGATCTTCACCTCTACATGCGAAACTTACGTGGGTCTGCAGAATAATGGCGAATGGCGCATAACGAATTGATAGCGCAAATTCGTTGCCTTGGACCACCAACTTGGTTCTTAACATTGAGCTGCAATGACATCAACTGGCCAGACATGCGAAGAGCTCTCTTGATTGCTGACAAACGATCGAATGAGTACCCAACAAATATCAGTGTTGACGAATCTCAGCGTCTTATTGAACAATACCCGGTTGTAGTCAGCCGTCATTTCATGAGGAGATTTAATGCCTTCATGAAATATATTAATAACAACGCGAAGATTTTAGGTGGCAAAGTTAGAGATTACTGGTGGCGTGTGGAATTTCAAAATCGAGGCAGTCCGTACATCCACATGGTTGTTTGGATTGAGAATGCACCTTCATTCGAGACCGAAGAAGGAATTGAACTCATCGGTGCAGTAATCTCATGCCGACTCTCATCTGAATCTGAAGATCCTGATATGCACAATTTGGATAAGCGCAATCAAACGCATCACCACACTCATACATGTTACAAAAACAACTCTCAAACATGTCGCTTCGCCTTTCCGCGTAAGCCGTGTCAGCACACTCGCATTGTTGCTCAAACTTCAGACGAGTTCATAAGAAATCGCGGACGGTTCTGCATTCTGAAGCGACGAACTGAGGAAAAATTGATAAATAACTACTGCTCCGCGATCCTTCAATTGTGGGATGGCAACATTGACATTCAGCCATGTGGAACGAACGAGGCAATCGCCCATTACGTTGAGAAATATATCGCAAAATCTGAGCCCGTAAACTTGAATCAGGGTATTGCAGAGGCGATCAGACGAATTCGTCAAGAAGATTCAAATGTTGCTCGCAAGTTGTTTAAAATATGCATGAGAATTATGAAGGAGCGTCAAATTTCTGCATGCGAATGTGTATTCCGGTTATGTCACCTTCCATTCCGCGGAAATTCGAGAAAGTGCGTATTCTTGAACACGCGTAAGCCTGAACAACGATATCACGTCCTGAAGTTTTGACGGCAATCAGGCAATGGGAGTGTGCACGAAGAGCATTGAGCAGATCGGCAAAACACGTGGTCCGCCCTTCTGACGCATATTCTCGGCTAGCTCAACCAATCTGAAGTAGCGCCAGAGGTGGTGGTGCTGGCAAGAATCGTACTGGTTGTTCAAAAACCTGAGCTCCTTTAACGGGTGGAAAGCTGCATCAAGTCACCAAACAGCATGATGTTGAGACCTCCAAATGCTTCATCATCCTTATTCTTGAGCTGTCTTAATCGCCGAGGTCGATCATGCAAAGCATCTCGTAAGGGACCATCGAAAATTTCATCAATGAAGATGTATTCAATATCCTTCCACTGCTTTTCGCATAATCTTTAAATAATTTCCCGTCAACATCGGCATGTTGGAGACAATGAAGCCATCCTTTTGAACCGGTAACTTGAGCATAGTAGCATAGTATGTAGAGTTGATCCACCGACTAGTCTCGCAGCTACACCCCGTTAAAGCTGCAACTTTCACTGCATTTTTGCCGAAGCAGCGATCGACTTGATTTTTCAGTGCATTAAAAGTGAAGGTCTTGCCGACTCCAGCTCCGCCAGTCACAAACAGCCTGAGGCGTTATTTGCTCTCCGCTCAGCTGCTCCTCAATGC